>JAPIVC010000952.1:0-522500 GCA_030586385.1 Camponotus fellah
GACACCCGCTTCAACTATAAGATTTTTAATTTTTAACTCTTTACTATTGTTTTTATTTTTAAAAATTATTGTAATAACTGTTTGTATAATCTGCCTTGTTGCGCTGAAGATGACCCAAAATGGGTCGAAACTGATTCGATTACATTTATATCTATTCATGAATATCTTTTTTAATTTTTAATAAAATATTGTGTAACGTTAACCACACTAGACTCTTATTACCAATGATATTATTTATATTTAATTTTATATTTGTTGAGTCTGACATCTTTAACTAATTTAATAAATAAAATTATCCTCAAAATCTTTTCTACATTTTTACTTGCAAAAAATTAATTATGTTACGTAGATATATAACTTTAATTTCTAAATAAATTTTTAATTGCTTATAAAATGGTTTGGCATTTTTATTTAAATAAAATTGAAGACAAACTATATATGTAAAATTTATTATTAATTTAGAGAGAATTAATTGAGATATAAATCTAAGGAGAAGAAATAAGAAATTAATATTAGAAAAAAATAAGATTTTTCCATTACCTTGAGACTTGGTATGTTGTCGATGTCACGATGATAGACCGGCACAGTGAGCAAAGATGACAAGTGACTTTGGAAGAGAGCATTTAGATTAAGTACCAAAATTAATGCCATACATATGAAGATCCTTAAGGAATTTCTTTTGGGCAAATATAAAAATCCTACAGAGGTTATGAGTCTTATCACCTCTAGTCCAGCCTTTATATATCCCACGTTTTTCATAAAAACTATATAAGTTAACAAACATATCATGAGTACTCCTATCATTATTTCCCATGACAGAAAAGTTATTAGCTTGATGAATTCGGGAATCTGTTTCTTTGGTTGCGCTATTACGCAAATACCTGATCTCGTATAGGGATATAGATATCTGAAAATAAATAAAATATATTTTTTTTATATCGTTTATGCAGGTTTCGTTTACTATGCAATACGTAAAAGAGGAAATTCTTCTTTTTCTCTTTTTCGTTCTCTTTATTATTAGCTATTTATGTATTATTTATATTTATTATTTATATTTCGTTTTTATTATCGTGTAAAAGAAGTTATGATAAACGATGCAACAAGCGATAAGTTTCAACAAATATTTTTTGTCGAACAAAGATTATTATATATCATACATATATGTATATATACAGGGTGAGCCATTTTAATTAACGCACGTAATTATTTCGGAATTGAAGCATTTTAGAGAAAAATGTTTCAGACAAAAGTTTTATGGTATCGAGAGGGCCATAAGATGGTATCATTGGTTTGACCTTGAAGAGTCATTTGAAGGTCACGTGAAGGCCACATTATATGCATATTTATGTACAAAATAATGGGAGGAATCAATTGGTGTAAAGAAAATATACAGTTGTTTTTAAGAAAAAAATATGGAATTGTTAATTGCAAATTACATATTTCTTCATCAGAAACAACTATGTTTTTTCTTTACACCAATTGATTCCTCCCATATTTGTACATAAAAATATAAAAGGTAAGATAATCGAAAAATGAATATTTTACTAGATATTTTATCATTTATGTAAAATTAAGATATTATTTCAAGTCTTATAACTCGAAAAGTACTTAATGAAAAAACATTTAATTATAGTGTTTCGGAAAGCTCTCGAGGAAAGCTACAAGAATATGCAATAAAAAAGGGATTGCAATTTAAAAAAATTGAAGTGACCTTCACGTAACCTTCAAATGACTCTTCAGTGTCAAACCAATGATACCATCTTATGGACCCTCGAAACCATAAAACTTTTGTCTGAAACATTTTTCTCTAAAATGCTTTGTTTCCGAAATAATTGCGTGAGTTAATTAAAATGGCTCACCCTGTATATTATCATATATCACATATATTTGATATTTCCATGGATATAAATCTATTTAACGTATAAAGTTTGTAATTTAATTAGATTTTTAAGAAATTTTTGAAAAAAGATACTGGAGGATTCTTCTCAAAAATTCATATAAATTATTTTTATAATTATTTTCTTGAAAACTACTGAGAGACATACTTGACTTTCCACGAATCGAATATCAATCTTGTATTCATGGTAATATCTATTCTTCTGTCGCTCACAGAGGCCATCAAACCATCATAAGTACCATTCGCTCCTATGCGGCCCAACGAAAAAGCGTCTCTATAAAGGATAGTAATCTCGCGCCTTGCATTCAGCTTATTTAAAACCATTTTAATGATATCACTATCTTCACCACGTAATCTTTCTTGTTTCGATAAATTCAAATTGATTTTAACAAACGGTTCTATCTCAATGGCATTTAATCGAATTGGATATCCGTTCAGAGTGGTCGTTTTATCAAAATCCAAATCTATGCATACATCGTCTAAAAATATAAAAGTGATAGTTGTTCAAACTTTTTAATACATTTTTTTAAGAATCACGCAAAATTAATAATATATTTTATTAATAATGCATTATATAATAATTAGGAAAAAAATTATGTCTTGTTGCTTTATATAAAAAATATAACAAATAATAGACAAATTAAATTTTCCCTTTATATTAAGATATTTTACATAATCGAAAATTAATTTGCGCACTAATATGTATGTCTTTTTACGAAGAAAAGAGGAAGAGAGAAAGAAAGAAATACCATTTATGAATTTCCTCTTCAATATTATCCAAGGATGACCCGCTCGCCCTTTGACATGTTCTACTTCGCTCCAGTTGTCTGGCTTACTGTTCGAATACGGATTAAACGTATAAAGAACAATTCCATCAACTGGATCGATGCATACGAATATGACCGAGAGCAAGTCATATTCCCAAGCTGTCCAGAGATATGAGCGAGCATTTATACAACTCCGAGTTTCGGTCTGTTTATCAACTAGAATATAAAATCCTTCCGGATTCGCGTATGGCGAGTCTTTTGCTTTCTATGAACAAAAAGAATATATGATCATAAAATTATTGTTTTCATTGACTAAAAAACTTGAGTTCTTAACAAAGATTTATGTAAATATGATTATACTTAAAAGACATCTTTTTTAAATTGCGACGATCAAAAATAAAAAAAAAATAATTCTTCACAAATTAATTATTATGACTACAAATAGATTCGCAAATATATATGCAAATAAAAATATATATACGAATAAAAATTTTTATTTTATATGTTAAATTTCATTTTAATTGTTAAATATATATTGATATTTAATTGCCTAGAGCCTTATGATTCGAAGAAAAGGAGAAACAAAACAAATTATCATCGACAAATGTAAGCTGTTAGAAATGATAAAAAAGCAATATAAATGTGAGTAGAAATAATATATAATTTAGACTATTAGGACAAAGTCTATTGCAACAGAGCAAAGATAAGCATACGCCTATTTGAATTAAATTTGCATTTTAAAAAATAAATCTTTCTACAATAAAATTTTATTGTATGATAATACTTCATATAATAATATTTTCAACTATTTTTTCACATAGAACTATCTGCTTCTTGTTTGTATCATCAATTTTGAAGTATCTGATATTGTATATGTTCTTCCATAAAGATATTACGTTATAATTATTTATTATTATATTTATTATCGTTATTTTATTATCATTTACCTGTAACAGAGCTCGCAAGAGAGGTTGAGAAGATGTCACTAACACGAAACGATGCGCTTTTCGAAGAAGATTGTAATTCTTGAAATTGTAATTCTTGAACATTTGGTTAGAATACCTTGTCATAGTAAATTTCTGAAGGACATCAAATCGAGGATTTGTTTTATCTATCAATATCATGGCTATCATATTATTATGCGAGTGTACAAGAAATTCATTACAATCTCCGCCCAGCAGTAAAGTCAAATGAGATTCCGTTGGTAGACATTTCATTAAAGTAAATACCTATAAAATTAATATAAAATTACAATAATAGAGAGAGAATGTTTCGAGATAATTTTATTATGTACTTATAAATAAAAAAGTAATAATTTTTTTCTGTAAATTTATAATGATAATGTTATATGATAATTTGTTATAATAATATACAATAATAAACGCGCGTGTGTGACTCCGATAGGGTCGTTTTTATAACAAATAAAAATATTTCAGTTTTTATCTCGTACATATTCTTTGAAAATTTACTTACCGATGTTACTAAATCTGTATAGGAAGGCCGTTTTCTTGATAATGCAACATCATTCTTAATAATAAGAGAAAATGTGCCTACAATTAATAACGAGAAGAGAACACAGAGAGACACGTTCGACATATTTTCGAAAATTTTACTATATAATCGTAGAATATTAAACTTTTGAGAATAAATTCTTTTCACTTAGAGAAAATCTGCTAACTTTGCTCTTTCGATAGAAGAGAATCGAATGTCAGGCATATTTATAATGTCGTGCTTTTATAACAATTACATGGTTGATCGATTTTATTTAGACAAGCGCACGTGTGTATATGTGTCATATTTTAATTTATTTGTGTCATTTATTTGGGTAAAAAGATGGCATAACACATGATATAAGCTATAATTATAAAAGAATTATGACATCAGAAGAAATGTATCTAAAGTAATATCTTTCTTCGACGTATGTGATGTGACATAATAAATGAATATTTCAGTATAATAAGCTGGTTCATCCTCGACAATAAAACGATAGAACAGATTGAAAGGTATTTGATTTCGTTTTTGCTTTATCTCAATTGAATCTTCTCATTATGCATAATATATTTCCATGTGATCATGAGATAACTTTTACTAATGCATTTGTCCTATTATTTACTTTTATGGTAATAGGACTACAGTGATTATGTGAAAGTTTGACAAATGCGATTCGCATTTTCGTTTATTTCTGATAAAGGGAAATAATAGAGCATCACGTTTTAGTAGAAATATAATTACATATAATTACATATGAATATTACGCCATATAATTTATGAACATACGGAAGCGAGATAATATATTGCTACAGTGATAAATGACAAATGATAACATCATGCAAGATTGTAATGTCCAATCCCGAAAAGAGAAGAAAGAAGAACGAGCGTAAAAATCACTTCCCGAAAAGTGCGGATGCCTCGGATCGAACCGGCAGAGGCCGAAAACGCCAAAGAGAGATTTTATACTATTTATGTTCCCTATATTCACTCGAAGATTTCTTTTTAATAAAGAAATTTAATTCTTATTACTCGGGATAGGACTTACAGTTAGTACGATTCAGGAATAGGGATGGTGAAAGGAATTAATTAAATAGAAAAAATGCAAAAAAATTCATTAAAATTACCGAGTGAATTTATTATTAATCAGAGAAGATTAGATCAACATAATTAGATCAACATAATTTATAACGACAAAATCAATTAATAGGTAATAATTAGATTAATACATGAAATAATAATGATATATGAGCATGTATTAATGTGTGTATGTGTTTTTGTGGATGTATATTTAATTAGATAAGAGATTATACATTTCCCATAGAACATATCAGAAGAGATGAAGTATGAAGAAAAAGAAAATTGATAATAATGCATCTTGCTGCTTGATTGTTTTCGGAAAGGCAATTGCTTTGGAAGTCAGATGTAAGGTCGGCAATGGCTCTAATAGCTGTCATGCGAATTGGTGGCGATGCATTATGGTTTTTATTGCAGATTAAGTTTTATTCAGTTTTGAATCTACTTAACACGGCACACGGATAAGACTCGCAGATAATGTGTCGATTGAATGCGAATTATGCAGCTAAGAAAAGACTATCTTTACAGAATGGTATTATACAACTATTGGAAAAATATCAATACTTGATTGTCGAAATTACAATACAATAATATGCAATTAAATTTAATTGATTTATTTAACGCTGCATGATTGAACTTTACTCGCGTACACAATTTCTATGTGATTTATATGTTAATCGCGTGATTTACGAATATTATACAAACGATATGAAAGTAGATTGATCAACATTTTCGGCTGTGCAGATTATCTGTCATAAAAATACAACTTCCTCGTTTATTATGGATTGTTTATATATTTTGTCGTTGATATTATTTTATCGACGCATAAAAGAAAGAAGAAAGAAAAATAAAAAAATTTATATAGTGGTCATACAAAGTGACTTGTAATATTCTTTAATGAATGTATCTCGTAAACATTTCAAATGTCACATCTTGTACATGAAGTGACCAATGTACAAAATTCTTTGATAGTTAAATTATCCTTTTTTATTACATTGTCAAAAGATCTTTACTCACATTGTCAAAAAGAACTTTATGCAACTGCTTGACATCATAAATTGATTTAAATAAATCGGTCATCCAGATGATAGTCCTTTGTCGGCGTGCTGTTTTTTTATTTTATTTTCGCGATTTCGCTTCTTTCATTTTCAAACTTGCAATGCTAGCCAAGATATTTTCTCGATTTTGTTTTGATTTTGTCTTTTACGTTCATTTGATTAGATATCTTTCCTCACTTTGTGCGCGGGCATTACTTTTCTCATAAAAAACAGAAACTGCAAAACGCATATTTTGTTTACGGATTCGCAATTTTCAACTTACGTTTATATGCGAAGAGAGAATAAGAAAACAAATTAAAACATCATGTAAAATAACGAGAAGAAGGAAGATAAAACGCTTGAGATGAAGATCCGTAACGATATATACATATATCTATATGTTTACGATATTTTGTGAAATCTTTCTTATCTATTTTATATTAATTTCTTACGAACAGATTCAGGAGAGAGTGGAAGCGAGGATGCCTTTTATTAAAATAAAGTGAGGGATGGATGAGAGAGGATGTTGATAAAATGACGTATAAGCAGTTGTTATTGATTTATTAATGCTCACGTACAGTAACACAAATGCCATCGTTTAACGGCAACAGTTTGACCATGACCATATATTTTTATTTATGTTTGTATCTGATAGGTTAGCATTATTCTAATTAATAATTTTGATTATTATATTATAATTATATTATATTATATTATATTAAATTATATTAATTATATTATATTATAATTATATTATATTGAGAACTCTTTATTATTATTATTATTATTATTATTATTAATTATTATTATTATTATTATTATTAAATCCTCCCAGATCAACAAATTGTTTAAATTAAAATGAAAGAATTGATCAACATAAAATATTGACCAACAGGCGGTACTTTTCCATCATTGATATACTTTGCTCATCTCTCCATTCATTCATAATCTTTTTTGCTTTTTCTTCTTTTTATTTTATACAATTTACTTCAACGTGTAATCGATATAACTCCGAAATATCAATACATCAAAGACGTTGATAAAATAAAAGCACGTCAAGCCTGGTCTTTCCCTTTTTTCGATTATGTCCCTCCTGCAGCTTTGTCATAAATATTCTGCTGATTCTCTTGATGAGAAATTTAAGATTAAACTCAAAAGTATATAACTTAGTATTTTGATACATATCATTCTTGATCTTCGACCTCTGTTCAATGTATAATCGAAATAACTTCGAAATATCAATACATCGAGGACATCGAATATGAAAAACAAAATATAAAAAGCAAACATCAAGCCTCTGGTTTACTTCTCTTTCTGTATTTCTGATTTAAACGATTCAGTCTAACCTGTGGCTTCGTTATAAATATTCTATTAATTCCCTTGATTCCTCTATGAGGAATTCAAGATTAAACTCAAAAGTATACAAATTAATATTTTGATACATATCGTTCTTGATCTTGTTTCTCTGTCAATGTGCATGATTTAAATATGTATCGTTTCTTCTTTTGAGTATGCCTTGCGTTCATATAATCTTTTAATTCTAAGCTTTCTTTTGAATTCTAAGTCGGTTTTTAATGCCAATAATATTGAAAGTTTACTGTCCGTTTTAAATTCACTTTTCTTTCTCGCATTCTTTTTTTCTTTCTTCACGGCCACTTTCCTGTTTTGACATACGGGAATAGAACCACCGATTGCCAACTCCAACACAAAGACTATAAAAGCACAAGCGTATCCAAATCCAAGAAAATAAAAACTGAATGCGAGCTGCTTTAGCGATATTACATGGAAGCTTTTTTTCGTTAAAACGTTTCTTCTCTCTTCATCGCGTTTTACTTCCCAGAGAATCTCATCTTCACTTTTTGTAATCAATCCAGCCTGCATCATCCGATGTAAAATATCATTCGCGCGATTGTACAGTGGCCAATTCTCACGGGTGACATACGACCGTAACATTTGATGCAGCATTTTTGATCTAACAAGATCTTTATCCGTATTAGTATAATGCAAGTGGTAGCAGTCACCAATACATGCGGCAGTTGATGAATTTTTGACATGTTCTATGCAATCTTTGTACTTGACACTCTTGTAGCGGAATTGGAGTACAAGATCGTGATTCATCAAGTACTTCGGTCCGTATAAAGTATAATTGGCATCCTAAAAAAAAGTACCAACTAAACTAAGATGTGTTACTTATATATTAAAATATCATTAAATTCATACTATTTTATTAAAAAATTTTTAATGAAAAATTTGTGATTGAAATTCAAATATAGCAGCTTCACTTTAAAATAAATATTGTAATTTAAGCATAGTACAAAGAAAATGATCCTAAATGATAAGAGAATGTATTTGTAAAGTTTATAAAAATATTTTATTTGTTCCATATTATGCATTGTGTCTGATTTAACTAAACATATTATTTTATAAGCAATTAAAGATACGGAATATTACTAGTTCATATAAAAGATTTTTTTAAAGATGTTAATATAAAAGAGATTTAAAAATCAATTCAATTTTTTGAGCATTATTTTCTTTGTTCTTAATGTGATAGCGCTAAAATATGTAATAACTTTATAAAAAGTTATTTAAAGTTATGAGAAAGATTGTAAATTGAATATCTTTCTCATTAAATTTCAATAAATACCTTTTTATGTTTACCAATATATGTAATTTGATATAATAATTCTAATTTAATAGCATCTATGTTTGGTTTCTTTAAAGAATTTCATTAATTTACAATCTTTCATAATTTTAAATAACCTTTAATTAATAGCTTGCTGAACTCATTTCAACAATTACTATCACATCAAAGATAGAAAATATGTCATTTAAAGGTTAAAATTGTCTTTAAAATCTTTTCTTCACTAATTATATTAATTATACTACATAGATATATAAGACTTTAGTTTCTAAATAAAGAAGAACAATTTTTACATTTCGTTAATTGCTTCTAAATTAATTTGGCACATTTATTTAAATAAAATTGAGGACACGCTATACATACAAAATTTATTATTAATTTAGCGAGAATTGAGATATAAATCTAAGGAGGAAAAACAAGAAAATGAGACTTTTTCATTACCTTGAGACTTTGTATACTGTCGATGTCGCGATTATATACCGGCACAGTGAGCAAAGATGACAAGTGACTTTGGAAGAGAGCATTTAGATTAAGTATCAAAATTAATACCATACATATGAAGATCCTTAAGGAATTCCTTTTGGGCAAATGTAAAAATCCTACAGAGGTTATGAGTCTTATCACCTCTAGTCCAGCCTTTATATATCCCACGCTTTTCACAAAAACTATGTATGTTAACAAACATATCCCGATTACTCCTACCATTACTTCCCATGACAGAAAAGTTATTAGCTTGATGAATTCGGGGATCGGTTTTTTTGGTTGCGCTATCACGCAAATGTCTGATCTCATGTGGGGATATAGGTATCTGAAAACAAATAAAATATACTTTTATATCTCGTCTATGCAGGTTTTATTTACTATGCAATACGTAAATAATAAATATATACGTAAATATAAATACGTAAATATAAATAATAAATATAAATAATAAATAAATAGCTAATAATAAAGAGAAAGAGAAAGAGAAGGAACAGAGAAAGAGAGGAAGTTCCTTCTCTTTCTCTTTATTATTAGCTATTTATTTATTATTTATATTTATTATTTATATTTCGTTTTTATTAATCCTGTGAAAGAAGTTATAATAAACAACGCAATAAGAGATAAGTTTCAACAAACATTTTTTGTTAAACAAAAATTATTATACAGAGTGTTTCCGGATTAAATGGCAAAACTTAAAATATGAATTCAGAATCTCAAAACAAAGAAAAATTTAATTTGGAAGTTTGCTCGTAAACGCTTCGTTGAAGAGATATTGACTTTTGAAGTTATAGAACTATTGGAGTAAATAATGTCGAAATAATTTAGGTTTATCCTCTTTATTGCTTTACAGTAATCAATTTAATTTAATTATTAAATACATATTTTCAAAATGATGACCTCCAGCCTGGAGACAAGCATTACACCTATCAATAAGACAGCAAGTGGCTGACTGATTGTGCATTCTGAAATTTCTTTGCACGCTTGTATTATTCTCCGTTTTAATGATTTAAAGTCATTAATACGCACTTCATATACTTTTTGCTTTAGAGCACCCCATTTTAAAAATCTAATGTGTAATTAAATCCGATGAACGCGGAGGCCAAGCCATAGGTCCAACACAACCGAGCCATTTTTCGGGAAAATGAACATTAAGCCACTGTCGGGAACTTCGGCCATATCATTAAAACGGAGAACAGTACAAGAATGTGAAGAAATTTCAGACGCACAATGTCAGTCAGCTCTCTTATTGATAGATGTAATGCTTGTCTCCGGGCTGGAGATCATCATTTTGAACAAAATATTTAATAATTAAACTAAATTGATTACTATAAATCAATAAAAAGAATAAACCTAAATTATTTTGACATTATTTAATCCTACAGTTTTATAATTTTAAAAGTCAATATCTCCGTAATGTTTGCGTTTGCGAACAAACTTCCAGATAAAATTTTTGTTTGTTTTGGTGTCCTGAATTCATATTTTAAGTTTTGCCATTTAACTCGGAAATACCCTGTATATATCACACATATATGTTTATATTATTATATATCACATATATTTAATTGTTACATGGATATTAATCTATTTAATGTATGAAGTTTATAATTTAATTAGATTTTTAAGGAATTTTTGAAGAAGGATATTTGAGGATTCTTCTTAAAAAAATAATATGAACTATTTTTATAATTATTTTCTTGAAAACTACTGACAGTGAGAGACATACTTGACTTTCCACCATTCAGATATAAATATGACATTCATGGAAATGTCTATTTTGCTTTCGCTCGCAAAAGCCAGGAAACCTTCATAGGTACCATTCGGTCCCATATGGCCCAACGAATAAACATCTCTATTAAGGATAGTAATCTCGCGACTTGCATTCAGCTTACTTAAAAGCATATTAATGATGTCATAGCTTTTACCACGAAATCTTTCTTGTTTTGGTAAGTTCAAGTTAATTTTGACAAACGGTTCCACTTCAATGGCATTTAATCGAATTGGATATCCGTTCAAAGTGGTCGTTTTATCAAAATCCAAATCTATGCATACATCGTTGTCTAAAAATATAAAAGAGATAGCTGTTCAAACTGTTTGATATACATTTTTCTAAGGATCACGCAAAATTAATAATAAGTTTTATTAATAATGCATTATATAATAATTAGGAAAAAAAGTATGTCTTGTTAATTTATAAAAAATATTTATCTAAAATAATATAACAAATAATAGACAAATTAAATTTTATTTTATATTAAGATACTTTGTATCTGTGAAAATTAATTTGCGCGAAATAGAACCATAATTGAAGCGCAAGGAAGGAACAACACTTCCGTCTTTGTAACATATATTATTAACGACGCGCTGAAGAGAAATCAAAAGATGATCCGTTCGTTTTTTGTTAACGTAATTATTTTTAATTTGAAATATACGAGTAATCAGAAAGAAGAAAGTTGTTTCTTCCTTGCGTTCCAACTATCGCACCTGTGGCTCTAATTTAGTAATTTCGATTTAATTTTTAATTATTATTATTCTAGTCAAATTTCAATTTATTTAATTTTTAATTTGCTAATATGTTTCCTTATATAAAAAGAAGGAGAAAATGAGATAGTGAAGAAAAGAGAGATACCGTGTATAAATTTCCTCTTCAATATTATCCAAGGATGACCCGCTCGCCCTTTGACATGTTCTACTTCGTACCAGTTGTCTGGCTTACTGTTCGAATACGGATTAAACGTATAAAGAATAATTCCATCATCTGAATCGATGCATATAAATATGACCGACAGCAAATCATATTGCCAAGCAGTCCAGAGATATGAACGAGCATTTATACAACCTCGAGTTTCGGTTTGTTTATCGACGAGGATATAAAATCCTTCTGAATTGGCCCATGGTGAGTCTTTTACCCTCTGTGTGAAGAAAAAGAGTAATAATATAATTATCATTTTCATTTACTAAAAAAATTGAGTTATATTATTTAATTAATCAAATATAATATTGATATCTTTCATATTCTTATAATTTAATTGTTTATAGTAAACGCGATACAGATTTTGAAATTTCTGCGGCTCAAAAATCATAAACAAAGACTTATATAAATATGGTTATACTTAAAATATTTCTTTTTTAAGTTGCGATGATTAAAAATTAAAAATATAGTTCTTCGAAGATTAATTATTATGACTACAAATAGATTCGTAATACACACATACACACAACACATACACACACACACACACACACACACACACACACACACACACATATATATATATATATATATATATATATATAAATAGCTATTTTTAGACTAAATAATCACAAATTATTAAATCTGACGTGTTTAATTTTGTGATTATTTAGTCTGAAAATAATACTATTTTCAACCAATTTAAGCTAATTTATTATGAGGGAATTTAACTTTTTGAAATATTTTTGCCAATGGTATCGTATAATATTAGTCTTCCTAACTTTTCAAATCCAAAACTGGTTATAATAGTCCAATAAATCATTTCAATAAGTCAACCATGTTGCCTCTCTATGGTAGAACGAATCAAAATTTGGGTAAAAATGTAAATTTTTGAATACCGCCTGACATTTTTTGAAATTAAAAATGACGAATCCAATGTGATGGACAGAATCACAATAAAAAGATATAAAATTTAAAAAATTTATCAAAATGTGTATCAATTAATTAAATATATTTCTACAAGACATTTTTTGACAATCAAACAGATGTAAGCTTTTTCAAATTTCAAAATGACGGCTCTGCTATAGTGATGCCTATTAATTTTCTTTAATGAAAATTTTATGATAACTTTATACTTGTATATTTTAGCGGAAAAAAATCGTGCAGTAGCAATCGAAGATGGATTTGAAAGGTAAAGACTAGTATTATACAATGCCATTGGCAAAAATACTTGAAAAAATTAAGTTTCCTCATAATAAATTCATGAAATTGACCGAAACAGTCATTTTTGGACTATTGGTAGGGAAATTCTACGACTAGCTTAATTTTCAGCGTCAAAAAATCAATCAGATTCACCTACTGCTTTTGATTAACCCTCGCAGGCTTGTGTAATTGGCCTGTTTAATTGCCTAGTTGGAAATATAAAGTTTCGAAGAGAAAGAGAAACAAAATTAATTTATATCATCTTCAAAAGTAAGCTGTCAAAACTGATACAAAAGAAATATACATGTGAATAAATAGTAATATATAAGGTTATTGAGACTAAAGAAAATTAAGTGCATGCCTATTTGAATATCATATTTGTTTTTCTAAAAACCAAATCCTTATATAATAAAATTATTATATAAATTAAAATTTTACTATATATACTTACTATATATTTCCAACTAATTTTTTTATATAGAATTATCTCATTTGTACTATCAGTTTTCAGGCATTCGATATTACAAATGTTTTTTCATAAATTTATATATTTATTAAATTGTTTTATTATTATTTACCTGTAACAAAGCTCGCAAAAGGGGTTGAGAAGAAGTCACTAACACGAAACGATGCGCTCGAGAAATATGCATGAAATTATAATTCTTGAATATTAAATACGAGTATCTTGACAGAATAAATTTCCGCAGATTCTCAAATCGAGGATTCGTTTTATCCATCAATATTACGGGTATCATATTATCATGTGAGTGTACAAGGAATTCATCATAATCTCCGCCCAGCAGTAAAGTCAAATGTAATTCCGTTGGTAGACATTTCATTAAAGTAAATACCTATGAAATTAATATAAAATTATATTAATAAAGAGAAAATTTCGAGATAATTTTATTATGTACTTATAAATAAAAAAGTAATAATTTTTTTCTGTAAATTTATAATGCTATTGTTATATGATAATTTGTTATAATAATATATAATAATAAACGTGTATGACGCCGATAGGGTCGTTTTTATAACAAATAAAAATATTTCAGTTTTTATCTCGTACATATTCTTTGAAAATTTACTTACCGATGTTACTAAATCTGTATAGGAAGGCCGTTTTTTTGATAATGCAACATCATTATTAATAGTAAGAGAAAATGTGCCTACAATTAATAACGAGAAGAGAACACAGAGAGACACGTTCGACATACTTTCGAAAATTTTACTATATAATCGTAGAATATTAAACTTTTAAGAATAAATTCTTTTCACTTAGAGAAAATCTGCTAACTTTGCTCTTTCGATAGAAGAGAATCGAATGTCAGGCATATTTATAATATCGTGCTTTTATAACAATTACATGGTTGATCGATTTTATTCAGACAAGCGCACGTGTGTATATGTGTCATATTTTAATTTAACTGTTTTATACTCTCATTTATTTGGGTAAAAAGATAGCACATGGTATAAGCTATAATTATAAAAGAATTATGACATCGGAAGAAATGTATCTAAAGTAATATCTTTCTTCGACATATGTGATGTGACATAATAAATGATAATATTTCAGTATAATAAGCGAGTTCTGGCAATAAAACGATGGAACAGATTAAAAGGTATTTGATTTCGCTTTTATTTTACCTCAATTGATTCTTCTCATTATGCATAATACATTTCCATGTGATCATGAGATAATTTTTACTAATGGATTTGTCTTATTACTTTTATGATAACAGGACTACAGTGATTATGTGAAAGTCTGACAAATGCGATTCGCATTTTCGTTTATTTCTGATAAAGGGAAATAATAGAGCATCACGTTTTAGTAGAAATATAATTACATATGAATGTTACGTCCCCTAATTTATGGACATACGGAAGCGAGATAATATATTGCTACAGTGATAAATGACAAATGATAACATCATGCAAGATTGTAATGTCCAATCCCGAAAAAGAAAGGAAGAAGAACGAGCGTAAAAATCACTTCCCGAAAGTTGCGGATGCCTCGGATCGAACCGGCAGAGGCCGAAAACGCCAAAGAGAGATTTTTCACTATTTACGTTCCCTATATTCACTCAATAATCTCTTTTTAGTAAAACAATTTAATTCTTATTACTCGGGACAGGACTTACAGTTAGTATGATTCAGGAGTAGGGATGGTGAAAGGAATTAATTAAATAAAATGCAAAAATTCATTAAAATTACCGAGTGAATTTATTATTAATCAGAGAAGATTAATCAACGTAATTTATAACGATAAAATCAATTAATAAATAAATTAATACATTAATTACATTAATACATGAAATAATAATGATATGATATAAGCGTGTATTTGTGTGTGTGTTTTTGTGCATGGGTATGGATATCTAATTAGACAAGAGATTATACATTTCCCATAGAACATATCAGAAGAGATGAAATATAAAGAAAAAGAAAATTGATAATAATGCAACTTGCTGCTTGATTGTTTTCGGAAAGGCGACTATTGCTTTGGAAGTCAGATGTAAGGTCGACAATGGCTCTGATGGCTGTCGTGAGTATTGGCGGCGATGAATTATAGTTTTTATTGCAGATTAAATTTTATTCAGTTTTGAATCAACTTAATATGACACACGGATAAGATTCGCGGTCAATGTGTCGAAATAATTGTCGAATAAATGCGAATTACGTGACTGTGAATAAACATACGTGAATAATTTAAATTCGTCTACTCTCTTGTTTTCGTCGGAAATTTTCACTTGTTTTCCATTTTTGGTTTATATATCCAATGTTTATGCATCTAAATGGTTCACAAATCTGTTCGTGGAGTCGGAAATTGATTTTGTGGAAAGTTCTGATCCAATAAAAGCAAAGAACACGATGCATCATTTATCGGAAATCGAGTAATAGATCATCCGACTATATGATACACATGCTGAGATGTATACACATATAGATATATTTATATTAATTCATACATACACAAAGCATAGACTTATACGCATTGACTAACTATATGATTATTGATGACATTCTTAAGGAATTATTTAAAAAACATGGACATCAAGATGGAAGGATAAATTGGAGAATTGAGAGAAGAATAATAAGGTAGGATTAATAAAACAAATGATTCGAAGAATATACATGTGACAAACTGCACCAAGGAAAGATCAAATTGTATCGTTTCATGAAATCTAATTATCTATTTGCTTTTTCTTCTTTTATTTATTTATTTTAATTGTTATTTTAATTGTTAATTATTCATACATTAACATAGAAGCACAGACATAAATTGATACACGTACATGTAATTCCCGAAACACATAAATAACGAATGTGCCCGATCGAGTTACAATAAATCATCGCAAATTTATATAAAACAAGGCAAAATTATCGCAGATCTTTTAATTGTTAAAGAAGTTTGAACGTTGCCTCTGTTGCGAACGAAGCGATAGTGAACAGCTTGTTGAAAAAAGAGACGATTAAAATAAAAATTTTATTGCCGCTTTTGACGGAAACAACGATCGCGTAAAAATAATGTGTCAAAATTCAATAAATCGGTTAAGAAAAGACTATCTTTACAGAATTGTGTATTATAACAACTATTGGAAATGTATCAATACTTGATTGTCCAAATTACATACAATGTAATGCAATTAAACTTAATTGATTGATTTGACGCTGCATGATTGAACTTTACTCGCGTACACAATTTCGAATTCTATGCGATTTATATGTTAATCGCGTGATTTACATATATTATACAAATGATATGAAAGTCGATTGATCAACATTTTCGGCTGTGCAGATTATCTGTCGTAAAAATACAACTTTCTCGTTTATTATGTTTATATATTTCGCCGTTGATACCATTTTTACGCATAACGAAAGCAACAAAATAAAAAATTTACTTAATGATCACACGAAGTGACTTGGAATATCCTTTAATAAATGTAATTATTTCAAACGCCTCATCTTACACATCAAGTGATCAACATATAAGGGAGAAATTCTTCAATAGTTACACTATTCTTTTTATTACTCTCAAAAAAAGCTCCATGCAAATTGATCATACATTATAATATTATATTAAAATTCTTTATTATTATAATAATAATAATATATTTATATAATAATAAGTTATTATAAATTTATATAATAATATATAATAATAATAATAATAATAATAATAATAATAATAATATATTATAATAATTATTATTATTATTATTATTATTATTATTATTATTATTATTAATATTATTATTATTATTATTCATATCATTCTTTGATATCATTCTTAATCTTCGTTCTTTGTTGATGTCCATGATTTAGATATGCACTGTTTGTTCTTTTAAGTATGTCTTGCGTTCATATAATCTTTTAATTCTAAGTTCTCTTTTAAGTTCTAAGTCGGTTTTTAATATCAATATCGAAAGTTTACTGCGCGTTTCAGATTCATTTTTCTTTCTCGTATTTTTCTTTTGTTTCTTTACGACCATCTTCCTGTTTTGACATACCGAAATAAAACCGATTACCAACTCCAGCACAAAGATTATAATGGCACAAATGTATCCAAATCCAAGAATATAAAAACTGAATGTTAGCTGCTTTAGCGATATTATTTTCAAATTGTTTCTCGTTAAAGCGTTTCTTCTCTCTCTCTCGTGATTTATTTTCCAATGAATATCATTTTGAGCTTTCTTAAACAATCCAGCCTGCGTCATCCGATGTAGAATATCATTTACGCGATTGTTTAGCGGCCAATTCTCGCGAGTGACATATGATCGTAACAATTGATGTGGCATTATTGATTGAAGAAGATCTGTATCCTTGCTCATATGATACAAGTGGTAGCAGTCACCGATGCATGCGGCAGTCGACGAATTTTTGACATATTCTATGCAATTTTTGTACTCAGTTATGTTGAAGTACGATTTGATTTCAGGATTAGCACTCTGATTCTGGGAGTTTTTCGATTCATAGAAAGTGTATCCGGCATCCTAAAAGAAAGTATCATCTAAACTAACATGTGTTACTTATATATCAAAATATCATTAAATTCACACTATTTTATTAAAAAATTTTTAATGAAAAATTTGTGATTGGAATTCAAATATAGTAGTTGCTTCACTTTAAAGTAAATTTATGCATAGTAAAGATTCCTAAACGATAAAAGAGCTTGTAAAGTTTATAAAAGGATTTTATTTGTTCCATAATATGCTGCGTCTGATTTAATTAAATATATTATTTTATAAACAATTAAAGACACGGAATATTACAAGTTCTAAAAATTGCTTGAAGGTAACATTATATGATAACATGATTGAATATTTTATTAAAGATATTGATATAAAGGAGATTTAAAAATCAATTCAATTTTTTTGAACGTTATTTTTTGCTCTTTTGCGTGATAACGCTTATTAAAATAGCAACTTAATAAAAAGCTATTTAAAATCATGGAAGATTGTAAATTAAACATTTTTCTCATTAAATTTCAATAAATGTCTTTCATATTTATCCCAATATTAATTAATCCTGATAATATCCTAATGTTAATTAATTTAATATAATAACTAAATTTAATATAATAACTATAATTTAGTAGTAATTATGTTTTGCTTTTAAAAAAAGTTTCTTTAAATTAGAATATTTCATAATTACCATATAAATAATTTTTAATATATAGATTTCTGAATTCACTTCAACAATTAATACCATATCAAACATAGAAAATATATCATTTAAAAAATGAAATTGTCTTTAAAGTCTGTTCTACAGTTTCACTTACAAAAAATTAATTAATTATACTACATAGATATATAAATTTAATTTCTAAATAACAAATTTTTCATATCTTTAATTGCTTATAAAATAGTTTGGCATATTTATTTAAATAAGATTAAAGACGCACTATAAATATAAAATTTATTATTAATTTAGCGAGAATTAAAATATAAATCTAAGGAGAAAAAATAAGGAAATGAGATTTTTTCCATTACCTCGAGACTTTGTATGCTGTCGATGTCGTAATAATAGGCCGGCACAGTGAGCAAAGATGACAAGTGACTTTGGAAGAGAGCATTTATAATAAGGATGAAAATCCATACCATACATATAAAGATTCTTGCGGAATTCATTTTGGGCACGTGTAAAAATCCTACGGAGATCACTAGTCTTATCACTTCTAGCCCAGCCTTTATATATCCCACGATTTTCACAAAAACTATGTAAGTTAGCAAACATATCACGATTATTCCTACTATTACTTCCGGTGACAGAAATCTTATTATCTTGATACATTCGGAGATCTGTTTTTTTGGTTGCGTTATCGCGCAAATATCCTTTGAATAGGGATATAGATAACTGAAAATAAATGAAATATACTTTTTTATCTCGTCTAATACTTTCATTTACTATGTAATAAATAGAAAATAAATAGAAGTTCCACTTTTTTCTATTCCTCCTCTCTTCTTTCTTATTATCCTATGAAAGGAATTGTAATAAATAATCCAATAGGAGATAAGTTTCAACACAAATTTCTATAAGATTATCACATATAATTGACTGTTCCATGGATATAAATCTATTTAATGTATGATATTTAATGTTTATAATTTAGTTAGATTTTAAAAAATTCATGAGATAGGTTAAGTTATTTGAGGATTTCTCTTAAAATCTTAACATAAATTATTTTTATAATTATTTCCTTGGAAATTATTGAGAGACATACTTGATTTTCGACCAATTCCATTCGAATATATATCTTTTATTTATAGTAATGTCTACCCTGCCGTCGCTTGCAAGGGCCATGAAACCTGGATAAATACCATTTCGTCCTATATCAAACGAATAAACGTCTTTACGTAGGATAGTGATCTCGCGACTTGCATTCAGCTTATTTAAAATCATTTTAATGATATCATTGTTCACTCCACTTAATCTTTCTTGTTTCGGTAAACTCAAATTGATATTGACATACGGTTCCATCTCAACGGTACTTAATCGAATTTGATATCCGTTCAAAGTGGTCGTTTTATCAAAATCCAGGTCTATGCATATATTGCTATCTAAAAATATAAAAGAGATAGCTGTTCAAACTTTTTGATACATTTTTCTAAGGATCACGCAAAATTAGTAATATGTTTTATTAATAATGCATTATATAATAATAAGGAAAAGAAAGTATATTTCTTGTTAATTTATATAAATAGTATTTATCTAAAATAATATAACAAATACTAGACAAATTAAATTTTCCCTTTATATTAAGATATTTCATATTATTGAAAATTAAATTGCGCGCTAATATGTATTATATCTCTTTAGATATAAAAACGAAAAACAAAGCGAGAGAGAAAGAAAGAAATACCATTTATAAATTTCCTCTTCAATATTATCCAAGGATGACCCGCTCGCCCTTTGACATGTTCTACTTCGCTCCAGTTGTCTGGCTTACTGTTCGAGTACGGATTAAACGTATAAAGAACAATTCCATCGTCTGGATCGATGCATACGAATATGACCGACAGCAAGTCATATTCCCAAGCTGTCCAGAGATATGAGCGAGCATTTATACAACCCCGAGTTTCGGTCTGTTTATCGACTAGAATATAAAATCCTTCCGGATTCGCGTATGGCGAGTCTTTTGTTTTCTATGGGAAGAAAAAAAATATATGATCATAAAATTATTGCTTTTATTGATTAAAATATTGAGTTCTAACAGAGATTTATGTAAATATAATTATATATAAAAGACATCTTTTTTTAATTGAGACGATTAAAAATAAAAAATTAAAATATTCTTCACAGACTAATTATTATAACTACAAATAGATTCGTAAATAAAAGTTTTTATTTTATATATTAAATTTCATTTATTAAATATACATTGGTATTTAATTGCATAATTTAAGGTTCAAAGAGAAGAAGAAACAAAAGAAATTATCATCGATAAATGTAAGCTGTTAGAAATGATACAAAAGATGATAATAAAAATAACAAAATATAACAGTGAGTAGAAATAATATGTAGTTTAAGCTATTGAGACAAAACCTATTGAGACAGAGAAAACATAATTAAGTACGTGTATTTGAATATTAAATTTGCTTTTCTGGAAGACAAATCTTCATAAATTTTACTATATGTAATAATACTTTGTATAATAATATTTTCAACTTCATATAGAACTATCTGCTTCTTGTTTGTATCATTAATTTTGAGGTATCTGATATTGTATATGTTTTAATAAGTTCTTGGATTTATTACGTTGTTTTATTATTATTTACCTGTAACAGAGCTCGCAAGAGGGGTTGAGAAGATGTCACTAACACGAAACGATGCGCTCGAGGAAAATGCATGAAATTGTTATTCTCAGACGTTAAATCGGAGTATCTAGACAGGGCAAATTTCTGGAGAGCATCATATTGAGGATTCCTTTTATCTATAAATACTACTGGTATCATATTTTTATGTGAGTATATAAGAAATTCATTATAATCTCCGCCCAGCAGTAAAGTCGAATGAGATTCCGTTGGTAGACATCTCATTAAAGTAAATACCTATAAAATTAATATAAAATTAATAATATAAAATTAATAATAAAGAGAGAATATTTGGAGATAATTTTATTATCTACTTATAAATAAAAAAGTGATAATTTTTTTCTGTAAGTTTATGATAACGTTATATGATAATTTGTTATAATAATATACAATAATAAACATGTATGACGCGAATAGGGTCATTTTTATAATAAATAAAAATATTTCAGTTTTTATGTCGTATATATTCTTTGAAAATTTACTTACCGATGTTACTAAATCTATAGGAAGGTCGTTTTTCTGACGATGTAACATTATATAGGAAGGCCGTCTTTCTGATGATATAACATTATTATTAATGGTGAGAGAAAATATGCCCACAATTATATTAAATAACGAGAAAATAACACAGATAGACATGTTTGACATACTTTCGAACGTTTTACTATATAATAATAGAATATTAAAATAATTTTGAAAAGAAATTCTTTTTACAGAGGAAAAATCTGCTAACTTTACTCTTCCGATGGAAGTGACTCAAATATCAAGCATATGCATAACATCGTGCTTTTATAGCAATTACATGCTTGATTTTATTCGGATAAGTGCACGTGTGTATATGTGTCATATTTCAATTTAACTGTGTTTTATACTTTCATTTATTTGGGTAAAAAGATAACACATAAAAAATTATGATATCGAAAGTAATGTATCTAAAGTAATATCTTTCTTCGACATATGTGATGTGACATAATAAATGATAATATGTCGGTATAATAAGCGGATTCATCATGGACAATAAAACGATGGAACAGATTGAAAGGTATTTGATTTCGCTCGTTTTACTTTCTGTAATCCATTCGTTGCAATAATTTAATTAACATTTCTCTTTTTATGAGTTATGTTCTGCATATGGATATTATTAACTTCTCAAAACAGGATTTTGTAATAAATATACTAAATGCATAAATGTACTAATGCGCAGTTGTCTTATTTCTTTCGCAGTAATAGGACTACAGTGATTATGTGATAGTCTGATGACAAATGCGATTCGCATTTTCGTATATTTCTGATAAAGGGAGATAATAGAGCAACACATTTTAGTAGGAATATAATTACATATATTTATATATGAATATTATGCCCCCTAAATTATGGACATACGGAAGCGAGATAATATCTTGCTACAGTGATAAATGACAAATAATAACATCGTGTAAAATATTGTTACGTTCAAGCCCGAAGAGAAATAAGCCGAAAAAAATGCGTAACAATCCAAAAAGGAGGTTTCTTAAATGCTTCGCTTTCGGCAGGAAGGCCGAAAAGGTTAAAAATATGAAAAGCGTTTATACATTTTATTAATATTTACTTAGTTTTGAATCAACACGACACACGATCAAGAGTCGCGGATAATGTATAATATCGAAATAATTGTCGAATGCGAATTGCATGATTGTAAATTAATTAATATACGTGAATAACTTGATTACGTGTATATAACTCTCTTGTTTTCGTCGAATGTCCTCACTTACATTCCATTTTTTGGTTTATACAGGATGTCCCGAAACTCATAATCAATTTTTCAAAGACAGATTCCTGGGATCATCTGAAGACGATTTTTCCTCAACGAAAATGTCGAGGCACTAATAATTTTCGAATTATAAATGATTGGAAATAAGAAGTTTTCCGTAAATTATGCTTTGTAGAAATAAATTATTAACAAAACCACATTCTTCGATTAATTTTAAATAAAGTTTACTTTAGTTTACTTTAGTTGAGTTTTAATTTAAGGCTTAATTGCAAAGATATATGATGACAAAAATCGGGAACATGTAAAAAATGATGGTTTTCACCGACATTTTTGCTGAGGAAAAATCATCTCCAAATGATCCCAGGAATCTGTCTTTGAAAGATTGATTATGAGTTTTGGGACATTCTGTATAACCAACGTATGCATCTAAATGGATAGCAAATTCGTTTGGCATTTCCTCGTGGAGAAAATCGGAAATTGATTCCTTGGAAAAATTCTGATCCAATAAAAGCGAAGGACACGCTGCGTTATTCACCGGGAATCAAATAGTGAATCGTCCTAGGACCATATACATGCTGAGATATACACATGTAGATATACAGGGTGTTCATTTTAAAACTTTTCATCAATTTATTTCATGATTGGTTAATTTTTGCGAAAAATGCTGAAACACGTCAATTTTGACTTCGAGGGGGACATTTAAATACATTAAATGCGATGAAATTTTTCATCCCTTTCGTCGGGGTAGCTACCCCTTCAAAAATTTTAAATGGCAATAGGGATCAAGTGGTATATCATTTTAAAGGTCTTTTAATTCTCTATACAACCGTTTTTTTTTATTTAAGTGAATATTTTTCGAAAAATCACTCTTAGAAATTTTAGATGTCGAAAAAAATTTTATACAAAGATATAATTTGGAGTAGAATTTACTTATTAGTCATTTATTGTAACAAATATTCAAAATGTTCTCCATTGTTTTCTAAACAATAACAGACAATTCTCAAATTCTAAACGAAATGTTTCTATTCAGGACATTTCGAAATGTTTCTATTCAGGAATAAGTTTGCATTCTTGTACAATTCTTCGACGTAAATCATTTGTATTTTCCACTGATGTTTTATAAACAACGGATTTTAAATGTCCCCACAGAAAGAAGTCTAAAGGAGTTAGATCCGGAGATCTTGATGATCACTCGATAGCTCCTCTTCTATCGATCCATTTGTGTAAAAAATTTATCTAACCATTGTTGAACTGGTAACATAATGCGGAAGAGCACCATCATGTTGGAAATGCAGAAATTTTTTCGAAAAATATTTCGTCGCATTTAATGTATTTAAATGTCTCCCTCGAAGTCAAAATTGACGTGTTTCAGCATTTTTCGCAAAAATTAACCAATCATGAAATAAATTGATAGAAAGTTTTAAAATGAACACCCTGTATATATACATATATACACAAAGCATAGACTTATTACACATCGACTATTAATTATACGATTATTGATAACATTCTCAACAAATTATTTAATAATAATTGTAAAAAAGTAATACATTTTTTAATAATAATAAATAGACATGGAGACGAAAAAATAAATGAAGAATTGGGAAGAATAATAGTAGGCAGGATTAAGAAAACAAAAGAATCGAAGAATATACATGTGAATGACAAACTGCACCAAGGAGAAAGCAAATTATATTATTTAATGATATCTAATTATCTATTTGCTTTTTCTTCTATTTACTTTAATTGTTAATTATTCATACATTAGCATAGAGGGGCAGACATAAATTATTGATAACATTCTCAACAAATTATTTAATAATAATTGTAAAAAAGAATAATACATTTTTTAATAATAATAAATAGACATGGAGATGAAAAAATAAATGAAGAATTGGGAAGAATAATAGTAGGCAGGATTAAGAAAACAAAAGAATCGAAGAATATATATGTGAATGACAAACTGCATCAAGGAGAGAGCAAATTATATTATTTAATGATATCTAATTATATATTTGCTTTTTCTTCTATTTACTTTAATTGTTAATTATTCATACATTAGCATAGAGGGGCAGACATAAATTATTGATAACATTCTCAACAAATTATTTAATAATAATTGTAAAAAGAATAATACATTTTTTAATAATAATAAATAGACATGGAGATGAAAAAATAAATGAAGAATTGGGAAGAATAATAGTAGGCAGGATTAAGAAAAAAAAAGAATCGAAGAATATATATGTGAATGACAAACTGCATCAAGGAGAGAGCAAATTATATTATTTAATGATATCTAATTATCTATTTGCTTTTTCTTCTATTTACTTTAATTGTTAATTATTCATACATTAGCATAGAGGGGCAGACATAAATTATTGATAACATTCTCAACAAATTATTTAATAATAATTGTAAAAGAAAATAATATATTTTTTAATAATAATAGATAGACATGGGGACGAAAAAATAAATGAAGAATTGGGAAGAATAATAGTAGGCAGGATTAAGAAAACAAAAGAATCGAAGAATATACATGTGAATAACAAACTGCACCAAGGAGAGAGCAAATTATATTATTTAATGACATCTAATTATATATTTGCTTTTTCTTCTATTTACTTTAATTGTTAATTATTCATACATTAGCATAGAGGGGCAGACATAAATTATTGATAACATTTTCAACAAATTATTTAATAATAATTGTAAAAAAATAATACATTTTTTAATAATAATAGATAGACATGGGGACGAAAAAATAAATGAAGAATTGGGAAGAATAATAGTAGGCAGGATTAAGAAAACAAAAGAATCGAAGAATATACATGTGAATGACAAACTGCACCAAGGAGAAAGCAAATTATATTATTTAATGATATCTAATTATTTATTTGCTTTTTCTTCTATTTACTTTAATTGTTAATTATTCATACATTAGCATAGAGGGGCAGATATAAATTATTGATAACATTCTCAACAAATTATTTTATAATAATTGTAAAAAAAATAATATATTTTTAATAATAATAGATAGACATGGGGACGAAAAAAATAAATAAAAAATTGGGAAGAATAATAATAGGCAGGATTAAGAAAACAAAAGGAATCGAAGAATGTCATGTGAATGACAAACTGCACCAAGGAGAGCAAATTATATTATTTAATGATATCTAATTATATATTTGCTTTTTCTTCTATTTACTTTAATTGTTAATTATTCATACATTAGCATAGAGGAGCAGACATAAATTATTGATAACATTTTCAACAAATTATTTAATAATAATTGTAAAAAAATAATACATTTTTTAATAATAATAGATAGACATGGGGACGAAAAAATAAATAAAGAATTGGGAAGAATAATAGTAGGCAGGATTAAGAAAACAAAAGAATCGAAGAATATACATGTGAATGACAAACTGCACCAAGGAGAGAGCAAATTATATTATTTAATGATATCTAATTATCTATTTGCTTTTCTTCTATTTACTTTAATTGTTAATTATTCATACATTAGCATAGAGGGGCAGACATAAATTATTGATAACATTCTCAACAAATTATTTAATAATAATTGTAAAAAAAATAATACATTTTTAATAATAATAGATAGACATGGGGACGAAAAAATAAATGAAGAATTGGGAAGAATAATAGTAGGCAGGATTAAGAAAACAAAAGATCGAAGAATATACATGTGAATGACAAACTGCACCAAGGAGAGACTAAATTATATTATTTAATGATATCTAATTATCTATTTGCTTTTTCTTCTATTTACTTTAATTGTTAATTATTCATACATTAGCATAGAGGGGCAGACATAAATTATTGATAACATTCTCAACAAATTATTTTATAATAATTGTAAAAAAATAATACATTTTTTAATAATAATAGATAGACATGGGGACGAAAAAATAAATAAAGAATTGGGAAGAATAATAGTAGGCAGGATTAAGAAAACAAAAGAATCGAAGAATATACATGTGAATGACAAACTGCACCAAGGAGAGAGCAAATTATATTATTTAATGATATCTAATTATCTATTTGCTTTTTCTTCTATTTACTTTAATTGTTAATTATTCATACATTAGCATAGAGGGGCAGACATAAATTATTGATAACATTCTCAACAAATTATTTAATAATAATTGTAAAAAGAATAATACATTTTTTAATAATAATAAATAGACATGGAGATGAAAAAATAAATGAAGAATTGGGAAGAATAATAGTAGGCAGGATTAAGAAAACAAAAGAATCGAAGAATATATATGTGAATGACAAACTGCATCAAGGAGAGAGCAAATTATATTATTTAATGATATCTAATTATCTATTTGCTTTTTCTTCTATTTACTTTAATTGTTAATTATTCATACATTAGCATAGAGGGGCAGACATAAATTATTGATAACATTCTCAACAAATTATTTAATAATAATTGTAAAAAAAATAATACATTTTTTAATAATAATAGATAGACATGGCGACGAAAAAATAAATGAAGAATTGGGAAGAAGAATAGTAGGTAGGATTAAGAAAACAAAAGAATCGAAGAATATACATGTGAATGACAAACTGCACCAAGGAGAGACTAAATTATATTATTTAATGATATCTAATTATATATTTGGTTTTTCTTCTATTTACTTTAATTGTTAATTATTCATACATTAGCATAGAGGGGCAGACATAAATTATTGATAACATTCTCAACAAATTATTTAATAATAATTGTAAAAGAAAATAATATATTTTTTAATAATAATAGATAGACATGGGAACGAAAAAATAAATGAAGAATTGGGAAGAATAATAGTAGGCAGGATTAAGAAAACAAAAGAATCGAAGAATACATGCGAATGACAAACTGCACCAAGGAGAGACTAAATTATATTATTTAATAATATCTAATTATCTATTTGCTTTTTCTTCTATTTACTTTAATTGTTAATTATTCATACATTAGCATAGAGGGGCAGACATAAATTATTGATAACATTCTCAACAAATTATTTAATAATAATTGTAAAAATAATAATACATTTTTAATAATAATAGATAAACATGGCGACGAAAAAATAAATGAAGAATTGGGAAGAAGAATAGTAGGCAGGATTAAGAAAACAAAAGAATCGAAGAATACATGTGAATGACAAACTGCACCAAGGAGAGACTAAATTATAATATGTAATGATATCTAATTATCTGTTTGTTTTTTCTTTTTTTATTTATTTATTTTAATTGTTAATAATTCATACATTAACATAGAAAGGCAGACATAAATTGATACACATACATGTAATTCTCGAAACACATAAATAACGAATGTGCCCGATCGAGTTACAATAAATCATCGCAAAGTTATATAAAATAAAGCAAAATTATCGCAGGTTTTTTAATTGTTAGAGAAGTTTGAACGTTGCTTCTGTTACGAACGAAGCGATAGTGAATGGCTTGCTGAAAAAAGAGACGATTAAAATAAAAATTTTATTGCCGCTTTTGACGGAAACAACGATCGCGTAAAAATAATATGTCAAAATTCAATAAAAAAAATTCAATAAAAGGCGGCTAAGAAAAGAGTATTTTTATAAAATTGTGTGTTATACGATTATTGGAAATGTATGAATACTTGAATGTCGAAATTACAATGCAATTAAACTTAATTAATTAATTTGACACTGCATGATCGAACTTTAATCGAATGTACAATTTCGGACTCTATGTGATTTATATTGATTACGTCACGAATATTATACGAATATTATACAAATTATATTATATCATCGATCGATCAACATTTTCGACTGTGTGCACATTATCCGTCGTAAAAATAAAACTTCCTTTTTTATGGATTGTTTATATATTTCATCGTTGACATCATTTTTCTAACTGAATGGAGGGAAGAAAATTTACATAATTATCACACGAATTGATTTGTAATATTCTCCGACGAACGTGTTTCGTAAATATTCCAGATAACTTATCTTATACATCAATGATACAAAATTAATCAATATAAAGGCAAATGATTCACCTTATCAAAAAAAAAGTGCAAATTGAGGTCATAAATTGATTTAAATAAATCGCACGCATTTTGATGATAAATCCTTTGTCAGTTCTTTTTTCGCTTTCTTTTCACGTGTAATCTCGCCTTCTTTTATTTTCGATGGCGAGCCGAGAAAGTTTCGCAGCTTCATTTCAATTCTGCCTTTTATGGTCATCTGATCGAATGTTCTTCTTCATTTTTGCACGCTTTGCTTTTTCCCCGACAAAAACGCGCTGCGAATCGCATATTTCCTTGACGGACAGATTTTGACTTACGCTTGTATGCGAGAGGGGGATAAAACAAAGTAAAACGTACTGTGAGATTTATGTGAGATAATAATAACAGGGGAGATAAAACGCGTCGGAGGAAGACCTGTGACACAACACATATGCATATTTACATATTTATACATTTGTGAAATATTGAAACAAGGTTTTTTACCTATCTTACAGTACTCTCAATTTATAAACGGATTTAGGAGAGTGGAAGCGAGGGAGTCCTTTGACTGAAAACAACAAATTAAAATGAAATGAAAAAATATATGTATGTTAATAAAATATCATATAATAATAATAATAATAATAATATTATTATTATTATTATTATTATTATTATTATTATTATTATTATTATTATTATTGTTAATGTTATTATTGTGTATATAGTACACATTGTAAAAAGAAACATAATTGCTATATCATATTTATTTTATTATTCTGAATGAATAAATTGTTTAAATTAAAAAGGTATATAAATAAAATATTGATCAAGTAAGTACTTGTAATCCGACAGAAATATCAATATCGAATCAAAAAGCAAAATATAGAACATATAAAATAAGCAAGTCAGCTGGTTTAGTTCTTTCTCTTTTTTTTTATTTAAGGAGTCCAGTTATCCTGTGACTTTAACATAAATATTCTGCTAATTCTCTTGAACTGTGAGAAATTCAGGATTAAACTCAAGAGTATGCTAGTTTATGTTTTGACATATTTTTGATTTTCGTTTTCCGTTGACTTGCATGATTTAGATATGCATTGTTTCTTCATTGAAATTATTTGTCGTTTATACAAAAATATTTTTTAAATTATAAATCGGTTTTAAATGTTAATATCGAAAGTTTACTGTTCGTTTCGGATTAATTTTTCTTTCCTTTCTTCCCGATCGCATTCCTATTTTGAAATACCGGAACTGAAATACCGATTTCCATCTCCAGCATAAAAATTAGAATGGCACAAACGTATCCAAATCCAAGAATATAAAAGCTGAATATTAATTGCTTTAGTGACATTACACTGAAGCTTTTCCTCGTTAATGGGATACGTTTCTCTTTTTGGCGTTTGATTTTCAAGAGAAACTCATCTTGAGCTTTCCCAATCAAGCCAGCCTGCATCATCCAGTGTATAATATCGTTTGCGCGATTGTACAATGGCCAATTCTCGCGGATGGCATACGATCGCATCACCGGATGCAACATTTCTGACTCAATAAGACTCTGATTCTTGATTCTGGAGTATAAATGGTAGCATTCTCCGACACATACAGCGGTCGACGAATTTTTGACATGTTCCATGCAATCTTTGTAGGTAGTTATCTTGTAGCGCGATTGGAATACAGGATCATATTCATCAAAGATATTCTTAAAGCTGTGCGGTCCGTATAAAGTGTAACCGGCGTCCTAAAAAAAGTTCCAATTAAATTAACATGTACCACTTATAAAATATTATTAAATTAATAATTAAAATATTTTATAATAAATTATAAAATATTATTAAATTAATAATTAAAATATTTTATAATAAATTATAAAATATTATTAAATTAATAATTAAAATATTTTATAATAAATTATAAAATATTATTAAATTAATAAAATTAAATTAAAAATTAAATTTAAAATTAAATTAATTAAATTCAATACCATTTTATTATAATAAATTTGTGACTAAAATTTAAATATAGCAGTTGCTTTACTTTAAAATAAATATTGTAATTATTTATATATGATATAAAGATGTTTCTAAATGATAAGATGATGTATTTGTAAAGTTTATAAAAATATTTATATTTTGTAAAGTTTATAGAAAGATTTTCTTTGCCCCATAATATGCACTGTAATAATTTAACTAGATACATTATTTTATAAACAATTAAAGCTATGCAATATTACAAATTTATATAAAAATTGCTCAAAGGTTAGGTTATAATGTTATATGATAATATTATTAAATATTTTTTTAAAGATTTTAAAAGAGATTTAAAAATAAGAGATTTAAAAATTAATTTAATAAGAGATTTAAAAATTAATTTAATTTTGTTGAGCATTACATTTTTTGCTCTTAATGTGGTATCGCTTATTAAAACAATAACTTAATAAAAAATTATATAAAATCATGGAAGCTTGTAAATTAAACGTTTTTCTCGTTAAATTTCAATAAATATTTTTTTATATTTACTAATATATTTAATTTGATATAATATCTAAAATTTAGTGTAGTATTTATGTTTTGCTTTTAAAAGGGTTTCATATTAATTACAATCTTTCATAATTTTTAATAAGTAACAAATTTTTGAGTTCACTTCAACAATTAATATTACATCAAGGATGGAAAACATATCATTTAAAGAATAAAATTGTTTTTAAAATCTCTTCTATTATCACTTACAAAAAACTAATTATACTACTTCTATTATCACTTACAAAAAACTAATTATACTATATAGATATATAACTTTTTAAATAAAATAATTTAGGAACAATTTTTGTTAATTATTTGTAAAATAATATGACATATTTATTTAAATAAGATTGAGAAGACGTACATAACTATACACAAAAAATTTATTATTAATTTAGCGCGAATAGAGATATAAATCTAAAGAGGTAAAATAAGAAAATGAAATTTTTCAATAAACTGGAGATACAAAGGCGAGCATGAAAATAAATAAATATTCATAAGTTATAATATAAATATAAAAATATAATTAAATAAATCTATACAAAATATACTATAAAATATGTACATAGATCAAATTAAACTTAGCAAATTGATAATAAATTAAAATCATAAATAAGTACATAACTCGGAATATTACTACACAGTAAAAAATTTAGTGTTAAATTTAACATATTTCACATGTCCCAATTTATCCACTCTAATTTTAGTGTTAATTTAACAGAAGGCAAGTATGTAAATAAATAACACAAGTAATATGTTTAAAAATTAACACAAAAGTGTAACACTTAAATTTTATCTGGAAATAAAATTTATGTTAAATTAACATATTTATAATGTTAAATTTAATTAAAAGAAAATGTTATTCTTACATTTTCATGATAAATAACGGAAGAGATATGTCGATTTAACATATGGAAACTGTTATAGAGAGAAAAATAACACAACTTATCTGTTCATTTTAACATATAACTTATTTCATCAAAAATTCGTGCATTTACATATTAATTGTGTTATTTTAACTCTTAGAAACGGTGAATATTAACTCAACGCAGAAATGTCAAAATAACGAAAATACGTTACATTAACATAAGAGTATGTTAAAAAACCACAAAAATTTTTACACGAGAAAATTTCAACAGAAATACAAAATGTTTTTTACCGTGTAGAAAAAAACGGACGTTTCTGGCTTTCGAGCCTTCTTCAGCGCAATATGGACAATAAATTGACAAATTATAAGCATAATATTATATAATTAATAATAGTCTATGAAAAAAATATAATAAATCTTATTAGGTCTGAATGTTATTCTCGCATAGTTTTAGGGATGGAAACCGCTTAAAAAAATTTTTCATTACCTTGAGACTTTGTATACTGTCGATGTCGCGATAATAGACTGGCACAGTGAGCAAAGATGATAAGCGACTTTGGAAGAGAGCATTTATATTAAAGAATAAAATTAACACCATACATATGAAGATCCTTGCGGAATCCATTTTGGGCAAATATAAAAATCCTACAGAGACCACGAGTCTTATCACCTCTAGTCCAGCCTTTATAAAGCCTACCCATTTGACAAAAATTATATAAGTTAACAAACATATCCCGAATATTCCTGCTATTATTTCTGGTGAAAGAAAGTTTATTATCTTGATAATTTCGGAGATCTGTTTCTTTGGTTGCGCTATCACGCAAATACCTGATTTCATATGGGGATATAGGTATCTGAAAATAAATAAAATATTATATTTTTTAATCTCGCCTGTGGATTTTTTATTTGTTGCAAAAGAAGAAAAAGTTTCTCTTTTTTTTGCTGCTTTCTCTCCCTTTGTCTTTTTGTCTTTATTAATAACTATTTATTATTTATATTTAGTTCTTATAATACTGTGTAAGAATTGTTGTAATAAACAATGTAATAAGAAATAAATTTCAATAAACATTTTTAGATTATTATATAAGATTATTATAGATTAAGATTATTATATATCACATATATTTTCTCGTTCCATGGATATAAATCTATTTAATGTATGAAGTTTATATTTTAGTTCGATTTTTGAGGAATTCTTGAAGAAAGATACTAAGAATTTCTCTTAAAAAATTAATAGAAATTATTTTTTTGGAAACTACTGAGAGACATACTTGATTTTCCGCCATTCGAATATCAATCTTGAATTCATGATAATGTCTACTCTGCTGTCGCTCGCAAGGACCGTGAAAGTACCTTGATAAGTACCATTTGATCCTACATCGGCAACCGAATAAATGTCTTTATGAAGGATGGTGATTTCGCGACTTACATTCAGTTTATTTAAAAGCATTTTAATGATATCACTGCTTTCACCACGAAATCTTTCTTGTTTCGGTAAACTCAAATTGATTTTGACATACGGTTCCATGTCAATGACACTTAATCGAATTTGATATCTGTTCAGATTGATCGTTTTATCAAAATCCAGATCTATGCATATATCGCTATCTAAAATATAGAAGTGATAACTGTTTAAATTTTAAATATTTTTGATACATTTTTCTAAGTATCACGCAAAATTAATATGTTTTATTAATAATGCATTAGATTATAATTAGAAAAACATTTAACAATAATGCATTAGATTATAATTAGAGTATGTATCTTGTTAATTCATTTAGAAAGTATTTATCTAAAATAATATAACAAATAATAGATAAATTAAATTTCACCTTATATTAAGACATTTTACATTATATTATTTATTTTTTATTATATTATATTAATACATATATTTTATATTATTGAAAATTAATTTGTGTGAATTAGAGCCACAATGCAGCATTGATTTAATTTTTAATTATTATTATTCTAGCCAAATTCCAATTTATTTAGTTTTTAATTTACTAATATATTTCCTTATAAAAAGGAGAAAGGAGAAAATGAGATAGTGAAGAAAAGCGAGATACCGTGTATAAATTTCCTCTTCAGTATTATCCAAGGATGACCCGCTCGTCCTTTGATATGTTCTACTTCGTACCAGCAGTCTGGCTTACTGTTCGAATACGGATTAAACGTATAAAGAACAATTCCATCGTCTGGATCGATACATACGAATATGACCGACAGCAAGTCATATTCCCAAGCTGTCCAGAGATATGAGCGAGCATTTATACAACCCCGAGTTTCGGTCTGTTTATCGACTAGAATATAAAATCCTTCCAGATTCGCGTATGGCGAATCTCTTGCTGTCTGTGTGAAAAAAAAGAGTATATAATATATAATCATTTTCATTTATTATATATAAAAAAATTTAATTATATTATTTAATTAATCAATTATAACATTGTTATCTGTCATATTCTTATAATTTAATTATTTATAGTTAAGGCGATACAGGTTTTGAAATCTCTACTCAAAAATGATACACAAAGACTTATGTAAATATGATTGTACTTAGAAGACTTCTCTTTTAAATTGCCTACGACTAAAATTAAAAAAAAATAGTTCTTCGAAGATTAATTATTATATATATATACATTTTACGAATCTATTTGTAGTCATAATAATTAATCTTCGAAGAACTATTTTTTTATTTTTAGATGATACAAATTTATTTCGTTTCTCCTTCTTCTCGAATCTTTATATTTCAAACTAGGCGATTAGATATTAATATATTTTGGCAATTTAATTGAAAATAAAACCTTATATGTATACATACATTTTTTTATTTTCAATTAAATTGCCAAAACATATTAATATTTAATCGCCTAGTTTGAAATATAAAGATTCGAGAAGAAGGAGAAACGAAATAAATTTTTATCATCTAAAAATAAAAAAATAGTTCTTCAAAGATTAATTATTATATATATATATACATTTTAAGAATCTATTTGTAGTCATAATAATTAATCTTCGAAGAACTATTTTCTTATTTTTAGATGATACAAATTTATTTCGTTTCTCCTTCTTCTCGAATCTTTATATTTCAAACTAGGCAATTAAATATTAATATATTTTGGCAATTTAATTGAAAATAAAACCTTATATGTATACATACATTTTTTTATTTTCAATTAAATTGCCAAAACATATTAATATTTAATCGCCTAGTTTGAAATATAAAGATTCGAGAAGAAGAAGAAACGAAATAAATTTTTATCATCATCAAAAGTAAGCTGTCAAAATTGATACAAAAAAAATACAAATGTGAGTAAAAGTAACATATAATTTAGGCTATTGAGACTAAATATAATTAAGTGCACGCGTATTTGAATATCAAATTTGTTTTTCTAAGAAACAAATCCTCATATAATAAAACTTTACTATATTTACTATATATTTTCAGCTTATTTTTTTATATAGAACCACCTTCCTTTTGTATTATCAGTTTTGAGGCACTCGATATCATGTTTTTTATAAAATTCTATATTTTCTAATTCTATATTTTCTATATTTTCTATATTTTCTAATAATTTCTATATTTTTTAAGTTGTTTTATTTACCTGTAAAAGAGCTCGCAAGAGGGGTTGAGAAGATGTCACTAACACGGAACGATGCGCTTGAGGAAAATGCATGAAATTGTTATTCTTAAACATTAAATCGGAGTATCTTGACAGGATAAATTTCTGGAGGGTATCAAATCGAAGATGTGTTTCATCTATCAATGCTACGGGTATCATATTATTATGTGAGTGTACAAGAAATTCATTATAATCTCTGCCCAGCAGTAAAGTCAAACGAGATTCCTTCGGTAGACATCTCATTAAAGTAAATACCTATGAAATTAATATAAAATTACAATAATAGGGAGAGAATATTTCGAGATTTTATTACGTACTTATAAACAAAAAGGAATAATTTTATATAAAATTACAATAATAGGGAGAGAATATTTTGAGATAATTTTATTACGTATTTACAAATAAAAAAGAAATAATTTTTTTCGACAAGTTTATAATGATATTTTGTTATATATGATAATTTGTTATAATAATAAATAATAATAAACGCGTATGATGCGGACAGGGTCGTTTTTATAACATGTAAAAATATTTCATATTTTTTACCTCGTGCATTTTCTTTGAAAATTAACTTACCGATGTTACTAAATCTGTATAGGAAGGCCGTTCGTTTGACGATGTAACAATATTATTAATAGTGAGAGGAAATAAGCCTACAATTAATAACGAGAAGAGAACACAAAGAGACACGTTTGACATACTTTCGAAAATTTTACAAACAATAGAATATTAAACTCTTGAGAATAAATTCTCTTTTTACAGAGAAAAAAATGTGCTAACTTTGCTCTTTCTGTAGAAGAGAATCGAATGTCAGGCATATCTATAATATCATGCTTTTATAACAATTACGTAGTTGATCGATAGTATTTAAATAAGCGCACGTGTGTAGATATGTCATATTTAAGACATATTTTCATATGATCATAAGTTAATTCCTTTTTCTTGTATTAATGTAGTCGTTCTATTATTTCACAGTAATTACATGATAGCCTGACAAATAATAGATGATAAATGCGATTCGCATTTTCATCTGTTTCTGATAAAGGATAATAAATAGCATCATATTTTAGTGGGAATATCATTACATATAATTACATATAAATGTTACGCCCGCTAAATTATAGACATACGGAAGCGAGGTAATATCTTGATAGAGCAAATGATATCGTACAACATATGTGTGTGTGTTTTCGTGTGCGTGTTTGCATAGTTACATTGTAAATAAAAATGTTATTGTGATGTAAATTAAAATAAAAATCAAGAAATATTCCTTTAGCAGCGGAAACTTTCAAGTGAGGCGCAAATGTGGACTTGAAAACTTTTGTATCAGATCAATCAATCGTTTAGTTTATACACACTCTATTAAAAAATATATTTATATCAGGCTATAAATAATTATAAATTGAATTCTGATCGATTTGATCAATTTCTCAATTCGTCCAAGAATTTGCACAGGAATGGGAATCTCTCGAGATAGTTAACGCATCTAGGGAAATTGATGTTGATTGCGGAGTTTACGGAAGAAAGTTTAAAATTTTAATGCCTCCTGCAATTTTAATTCGCAGATAATACAATCACTTAGCGGATAATTAAATGAATTAATGATCGCCAGACAACTTCACGTATCGTAGCGAAGATGATTGACTCGAAGTAAGAAAGTTCTTCTCATTCCAGAGATTCCGCATCATCGGAGAAAGACGTATCGGAAGAAAGAAATGAATTTCGTGCAATGAACCGATGTATATTTATCTGAATATATTATCGAATATCTGTCCATCATTCTCTCGTGGTGAGAATCGGAAATTGGTTCTTTAAAAAGCTCTGATCCAATAAGAGTAAAGAACACGATACGTCATTCACTATGAGAATCGGACAGTGGATTTATCCTACCTAGAGCATATGATACACGTGCTAAGATATACATATAAATATATGCATACACATATATGCAAAGTATAGAATTATTCATTTATTAATGACATTCTTAATGAATCATTGAATAAAGATGGATATTGGAGATACGAGAATAAATTGGAAGAATAATAGTAGGCAGGATTAACGAAGCGAAAGAATCGAAGAATATATATGTAAATGACAAACCGGACTAAAGAGAGATCCTGTTTCTCTTTAAAATAAATATTATGCATACTTTCTACATAATTATGCATACTTTCTGCATAATTAATACACACAAAAGAGATATTCCTACATGATAAGAGGACTATATATTTTTTTAAGTTTATAAAAATATTTTATTTATTCAATAAACATAATATGCATTCTATTTGATATGCATTCATATATTTAAATAAATATATGAATATTATTTTATAAGCAACTAAAAGATACAAAATATTAAAAATTCATATAAGAATTGTTGAAGGATAACGTTTTATGAATGTTATTGAATATTTTCTTGAAGATATTAATATATAAAAGATATTTAAAAATCAATTGAATTTTCTTGAATATTAATTATTTTTATACTTTTATCATAGTAGGTTATTAAAACAATAATTAACAAAAAATTATTTACTTCTTACTATTTGATTATAAACTTGTAATGTGACTGGAATTGAAATATAGTAGCTGTTTTTCTTTAAAATAAATATTATGCATACTTTATGCATAATTAATACACACAAAAGAAATATTCCTACATGATAAGAGGACTTATATATTTTCTTAAGTTTATAAGAATATTTTATTTGTTCAATAAATATAATATGCATTTTATTTGATTTAAATAGATATTATTTTATAAGCAACTAAAAGATACGAAATATTAAAAATTCATATAAGAATTGTTGAAGGATAACGTTTTATGAATGTTATTGAATATTTTCTTGAAGATATTAATATATAAAGATATTTAAAAATCAATTGAATTTTCTTGAATATTAATTATTTTTATACTTTTATCATAGTAGGTTATTAAAACAATAATTAACAAAAAATTATTTACTTCTTACTATTTGATTATAAACTTGTAATGTGACTGGAATTGAAATATAGCAGCTGTTTTTCTTTAAAATAAATATTATGCATACTTTATGCATAATTAATACCACAAAGAAATATTCCTACATGATAAGAGGACTTATATATTTTCTTAAGTTTATAAGAATATTTTATTTGTTCAATAAATATAATATGCATTTTATTTGATTTAAGTAGATATTATTTTATAAGCAACTAAAAGATACGAAATATTAAAAATTTATATAAAAATTGTTGAAGGATAACGTTTTATGAATGTTATTGAATATTTTCTTAAAGATATTAATATATAAAAGATATTTAAAAATCAATTGAACTTTCTTGAATATTAATTATTTTTATACTTTTATCATAGTAGGTTATTAAAACAATAATTAACAAAAAATTATTTACTTCTTACTATTTGATTATAAACTTGTAATGTGACTGGAATTGAAATATAGCAGCTGTTTTTCTTTAAAATAAATATTATGCATACTTTATGCATAATTAATACACACAAAAGAAATATTCCTACATGATAAGAGGACTTATATATTTTCTTAAGTTTATAAGAATATTTTATTTGTTCAATAAATATAATATGCATTTTATTTGATTTAAGTAGATATTATTTTATAAGCAACTAAAAGATACGAAATATTAAAAATTCATATAAAAATTGTTGAAGGATAACGTTTTATGAATGTTATTGAATATTTTCTTAAAGATATTAATATATAAAAGATATTTAAAAATCAATTGAACTTTCTTGAATATTAATTATTTTTATACTTTTATCATAGTAGGTTATTAAAACAATAATTAACAAAAAATTATTTACTTCTTACTATTTGATTATAAACTTGTAATGTGACTGGAATTGAAATATAGCAGCTGTTTTTCTTTAAAATAAATATTATGCATACTTTATGCATAATTAATACACACAAAAGAAATATTCCTACATGATAAGAGGACTTATATATTTTCTTAAGTTCATAAAAATATTTTATTTGTTCAATAAACATAATATGCATTCTATTTGATTTAAATAAATATATGGATATTATTTTATAAGCAATTAAAAGATACGAAATATTAAAAATTCATATAAAAATTGTTGAAGGATAACGTTTTACGTATGCTATTAAATATTTTCTTAAAGATATTAATATATAAAAGATATTTAAAAATCAATTGAATTTTCTCGAATATTAATTATTTTTATACTTTTAACATAATAGCACTAAAACAATAATTTAACAAAAGAACTATAAGTTAAACAACTATCATTAAATATCACAATTAATAAATATCCTCATTAAATCTCTCAATAAATCCTTTTACTTTTATCATACATATTTAATTACATATATATATATATATATATATATATATATATATATAATAACTATAATTTAATATTTAATAATTTAATTTAATTTAATTCATAATTTAATCAGATATAATAACTCTAATCTAACAATATATATTTCCATTGCGAGATGCACGTTATCGCGAATACAAATAAAACGCGGCGCGATGTAAATGCCCGGTGATGACGGATAAGGCCAGATATCAGCTGACGATTCGCGAGGCCGCGGTAGGGCCACGTAAGACGGAACACACGCTTGTTACACGCGTAATTTGAAAAAGCGCGTACACAATAGGCCAGTGTGTACGCGAGACGAACGCGATTCGGCGACGCGCAGTCTACCAGTCTCCTCGAGATATCAGCAGATCATCGGATGCGTAAGCGAAGGGCCAGCTGAGAGAACGCAGCTGTCATCCTCGTCGTCACGTGGAATTAAACGCTGGCATCCGAACACCCATATCGGTTAGATGACGGCGCGGCGCCGTGGCTTGACAGGTCATGGGGGCCTGTCTCGGCCACTGCTTAACGAGAATCACAGATTCCGTGCCGTACAGGTTAGAAACTGGATTGCACCCCTGACAGAAACGTAATCTATTAACAGAAAAATAATCGCGATGATGACGAGAAAAAAAAAATTATTATTATTATTATTTTGTGGAACTGGAAAGGAGATTCTTACATTTTGACTTTTAAATATGTTCAAGGGACAACGCCTTGATGACTCATTGCCAGTATACTATAGTTGCATGACCTCATAATTGGATTGATACTGATGTAGATGAATGAAAAGTTGACGTTATTTTAATATGGGCTTAAACAATATATGCTTGTAATTTTAATGTAGGCTTATAAAGATATATAATGATAAAAATTGTAATCATTTCTAATATTTTACACTATTTTTATTAGGAAAAGATCGATGTACAAATTAGTGAAATATTTTGGCAACGCACACTTGATTAGGGAATCTTCTAAATATTTCATGAGTTTAACGATTCGTAAGAACTGATTATAATATCATGTTATATGTATGATCTCATTTGTATTATCAGGAAAATTTAGCCCAAATTTATATCGAGTCTCTTGTTCTAATCGTTAAATCTTTTCCAGTGATTTATCGTAGATATTATAAAGGGTATATTTGTTAAACCTCAGTGTATTTTGTTCTTTTTTATTTCCTTGTGCTTTGTTGTGCGTTACAGATTCTATCGAAGGCATACCAGAATGCCTTTTCCAGAAGAAGAACAAGCTGAGGTAGATATTGAAATTTTCTCTCACAAGCTATGCTTTTATCGGCATGAATAATTTTGATGTTATCGTTTATGCTTAGTTCATGGACGCTGAAGAACATGAAGACCAAACTAAAAGATCAAAAAGGTATAAAAATCGACTTTTAACTTTTAATTCTAATTTAAAAATTGATATTAAAATTGGTATTAATGTTACATTTATTCATGCTTCCTGGATATAGTCTGTTATCATTTCTTTCTTTAAAAAGATTCAAGGTAAAGGCATATATTTTATATATTTCACTTAGTATGTAAAAATAAAGATATGTAAGGACTACTTCTCAGAGTTACATGAACTGGCAATATTGCACAATTATTATGATAAGAGTCAACAAATCAATATCAATTTTATAAACTTTCAAAAATTCAATTTTATATCTTTTTCTAGAATGAATAGAATAGAATTTGAGAAACTATTTATTACTTTTACTTTGCAACAAATATTTTAATTTATGCAATAAGAATTATATTTGAATTATAGAAAAAGCACGGGGTTCCAGTGACCTTAGAATTATTGGAAGAGGGAGGATGGTCACGAGGTGGTAATAAATATGCCAGATTGAGTTCTAGAAATGATGCTTCTACAAGGTAGACTATATTTTTCTTTAATTTTGCTAGTTTATGAAATTAAATTTTATAAAATCTAAAGAATCATATTTAGCTCTGGACTGGATACGCCGCTTCAAGTTCTCGATGCAAGAACATTAATGAAACAACCAACTTATGTTTCTTCTACTCCAGGATCATCGCTCGATCTTGAGTGGGAACACGAAGGTAACTTGTATCATTACATCATTTCTCTGAATATATTTGCATAATACATACAAATAAATTGTACTTGTGCAGGAATGCCTTTACCAATTCTGAACAATGGAAAAGAAAATACGGAGAATTCTTTAACACAAACATCAGTTAACAATAGCCAACCATCTAGCTTGACATCGTCTCCTTGGTCCAGAGTTTCAAGCCCAAACAGTTTAGAATGGGATCCGGTAGAACCAGATATGGTATGTGTCGATATGGAGACTGAACAACTTTTAACTGAGATAGAGAGATTAACAGATAGAGCTCTAAAAGAAACAGGCGACTGGACTAACACTAATACTAGCTGATAAACGATTTAATTCTAATCAACGGAATTGTTTGTATTTTTGTATTATGAAAATTCATTATAAAATTAAAATAGACGCCCTATACTTTCGAGAGATACAAAGAGATATTATTTCGATATTACGATTCTTGAAACAATATAACTGTGTTTATATTGTTTCAAAAATGTGTATTTTTTGTACGACTTAAAATATATATCGAGCACAAAAATTTGATGAGGATATCTGTGTTGTGCATAGCGTGTCTTATAATAATCTCTAACATGGAAAAGAGGAATAATGTCAAGCTATCGAATCAAGGACACCTTCTCGCAATATATGCATATGTATGATATTGTATACATAAATAAAAGATATATTTCTTGTTTTAAATTTCAAGTCTTGTTTTACATTTTAGGCAAAATATTCGCTTGCTTAATTATATGCTGGAATGAAATTTTTGCCATGAACTTAAGAAACATTAATATTTTTACTTTCGCTATTACTTTACACACAGCTTCCATATGACAATAAATTATTTACAAATAAAATGTGCCACAATATTCGTTAAATTCTTTTGATATATGTGCACTCGAAATAATTTATTTCAATACGAGATAATATATATATATATATATATATGCAAATAATAAATTGTGCTTAAATTACACGCAAATGTATGTAAATTACACGCAAATGTATGTAAATTACATGCAAAAATATGTACAACTCTTTTATATTTTTTACATGTGATTTTCAAGTTTAAAGATGCTGGTATTGAATTTAATACCTTAAAAGATATATATAATTTAAAATACATACACTTCAACAGATCAAATAATTAAAAAAATAAAAAAATGTACAAAAAAGAATTATATTTTATTGTAATGGAGAGCACGTGTAGAACTATCCGATACAATTTTATTAAACGATAAATATAGAATGCCTTAATATAAATAATAAAAAAATTGTAAAGTTTTATAGCTTATGATTTTGTTATCTTTATATATTTCTTTCAGTATAATTGTAACGCATTATATAACTTTTTTTCCTGTTTTTGCAACATATATACACGACCTAAATGTGACTCACATAGATTTAATGTTTTAATAGACATTTTTTAAATAGATTTAATTTTTTTCTTTTCCAATTATTTGGGTGCTAGGAATGAATATTTTCGAAAAAAAATGTCATATCAATTCAAAGTAATAAAAAGGTGTTATAGTTAAATAAATGTAAAAGCGGATGTGGAATTGAGAAATATTATTATACATGGACTGTAATGAATGTTAAGAAGTAATATGTTTATATATGCTTTAATAAATAGTTACTTTATTATATTTCTATGTACATACAAAAAATCAATTTAGATATATACCCTGCTCTAAATTATCTTCCTCTAACAGATTATATTACACATTAAATTTTATTACAGTGTGGCTATACACATATGAAAAGTGTACGAAAGCTATAGAATTACACGTATCTCTGTATAGCTTAAATGTTTATTACAAAATATTATTATATTAGGCGATATATTGCACAATATAATTTGACTGATGGAAAATAATAAAATATACTGATTTTAATTATAAATACGAATATATTTGTCTATGTAGGCAGAAAGATTCCAAGATAATAATTATTAAATAATTAAAATTAACAAGGAGTATATCATCAGTGACAACTACTAATTTATATTATTAAAATTTCGAATTAGCGTGTTGTATTCATGCGATTTATTTTTCAATACTATAATTAACAAAAGCGACTAGTAGTGAATATACTAAATTAATAATATTGACTGAATGAATTTATAAGAATACAAGTGCAGATTCTAAAAGAACGAAAAATATAGAGATATGTATTAATATATATCAATGCATACTTTCGTTCTGTGTTATATACGTTTTTTATGAAATTCAGACAGTTTGTATTATATACGAATCTGATTGGTTTTTTTGTCTTATAAGGATATCCATAAAACATGTATAAAATTTATTTCATTTTCAAGACATACTTTTGTCCTTCAAAAAAGAATGAGTTAAACGAGAAATAATCGTCGTAAGATTAACAGAATAATTGCGGATACTAATGAGGCGATAAGAATACTCCAAAATAAATCGTTCGAAGAGGACATTGTCTCTACGCGATTTAGAATAATATCAGGTTGCTGACGATCTGCATTTTCCGTCGAAATCGTTTCCACGTTACGGTGTCGTACTTCGCTCTCGGGTAAACTTGCCGTACTATCCGCGAAAGATACCTCTGATGTAGGTGAATCATCGGCCTACAATATTTTTTCAAAAATATCTCCGCATAAGTTTTCGCTTTAAAATGAGATAGAGAATTTTAAACGATTTTTTTTACTTACATAATAGTTATAAATAATGCAAAAGTCACTTTCATATTTAAAATAATCCAATTTACCTTTAGAGCGATTGTATTTAGCATGGTTTGCTCTTCCTCAGTAATAGGTTTTTTAACCGAGTTCTTGGATAATAAATTCACAACCTTTCCACATGTATCGCACTGCCAGTTCAGTGATCTGGAATCAATCAATTAGATAAGAAAAAATATGACTGTTTGCGATGTTATATATTTAATCACGAGTTATCAATACTTTTTGGCAAGCTTCTGCCGTTCCTCAGTACTGTAATCCAACGCGCCAATGGTGCCGCTTCCCGGGGTAGGCATGAAAGCTATCAGAGCCAACAGCGCTGTTCTAATACTCCACGATGGCTGCCACGTCTCAGGATGATGGCCGGAAATACTCAGACATATTTTCTTGTTGGTTTCAAAACGCCCGTTTGGCTAAATCAAAAGTACACAGCAGCTGTCACGATACTGCACAACATTTATCCATCGCATCCAGTTCCTGGATACACCTACTCACCGTCAACAAAATGATATTCGGTGGTTTCATGGGATACTCCGGTGGCAGTAAGATCCTTCCGTGATACACCCCACCCTCAAAATCCGTAGAAGGTGGTCCTTGCACGGTAAAGTGCCATTCGAATAAGTTGTCCTCGAGAGGAGACGCATAATACTCTTCGGTGGCCTCGTGCAACTCTTGAGCCTCCCTCATTAATCTTTTCACCGCTGAAACAATACAATACAAGGCTTCAGAAGTCATTTGCATTATTTCATGCTGCGTAATGTCCAACAGCATATCCACGAGATGTCTAATTGTCAACATGCAAAACATTTAGTCTCGGATATTGGCAACTAATGGACCAGACAGCTTGATGGAAATGTATGAAAATCAGAGAGCGAAAACAATAAAGGGCATCGCGATTAGCGCATCGATACGTGGACTCACCCGGGCTCTTGGCGTTGTACTTGCCCTCGAATGACATTTTCGCATACGGCAGCTTTTCCTTTGTCCTCCTGGCTCTCCTCCTCGACGCCTCCTACCTCGTTCGTTTCCCCCGAAGCGCAGGTTATCGAATCCGAGAACGGGGAAGGTAAACGTCAAGCTAGACGACGCGTCTTCGGACGTTGATTCACGTCAACGCGAACGACTCGGGGAGCGCGTTCTCTTTACATATTTATTGTATCGGCGTCGTCGGGAGCGGCAGGCCTTCTCGACGTGGAGCAACCGCGCGTCCACCGCCTCGCGAGATGCAATGGAACGTTAACTCGATGCGCTCGCGCGCTCGCATTTATCGCGATTGCCCCGCGAGCCCCGCAACCATGCGTGCCAGACGGGGAAAGATCGTCGGTGAACTTTAATAAATTTCTCGGCCGATCGAACGTCCAGCCTCTACACACGCATCGTGATTTGATTCATGGCTTACAAGTGATGCGTCGAATGAAAAAAAAGAATATTAATAATAAAGAATATTTTTTTTTTAAATGAAGATTTATTACAGGATGTATTTTTTTGAGGAAAAAATTCTGTGCTTGTCGAAAACCTTACTCGTTCTTTATTTAAGTATACATATGCATCGTGATTCGATTCATTTTTCATGGCTTACAAATGATGTGTCGAATAAAAAAAATATTATTAATAAAAAAAGAATATTAATAATAAAGAATATTAATAATAATATAATTTCAAATATATTTTTTTTAATGAAGATTTACTTACTCGTCCTTTATTTGAGTAATCCTTTATACATGCTTGATTTGATTCATTTCTCATATGGCTTACAAATGATGCGTCGAATGAAAAAAAAATATTATTAATAAAAAAAGAATATTTTTTTAAATGAAGATTTATAATAGGATGTATTTTTTTAGGAAAAATTTTGTGCCTGTCGAAAACCTTACTCGTTATTTGAGTAATCCTTTATATACATTGCATGCATCGTGATTTGATTCATGGCTTACAAGTGATGCGTCGAATGAAAAAAAAGAATATTAATAATAAAGAATATTTTTTCTTTAAATAAAGATTTATTACAGGATGTATTTTTTTGAGGAAAAATTCTGTGCTTGTCGAAAACCTTACTCGACCTTTATTTAAGTATACATATGCATCGTGATTCGATTCATTTTTCATGGCTTACAAATGATGTGTCGAATAAAAAAAATATTATTAATAAAAAAAGAATATTAATAATAAAGAATATTAATAATAATATAATTTCAAATATATTTTTTTTTAATGAAGATTTACTTACTCGTCCTTTATTTGAGTAATCCTTTATACATGCTTGATTCGATTCATTTTTCATGGCTTACAAATGATGCGTCGAATAAAAAAATATTATTAATAAAGAGAAAATATTTTTTTAAATGAAGATTTACTTACTCGTCCTTTATTTGAGTAATCCTTTATACATGCTTGATTTGATTCATTTCTCATATGGCTTACAAATGATGCGTCGAATGAAAAAAAAATTATTAATAAAAAAGAATATTTTTAAAATGAAGATTTATAATAGGATGTATTTTTTTAGGAAAAATTTTGTGCTTGTCGAAAACCTTACTCGTTATTTGAGTAATCCTTTATATACATTGCATGCATCGTGATTTGATTCATGGCTTACAAGTGATGCGTCGAATAAAAAAGAATATTAATAATAAAGAATATTTTTTTTTTAAATGAAGATTTATTACAGGATGTATTTTTTTGAGAAAAAATTCTGTACTTGTCGAAAACCTTAGTCGTGCTTTATTTGAATAATCCTTTATACATCCTTTATGCATCGTGATTTGTTTGATGCGTCGAATAAAAAAATATTATTAATAAAAAAAGCATATTTTTTTTAAATGTTTAAATATTTTTTGAGAAAAAATTCTGTGCTTGTCGAAAACCTTACTCGTCCTTTATTTAAGTATACATATGCATCGTGATTCGATTCATTTTTCATGGCTTACAAATGATGTGTCGAATAAAAAAATATTATTAATAAAAAAAGAATATTATTTTAAAATGAAGATTTATAATAGGATGTATTTTTTTGAGGAAAAATTCTGTGCTTGTCGAAAACCTTAGTCGTGCTTCATTTGAGTAATCCTTTATACATGCATCGTGATTTGTTTGATGCGTCAAATAAAAAAATATTATTAATAAAAAAAAGCATATTTTTTTTAAATGAAGATTTATAAAGGGATGTATTTTTTGAGGAAAAATTCTGTGCTTGTCGAAAATCTTAGTCGTGCTTTATTTGAACAATGCATGCATCGTGATTTGATTCATTTTTCATGGCTTACAAATGATGCGTCGAATAAAAAAGAATATTAATAATAATTCAAATATATTTTTTTTAAATGAAGATTTACTTACTCGTCCTTTATTTGAGTAATTCTTTATACATGCTTGATTCGATTCATTTTTCATGGCTTACAAATGATGCGTCGAATAAAAAAGAATATTAATAATAAAGAGAAAATATTTTTTTTTTAATGAAGATTTATCACAGGATGTATTTTTTTGAGGAAAAATTCTGTGCTTAGTCGTGTTTTATTTGAGTAATCCTTTATACATGCATCGTGATTTTTGAAACATTTTTCATGGCTTACAAATGAAAAAAATGGCGTCGAATGAAAAAAAAATTATTTATTATTAATAAAAATATATTAACAATAAAAAAAGAATAAAAATAGAATTTTTTTTTTAAATGAAGATTTATAAAGGGATGTATTTTTTGAGGAAAAATTCTGTGCTTGTCGAAAACCTTACTCGTTATTTGAGTAATCCTTTATATACATGCATCGTGATTTGATTCATTTTTCATGGCTTACAAATGTTGCGTCGAATAAAAAAAAAATATTAATAATAAAGAGAAAATATTTTTTTAAATGAAGATTTACTTACTCGTCCTTTATTTGAGTAATCCTTTATACATGCTTGATTTGATTCATTTCTCATATGGCTTACAAATGATGCGTCGAATGAAAAAAAAATATTATTAATAAAAAAAGAATATTTTTTTAAATGAAGATTTATAATAGGATGTATTTTTTGAGGAAAAATTCTGTGCTTGTCGAAAACCTTAAATTACCAGCGCTTTATTTGAGTAATTTGCATTTTAAATGAATAATATAAATAATAATAATAATAATATATTTTAATTTATATGTATAATCAATATTATACGAGCTTGTTTTTGCATACATAATATATATGTCATATATGGATAGTAAATATATTATTTTCATATGTTTTTCGTAATTCTGCAGATTGCAAACATGTTACATAATAGCTTTGATTGATTTTGCTCATTTTTTTCCAGATAAATTGCCTCAACTCATTTTTAATAATAAATTTATATATATATAAGTAAAAATTTAGGTATAAATTTATTATAAAGATAAGATGAGAGACTCTGATTTGATAAGATAATTTATCTAGAAAACAAGTAAAATTAATCAAAGTTAAGTGAGATATATCTGTACACTCAAATATGAAAAATATGTGAAACTAATATATTTATTATTGTATGTATTTTAATAACATATATTTATATATTTAAAATGTCTAAAAAAAGAAAAGTTTTCTTCAAGTAACTTTTATTGTAACTTTAGAGAAATTTCAAATGTTATATTTATTTTAAGTAAAAATAAAAAATCATATCGAATATAAAATTTTAATGTGTTGTGTTTAAAAAAAATATATATATATATATTATATATACATATATGTTTTTAAATATAATATATAACTTTCTGATCTCAAATTCTTACAATATTTTCTGTTAAAAACTATTCTGCACATTTAATCTTTGAGAAACCAAAAATCTCGCGATTTATTTCTAACCATTCAAATAAAATTCTAATATTTCTAATAAATAATTAAACATAGATGCGTTTCTCCGGGACAAAATTATTCCCCATAAAGGCAAACATTTACACAATCTTAAAATTATATTTAAATTTTTCGCGACACTCGTGTCAAGAATGATTAAGTGTTCGAAGATGGGAGGAGCAACACATCACACGAGAGCATTCGTGGAAATTATAGACTTTATTTTTAGAATATTCTAAATATCATAAAACAACGTAAACATTCACAACAGATGGGAATAGGGTGTTATTTATAATAGTAATAATAATGTCATTATGCGTTACCGTAATAATTAATCGTTATGAATATATCGTCTCTCATGACGTATTTATAATTATGTATAAGTAAGTTTTTTTCTCTTTTATTTATTTATATAATAATTACTCATCGGGTATCCTCTCGACAATGATAATTATAATATAGTGAAGACGATATTAATAATGATAAGAGAATCGTGTAACCATAATAATGATAAGAATAATAATAATAATAGTACCGATGCGTCTACATACGTGTCATGTATATGTATATATAAACAAATATAATATATATACATATATAAATATATATATATATATATGTATATATATGTATATATGTATGCTCTTATTTTCTTAAGAAGGGGATAGAGTCACAATGGCGCTAAACAATGTGTATGCGATCTCTGCTTGTTTTTTTTTTTTTGTTGTCGTTCTCCTCGCGATCAGAGAGAGAGTCTCACTTCTATAAAGTATTTTAGCCAAAGATCTCTTAGGAGTAGGTCTCGTAATAATAAGTAGATAATAGTAAACGCACGTATATATATGTACAGTTCTTTTCTTTATCGTTGAATGCCATTCTTCTTGAATGCCGCGAATATATCAGAGTAATAAGCCCGATTATACGGCTCTCGCATGGGTGCCGATTTCGCCCGATGGATGTGCTTATCAAGGATAATCGCATCTCCCCGGTTTCTTTCCTCTCTTTTCTCCCTCGTCCCTTTTTATTGATTCGAAATAAAGATATCGCGAGCGCAAAATTAGGGATATCTTTTTCCGTGCGGTTTTGAGAGACAAAAGTGACGGAATTTCCTCTTTAGAGATTTAGATGTCATTTTTTTATTTCGAATAAAATCTAAAAAAGAAATCTAAAGATGCGAAGAAGAGACTCGATGCGTCAGGTCAAACTTTGGTCGATCCCTCATCGCTCGAAGGGACGACTCTATCCCGTGAAAGGATGTCACTCAATTTTGATTACTTACCGAGGAACTTTTGCTAAAGAACTCTCGTCCATCTGTGTCTTACGGAAGAAATCTAGCAAATTATTAATCACTGGTAATTATTAAAAAAAAGGGCCGAGCTTTTAAGAGCTTTAAAGAGGCATTTTCTTTGGTAGAAATCATTCTTTCGGGGGATGAATGCTTCTCTAAGAGCCGTTTTAACGATCAAGTTATCAGTTATCATTCGTCGACTTTCCACGGCAAAAATTTCATTGCTTCCTCGAGAGATCCTTCCCGTTATATTCCTTTTTGTTCTCAGGAGGACACGTCACATCCACCGGGCGTCGCTCGCGCGAAAGGAACGAGAGAAACGGAGTCTAAGACTACAGATCTTTTTTTTTCTTTTTCTTTGGAAAAGTAGTTAAAATCGCAATCCCTAATGTATAATTTTCTCCCCTTGCGGCCCGTCAACATGGCCGTCGCGCAATTCTGGAATTATTTTATCATGTAAAACGCCAAACACACACGAGATGCTGGCAGAGCGTAGAAAATAGATCTAATTAAACGACACACTATACAGGTACAATTATTAAATAGGGAAATGTGGCCACGCCTTGGGTGTAGGTGTGTGTGTGTGTGTGTGTGTGTGTGCACGCTTGCAGACTTCGCCGCGAGAAAATATATATCGCGAAATGTGCGGGGGTGTGTGCGTGTGGGGGTGAGAAATGAACGAGCATTCGCGAAAGGTGTCCTAAATTCGACTCGATCGAAGCGTTGTAGCCAAACAATGTGGGAATAATCGCGAAACAAGGGATGTCCCGAATGGGAATACGGCTACCAGGACGTTAATGCACCTACAAGACCGATCCTTTCGTTCATTTTCTGGGACACGATGATCAGTCGTTCGTAGGGATGGGCGATCTTGAATCGATCTTTTGAAGAATCGATTCTTTTATATCTCGATTTTTTAGATCGATCTTACATCTTTGATTAATCCTTTGGTGAATCGATTCTGAGATTAGAGATCGATTCTAAAAAATAAAAGTAGAAAATTCATATTACGCCTTGATTTTTCGTATATGTTGAGTAAAGATAATCGCAACAGTAATGCATATAAAATATGCAATACTATATGCAATGTATATATTATATGAATATTTATAAGAAATAAGCAATAAACATATATAATGAGTTATTGATGTTTTGTTTTTATACAAAAATGTGCTATTGTTAGAAATAATGTTGTATTGTTATCTCAAGAATATTTAATATTTTGTAAAATTAAATAAAGATATCGATCGATCGATCGATAGATCGATTCTTTAACAGTCGATTTTTTGGCGAATCAATTTTTAAGTCTCCGATCGATCGGAGATTTAAAAATTGATTCGCCAAAAAATCGGATTAAGTCTAGATCGATTAAAAAAAATCGATTCTTTTGGAAAAATCGTCCATCTCTAGTCGTTCGTCAAAGAGAGCGATTGAGGGGGAGGGGGATGTCTCTGTCTCTTTCGCGCATCATTTGCAAAAAACAATCGTGCGAGTGATATGCAGGACACGGTGCACGTCTCAAACAATTGGGCCCACGACGTACGATGCAGGCCCGTTGTACCAATGTCGGTTAGCAAAGTGGGAAATGCGATGGGGAATTTGTCGATTACGTGTATCTACGTACTTATTGCTCGCTCGATCTGGCAAGGATCGGAGTATCTCATCATCGCTCGAATAAAAAAAAAATTAATTCTCTTCCGCGTACTCTCTAAAAGTGAATCAGTGAAAATATCACTAATTTAAACAGTAAATTAAGATTTCACTGAGAATCAGTGAGTATTTTACTTTCGTTCGTTATCTATTTAAAATAACAAGTTCAATATGCATGTAATATAAATAAAATAAAATTGTTAATATAACAAATATTTAGTAAATATAAATAAAATTTTTAATTTTATATGAAATAGATAGAGAGATGAATTATAGTTAAATATTACTGACAATAACGAAAGAAATATTACTGATATTGAGAAATATTACTGATTGAAACAGTCAAAATTATTAACTGATTCTTTCAATAAAATATCACCGATTTACAGTGCTGTACTTATAACTGCTGTAATCAGTGACTATTTACTGTTTTTCAATTTTAATTATAAGAATTATATAAAGTTTGCATAGAGCGACATTCAAAATTAGAAATATTACTTCCATTTAATTTCTAATACAATCTCAATAAAGAAGCTTTAAATATTAAATCGACTTTATAAGTCGGACAAATAAATATCTGGCGACTTAATGAAAATTATTCGTTCGTTATCTATTTAAAATAACAAGTTCAATATGCATGTAATATAAATAAAATAAAATTGTTAATATAATAAATATTTAGTAAATATAAATAAAATTTTAATTTCATATGAAATAGATAGAGAGATGAATTATAGTTAAATATTACTGACAATAACGAAAGAAATATTACTGATATTGAGAAATATTACTGATTGAAACAGTCAAAATTATTAACTGATTCTTTCAATAAAATATCACCGATTTACAGTGCTGTACTTATAACTGCTGTAATCAGTGACTATTTACTGTTTTTCAATTTTAATTATAAGAATTATATAAAGTTTGCATAGAGCGACATTCAAAATTAGAAATATTACTTCCATTTAATTTCTAATACAATCTCAATAAAGAAGCTTCAAATATTAAATCGACTTTATAAGTCGGACAAATAAATGTCTGGCGACTTAATGAAAATTATTCGTTCGTTATCTATTTAAAATAACAAGTTCAATATGCATGTAATATAAATAAAATAAAATTGTTAATATAACAAATATTTAGTAAATATAAATAAAATTTTTAATTTTATATGAAATAGATAGAGAGATGAATTATAGTTAAATATTACTGACAATAACGAAAGAAATAACTGATACTGAGAAATATTACTGATTGAAACAATCAAAATTATTAACTAATTCTTTCAATAAAATATCACCGATTTACAGTGCTGTACTTATAACTGCTGTAATCAGTGACTACTGTTTTTCAATAATAATACGCTGATTCGCTTTTAGAGAGTAGCAACGAAAGAGGGGGATCTAGAGATCTATTAGAGATCGATCGAATCCGGGGGGTAGCCAACTCGCGTGGTGCAACTGACCCCTTCATACGCTCTTCGCACGCCCATTAAAACTCGATATGTACATATATGCTTCAGTTAGACGCAGATCGCAAGCATCGTCAATAACAAGCAGCCAATGACATTTAACGATAGTTACAAAACAATCGTAACAGTACGATATAATATACTATATAAATATATATATACATACGCACAACGGACATGTGTATGTACACATACATGTACACGTATCCCTCTCTCACTGCCTTATAGCGATTAGTACACGATAATAATCAGTCGTAACAGGTACATAAAATTGTTTCTCGGTGAAACTCCATTTTTTTTCAGTTGCGTTCGATGCGACTCGAGAGGAGTCCCCGAAAGTTCCCTCCTCTCTTCTCGCTGATGAGAGGAGGAAAAGGGAAGAAATGATCTCAGGGGGGGAAGGTAAGGGTCTGTGTCGTGTTCAAGCGTGTGTTAAGATATATCGGGATAATAGAAAAATGCAAATTACACGATACAAATCATTCCGCTTTGCGCTCACATTATGGAAAATGATCGCAAACTCTTATACATTCGGAATAGAATCACGCAATCGATTACAGAGTATCCTCGGATTGATATCATTTCCGCGAGAGATAACGAATTATATGTATTGTTGCAAGCTCGAATCCGACAAGGTCTTTGCTTATCACACACCTAATTATGCTAAACGCGAGAGAGACAATAGATACATAATGAAAGTACACCATCGCGAGTTCGCGTGTAGAACGCAACTTCGTAGCCACGAAGAATCACACACAGCACTTTAATTATTTCGCTTGAGGGAGGGAAAAAAAGAAGGAAGGGAAAAATAGCGTTTTGCTGGACGAAGGCGCAAGCTTCTCTCCTGAAAAACGTTTCTCGAGGAAAATTAAGCGGTTCTATTACTAATGAGACGTCGCACGAGCGACTTACTTATGCGTAAGTGTATCACGTGTGAAGAAATGAGATTGTACGCGAGCAACATAGGCAACACAGGCTCTGAATTTGTACGTATATGTATTATATACAAAGCTCTATCGTGACATATTTTTGTCAAATTTTCATCTTCGATCATCTTTGAATTTAAAGCCAATTTGTTTTCTTGACCAAAAAAAAAAAGAAACAGATTTATGGATCGAAACTGATTCATCGATTTTCATTTTTCATAAATAAAATTTATTTTTTCTAAATAGTATAAAGTTTTTTTTAGTATTATTAGAATAAGATTCATTTAAAATTAAATTAAAAAATGATCTATGAAAATATTCTAGTTGCTATAATAATAAAATTCACTTATAAATAGTTTGAATTTTTTAAATCTTATTAGAATAAGATCCATTTAAAATTAAATTGGAAAATGGCCTATGAAAATATTCCAGTCGTTGTAATAATAAAATTCACTTATAAATAGTTTGAATTTTTTAAATCTTATTAGAATAAGATCCATTTAAAATTAAATTCAAAAATGAAAATATTCCAGTCGCTTTAATAATAAAATTCACTTTTTTATAAATAGTTTGAAATATTTTTAATCTTATTAGAATAAGATCCATTTAAAATTAAATTCAAAAATGAAAATATTCCAGTCGCTTTAATAATAAAATTCACTTTTTTATAAATAGTTTGAAATATTTTTAGTCTTATTAGAACAAGATTGATTTAAAATTAAATTGGAAAATGGCCTATGAAAATATTCCACTCACTATAATAATAAAATTCACTTTTTAATAAATAATATGAATTTTTTAAATCTTATTAGAATAAGATCCATTTAAAATTAAATTGAAAAATGGCCTATGAAAATATTCCAGTCATTATGATAATAAAATTCACTTATAAATAGTTTGAATTTTTTAAATCTTATTAGAATAAGATCCATTTAAAATTAAATTCAAAAATGAAAATATTCTAGTCGCTATCATAATAAAATTCACTTTTTTATAAATAGTTTGAATTTTTTTAAATCTTATTAGAATAAGATCCATTTGAAATTAAATTCAAAAATGAAAATATTCCAGTCGCTTTAATAATAAAATTCACTTTTTTATAAATAGTTTGAAATATTTTTAGTCTTATTAGAACAAGATTGATTTAAAATTAAATTGAAAAATGGCCTATGAAAATATTCCAGTCGCTATAATAATAAAATTCACTTTTTTATAAATGTTTGAATTTTTTTAAATTTTATAGAATAAGATTCATTTAAAATTAAATTGAAAAATAGCCTATGAAAAAATATTCCAGTCGCTATAATAATAAAATTCACTTTTTTTATAAATAGTTTGAATTTTTTTAAATTTTATAGAATAGGATCCATTTAAAATTAAATTGAAAAATAGCCTATGAAAATATTCCAGTCGCTATAATAATAAAATTCACTTTTTTATAAATAGTTTGAATTTTGTTAAATTTTATAAAATAAGATCCATTTAAAATTAAATTGAAAAATGACCTATGAAACTATTCGACTTGCTATAATAATAAAATTCACTTTTTATAAATTATATAAGTAATTATATAAGTTTTAATTTTTTTAAATCTTATTGGAATAAGATCCATTGAAAATTAAGTTGAAAAATGGCCCGTAAAAATATTCCAGTCGCCATAATTCAAAAACTACTTATCTACTTTGACACGTAACATATTGCTGTTACGTAAGAAAAAAGAAACACGAAATCACATAATGAATTTCCAAGTGTAATTTGTCATTGAAAACACGAATACACATGCATATATATATATATACCTATTTTTCCCGCGTACATGTACAAGATGAACCCGAAATTCGCGTATTCTACATACATATATGGCAATACTGTGGCGTGTATTTGCATGTCTACGAAGGATGTGACAGGCATATTTGGTGTCGACACGACGATGTATTTCCAAATGAATGAACGGGATGTCTCCGTGTCCGTATGCGCCGATGGAATAATCGCATGCTGTCAGGTCGTTCTACGCAGGACAAGCAATCGAACCGAGAGATTTAAGTGATATAGAGTCACAGCTCCCAAAATTTAAAAAAAAAAAAAATTCGTTTTGAAATAACTCTACGAGAATTCTGCAATATTACAGAGAAAGCGCGAGAAATTTCCTTGTCACGCTACAATATAACCGAGGAAGACCTTCTCTTCGAGAGAAAGGGGACGATGATGCGATGATTCACACAGACTGATTGAATTGGATTTATTAATGAAATATTTTGTCGTCGTAAGAAACAAAAAAACAATGGTCGAGGGTGCGTTTATTTCGAGTACAGTAGAGTGCGAATCGAAGCGTGAGTCGATTGAAAACGATTGGAAATATCTAAACAAGGCACAAGACTGTTGTTCGAAAAATGGAAAATGGTCCGTGAAAGTTCGTGCATGCAAAAGGGAAGTATTTAATATCTATTCTCCGGGTGATTATTTCTCTTTTTTTTTTTTTTCTCGTAATAATATCTCTTCGTAGATTAGATCGCTTCTACCAACCAAAGGTAGACGGGAGCGACTTGAATTCGCATTCTGCATCATCATTATCAGTGTCACCCTCGTCGTATCGAGTAGCTCAAGCGACAATTAGAATTGTGAGTATCAACGCATATCGCATATACGCGCTTATATATTAATTTGACCCGCGTGCCATTCCATTTTGAGACATATCGCGCTCCTCGTGATAGCCATAGTAACGATAGTAAGTGATAGTAAGTAGGATGATTGCAACGGCGACAGTAATGACGATGGCAATAATATTAATCATAATTAAATGAGTAATAATTATCGTAATCATAACGTGACAGTTGTTAATATCAGATAATCAACATTGTAATGTATATGTATACACGTCTGTACACAGGGTAACCCGGAATTATCGAGAGGCTCCTCATCTAGAAATTCTTTTGGTCGATTTAGACGCGCTCGTTCTTCGTTAAAGAGAGACAGTTCGTGGAAATTGATACTCTGAGAATTACTGAGGGATCCGATTGAAGACAAAGGAAACTTTGAAAATGTTCGTGAAAGAAAAGTTGCGGGGGAGGAAATTCGTGAAAGGAGCGACGATAGTTCCGAGCCACCCCGTATATATTGTAGTGTTCCTTTTTTTATGTATATATGTATATTTATATATATATATTCATATTTATAATTATATAATATGTATTATTTATAATCGTGTGTGTATATTATATCATATATTTCATTATATTATTTAACACATTCTTTTGTACAAGTAAATTAATTAAGAATAAGTACAACTTGGTAGCAAAGAGAGATAGAATTATTATTCACTGTATATTTTATATCGTAGTGAGAAGAGAGAGAGAGATATATATCTTATTTCATTTATTATGTAATATTCTTTCAATTTACCTTTATTATGTTTCAGACCGTAATTGCTGACGGTGCCCCGCCCCATTCGGCTTCCGGAGATGCTTTTTCCGCGCCTCGAAAAAAATCTCTCATCCTTTTTTTCGCCCTCTTTTTTTTTTTTTCTTTTTTCCCGATACCCGATATGATTAGGCTCGCGACCTTCCGCGCTGCTCTCGTCGGCGCTAATTCAGTGCGCGGGCCTCGCCAGGCGCGACGTCCCGATTTTCTAGAGAAGAGGTAGAAAAAACAGCGAAAACACGACGATAAAATCCCGCGACGCGATCGCGGGCGATTATTACTATAAATATTACACGAGGGACGAGGAGTGAGTCGCCCCCGATTCTGATTATCCTCGGGACGTCACGTGCGAGATCGCGATGAAACGCGCGACAGCGCGAACGATCGAAGCGGAAGGCGTCGCATCTCGATCGCATCTTATTTTTTTTTTCTCCACTTTTACACGAAACACGATTATTCTAGCCTCGTGGAATCGTCTCTACCCAAAATAAGTGACCCGCAAAAATGTAATATCCACGAAGAAACATCCGGCACTTCGTCATTTTTGCAACACGATTCTCGATATATTTGTGTGTGTGTTTTTTTTCTCTCGCACTCTCGGCCGTTCTGTTCCGCCTATCGAGGATCCAAATAAAGAGCGCGGCGCTTCCTACCTCCTACTTCCGCTTATGGAACTACTACGACAAGAGCACACGTTGAAAAATAATAGGATAAACATGCGTGATGCGGAGTGTCTACTTGTTTGAAACGCGTGGTCCTCTTTTCTCCTCAACTCGTGCTGGCTCGCGTAATTTCTTCAGCACCATTATGACCTACTATTGGATTTTCATTTCGAACCCATTGACCGGGTTCACGCCCGGATGGCGTATCGCGATCACCTCGATTTGCGCGGCTCTTTCCAGCAAATCTTGCGCGACTAGTTGGGGCAAGAGATATGCATCGCATGTCTAAACGAGCGTACGTGTGTGTAATATGCGTTATGGATGTCTAGTTCGTACAGCAGAGCCTCTTCGAGAGATTCCTGGCGTCTCGTTTTTGAGCGCGCTACCAGTCCAAAGGTGTCTCATTTTCGACATACGTAATTTTATATCCGTCTACGATATCACGAAATATATAACGAAACGGAAGTTCATCGAGATCGCACGTAATAAAGACAATATATTCGATATTATGTTATGTAACATATGAGATTCTTGATATCGTAATTGACGTTTAACAAAAGACGCGATAATTACTACTAAGACCGACTGAATCGTTATTCAATGTAACGCGATTCATCATGATAACTTAAGGGGTTATGCCTACTTGGGATCGGGAAAATTACGTGATCTTCAAGAATTTTTTTGCCGCTTTTATAAGTATTTATCGAAATTTACAAAACACTATCAAAAAGTACATATTTTGAGGTACACAAACGAATTTTTTTATGAAAAAATATTTAAAAATGAAGGAAATATGGCTCTTTTTCTAGAACGTCCGTTTTTTTTTTACATCACTTGCGGTGACCAAAGTTTCTTAGAAACTATTGCACCGATCGAACTCAAATTTGACGTGCTTGTTTGTTATTACAATAGGCAGGGCTTGAACGAAAGGTTTGGTAAAATTTTGATTTTTACAAAAATGACAATTTTATGAAAAAGTCAATTTTTCGAGGTGAACTGATTTTGGTTTTCTTGCAATAAACAAAAAAGTTTTAACCGAAATAAAAAATCCTTCGTCCATAGGCCCTGCCTATTGTAATAACAAACAAGCACGTAAAATTTGAGTTCGATCGGTGCAATAATTTTTAAGAAACTTTGGTCACCGTAAGTGATGTAAAAAAACAGAGAAGCGCCATATTTCCTTCATTTTTTAATATTTTTTCCTAAAAAAATTTGTACGTGTATCTCAAAATATGTACTTTTTAATAGTGCTTTGTAAATTTCAATAAATACTTATTAAAACGGCAAAAAAAAATTCTTGAAGATCGCGTAATTTTCCCGATCCCAAGTAGGGCATAATCCCTTAATGGATAACGAATATCGTGCGTGTTCCCTCAGTTAGTGCACGATCGTGCCGTGCGCAATTCCGGAAAATCGGAATACATACGAAACGAAAAAACGAGACTACTTCCTTTCATATTGCACGAGAATGTCGAATGAATCCTCGGGGCAGAACGGCCAAGATATAGATTATACTCGTAATGAGATTATGCTCGTAATTTTTAAACGATACGCGCGCCCGACGTGCATTCCTTTCGCGCGTTAATTATATCGCGCGATCGTGACGAACGTGTGCACGCGAAAGATACGGTATTCGGATTAATACATAATGAATAATTAATAGTAATGATAATAATAATTAATTATAATATATAATATATATATATATATATATATGTATAATATTTATATAATATTTATGTATATTAAATAAATTCTCCGATATATTATACATAAATAATCAATTAACATGTATATATACGTGTGTAGATATATATATATATATATATAAAATTAATTAATTATGTATGCATAAATTACGACTTAGCCCTAAGCTTAGCTCGACTTAAGATTTAAGTAACCCCACCCCGTTAGCGCGGGTGATGCGTCATCCAGGGCGGACACATCTTAAGAACCTAGTAAAATTCTAAAACCGGAAGCTCCGCCGTGACGACAGGCCAGCTGCCTTTTTTGTTTCTTTGGCGGAGACCACTCGTCCTCATTCTCTCTTTCTCTTTCTCTCCCTCTCATTCTCTCTCTTTCACACTGTACGATATCTTTCATTAGACAAACGTAACCGCGCGCGCGAGCTATCCGTTTCTCCTTCCTGCTTTCTTCCACGCCCAAGATAGAAAAGAGAGAGGTAAGGAAAGGGGTGTACTCTCTCGTGCGTGAACATCCGATCGGAGATCGATTCGCAAACGGATCCATCTACAAGATATATCGCTCCGGGGGCTCCGCTCCTCGTCGATTCGTGCAGACGCGTATGTACATCGAGTAGAATATCCGAGGAACACGCGGATAATGGATATTAATGGATGCTGGGAAGAGAAGAGAGAGAGAGAGAGAGTTAGAGAGCGAGAAATTGCGAAAGCTAGAATAAGCGAGAACGAGGGATAATCGCATAAACGGTCGAGAAAGAGATTGGAGAACGTCACGCGCGCGCGGATCATCGCAGAATGAATTATTATCGCTAACGATCTCGTTCCTCCTATTCGCGAGTATATAGTGTACGCGAAAAAAAAAAAAAAAAAAAAAAAGAGAGGCAGATCCTCGAAGAAGAGAAGTTCCCGCTGAAATCGGACGTGTTCCGATGATGGTTTCCTTTTGCTTCCGCTGGCTTGCCTTCTTCCGCACCAAGACGATCCTCGTTGGAAACTGCATCGACGAGAAACCGCTTTCGCTTTCGTGTCCGTCCGTCCATTCGTTCCTGATTTTTTTTCCCCTTCTCGCGATGGCTCCTTCTTCCGACTCTTCGATGGACAGCGCACTGGTTGTAACAACCGGGGGAGGGAAGGGAGAGACGAGCAATGGTTTGCAAATGTTCGGTGGTGACGGCGATAGCGCCCAGGATCTTAGGACCCGTCCACGCCATCTGAAAAAGTTCATTAATGCATTAATGCATTTGCATAAAGCTTGGCTAATATTTCTCGACGACGACGGAGAATCAGATAAGACGTTATTCCACTCCAAAAACCATGTTAATTTTTTTATAAACTTGGAATATTACACTGAGGGAAAAATCTTTTTAAATCAAATAAATTTGTTTTCCGAAAACTTTTGCTTCAAATGCAAGGAATTGTCTGTTTCATTCAAGCAAAAGCATTTAATTTTAATTAAATATGCGTGTTATATTAAGTACATTATTTTCATTTATATATTTTTTATATTTACTACTTTCGTAAAATATATACTATAATTTATTAAATTAAATATATTATTTTTTAAAATTAAAAAATTCAAAAAATGCATTTTAATAAATATTTTGTGAAAATTAAAATAAAAATATTTAATTAAAAATTATATTTTTTTTAAGCATATATTTTTTTTTAAACATATGTAAATAAATACTTAACTTAAGCAAACAGACGTTTCGAATACAAGTAAATACGTGATTAGTACCGAATAAATAGCTTTCTTAACTAAAATTTTTTTATTTCAAGATAATTTTTCCCTCAGTGTACAAAATAACATAAATGAAGGAAAATATCCATTCCAAAACCCATATTAATTCTTTTACAAACTTGGAATATTACAAAATCTCTAGATTGTTACATGTCACGTGGGTTTTTTGCACGCAATGAACTTTTAGAGACTTGAAAATATTGAAATTAAAGATGTTCCTATTGATCATCGTGGATAAATGGTCGGGATGACGAGACGAACAAGCAAGATTTTCCCTCCTGTCCCCTGGTATTTGGGAGATTTGCTCCGGATGGCTCGGACGCGTACCTTGATTGGACGAGTGTGGGGCTCACGATTGCGGTTGCGGCGTGTTGTGGTCCCGCTTGTCTCCCGCAGGAGGCGGCGGCTTTGTCACGGGTTTCTCCTCGTTGACCGGCGTGGGCGGCGCGTCCTTTCTCGGTGGCATTCTTTCGTTTATGGCGTCCAAGCCCTTGGCCTCGGCGAACGAGGTGATTTTGTGATTCGGCGAGAAGCCTTGGAGAGCTGGATGAAAGAGAGAAATATCAGAAGATGAGATACAAGAGGTCAAGCTTCTCTCGAGCATTATATTATAATACGATGGGACATTATTATCGAGCGGTAATTGAAGAATCGCGTTCCACTTTTTTAATAGGATGATTAGGAACAGTTGGCCGCGTTCTTGAATTTGAAGCTAAATTATTATTCTTCTCAATGGCGCTATCAAAACGACATCTCATAGAATTCTTACCGTTTTTCAGAGAAGTCTTGCCGCCGGATAATGCACCAAGCGGTAAAGCTCCAGTTGGCGTCAAACCCTTCAACTGCAGCACGCTCTCGCTTTCCTCTCTGTGAAATGCAAAAAGTTGAAATTTGTAATATTAGGAATTTTTTTCGAGGATTTTTTTATCTCCGAAAATAGTGGTCCTGTGGAAAAATGTTTCAGACAAAAGTTGTAGGGTTTTAAGTGACGCTTTACACAGTAATATTGCTATGATCTTGAAGAGTGTTGTTAAGGTCACGTGAAGGTCATCTTAAATTTCTTAAATGGAACCTCCTATTTTTGATTACATATTCTTGTAACTTACCTCGAGACTTACCTTTTCAAAACACTATAATAAAGTATTTTTTCATTGAGTACTTTTCGAGTTATGAGACTTGAAATCATTTCTTAATTTTATATAAATCATAAAATATCTGGAAAAATATTCATTTTTCGATTATCTTATCTAAATACTTTTATGTACAAAATCTTCTTTACACCAATTGATCCCTCTCATTATTTTGTACATAAAAGTATTAAGGTAAGATAATCAAAAAATGAATATTTTACGATTTAAAATTGAGAAATGATTTCAAGCCTTATAACTCGGAAAGTACTTCATAAAAACTAACTTAATTATAGTGTTTTGGAAAGCTCTCGAGATAAACTACAAGAATATGTAATAAAAAGTAGGGAGTTCCGTTTAAGAAATTAAAAGTGATCTTGACGTTACCTTAACAATACTCTTCAAGATCATAGTAATATTATTGTGTAAAGCGTCACTTAAAATCCTACAACTTTTGTCTGAAACATTTTCCCACAGGACCACTATTTTCGGAAATAATTGACCGTTTCCAGACTTTTAAACCACTCTGTATATTACAATAATTATATAAAATAAAGAGAATCTTCGTTGTAGGTAATATCATGATTCCAAGCTATTTTTCATTTGCAAAAAAATCTATAATTTTGCCAGAAATCTATAATCTATAATTTTTCAGAATTTTTGTTTAAGCTATATTAAAATTTTCTACATTTCTATTAAAATAAAAAATGTTATACATCTAAAGGAGGATTATTTTCCATTATATTCGCTAACCTCAGCACGGAGAAGACACGCGCCATTTTACCGATGGCTCTAATCTTGTTTCTGATGACTTCTTTACGTAGATTAGCTGCTGCACCTATAAATATCAGAGATGCATCTTATGATATTCGCATGATAGTGAAATATTAGCGTCTAGATCATCCAGTGACGACCAACATAGCGAGAACTATATCAATGATCGCTTCAACAATTTATCATTTATAATTTAAATCAAAGTAAAATCGACAAGTGTCATAATTTAAATAAAAAATCTAATTTAAATTAATTTAAATAAAAATCGACAAGTGTCATAATTCCTCGTAAATTCTTCTTAAATCGTTTATTCGAAAAAAGGAGCTATTATATATTTCAAAAATATTTGTACGCCAAGATTAATCCACAATCTACTCAGAATACACCTTAATTAAGATTGATACGGTTTCGCCACGTCGTCGTCACCGATTTGCCTCGCGATCATCGCCGCGCTCGCAAATCATCTGCAATGACTCTCGCACGTTAACCACTACGTTATCCATACTACAGAGCTTACCGGGGGCATTATTAATAATCACTCGTTATTCTCATCTGGTCACGCCAAGACAACAATGTCAAACTACAGGCAAGAACTCTGCGCACGTCGGAATAATCGTGTGAAGCAATCGAGTGGTAAAAAAGAAAAGGAACAAAAATTGACATTCAAAAGTGACATTCGTCGCGTTCGCAAAGGAAATACGCATTTTCTTCGCGACAGAGCAAAGAAAAAAAAGAGACAGAGAGAGAGAGAGGACTGTTACACCGAAAAAATTGTATTCTTAATTTAAGAATATACCACTTATCTTTAGAATATATGTCACTAAAATAGGCGCCAAGAGGATCCTCTTAAGTTAAGAGGCAAATCTTCTAAAAAGATATTCTTAATACACAGAGAAAAATATTTCTTTGGGTTTAATAAATTTTGTTGAAGTCAAATAAGTTTAATTGGTCTAAAAGTTTTTTCCGTCTAATTTCAAATAGTCTTTTAATATTCTGAATCCCAACAAGGGAATCCAGATTAAATAAATTATTTTAAATTCAGTTTGAAATTAAATTGATAAACAGTGATGTCAAAGAGGACTCACATGCATACAGAGAACCTATGCGTGAGAGCAGTCCTCTCTTTCATCACTGCTAAAGAAAAAATATACTTTAGATCTTGCTTAATACAAGTCCTTTACATACATTTCACGATAAATATTGAATACGAGAAAAATTAAGAGTGATGTCGCCGCGGCAAATGAAGAACATGTCGCGCACACGAAAATCGAGTTGTGATGTAGAAGTTGCAAATTAAGAATATATTCTTATTTATTAAGAATATTTATTAAGAGGACTTATAAAGTATACATTTCCAAGAATACAACACCGAAAAATTGTATTCTTGAATGTATACTTTATAAATCCTCTTAATAAATATTCTTAATAAATAAGAATATATTCTTAATGAATAAGAATATATTCTTAATTTGCAACTTCTACATCACAACTCTGATTTTCATATGCGCATGTTCTTCATTGCGGCGACACCACTCTTAATTTTTCTCGTATTCATTATCGTGAAATGTATATAAAGGACTTGTATTAACGTAGATCTAAAGTATATTTTTCTTTAGCAGTGATGAAGAGAGGACTGCTCTGACACATAGGTTCTCTGTATGCATGTGAGTCCTCTTTGACATCACTGTTTATCAATTTATCAACTGAATTTAAAATAATTTATTAATCTGGATTCTCTTGTTGGAATTCAGAATGTTAAAAGCTATTTGAAATTAGACGGAAAACTTTGACTTAACTATACTAACAAAATTTATTAACCAAAGAAATATTTTTCTGTGTATTAAGAATATCTTTTTAGAAGATTTGCCTCTTAACTTAAGAGGATCCTCTTGGCGCCTATTTTAATGATATATATTCTAAAGATAAGTGGTATATTCTTAAATTAAGAATATAAATTTTTCGGTGAATTTTTTCGGTGTATAATTCATGAAATCGCGATGGACAACAAATCGCGTCGAGAATACGTAGGATTGCGAACGCGCGTGCACTCGAGCAAGCTGCATAAAAAAACGTGCGCAAATACACAATAGCGTGTAAAAATTTCTCGCAAAAAACATACTACAACGTGTCCACGTGTGTGCGTGTGTATTTAGACGCATAAATTCGAGATAAATTCGATGCGAGAGAAAAGAAGCATGCGCATGCTGAGTAAGCGCGAGAAAACCAGGTACGAACCATCGTCGGTCGCTAGAATACAGACTCTTTATCGTTTACCACTTCCCCTTCAGGTAATCCCTTGCTACTCCGAGGCTCGTTGTCGGCGCGAAGGAGTCGCCCTCGTCCATCTCGCGACGATTCCGACTTGAAAATTTCCGAATCAACGCGAATTAAAGCGGCCCGATGTCGCACCAGGTGACCGCTTTAATTCCCCGACGATGTATTTCCGTCCCGCGGATCGATCATCCCCGGATCCCCTCTCTTCCGGAGGAACTGGACCTCTTTGTGGGAATCCATCGTTAAAAAGTTCACGACATTCGACGTGATGGCAACTCCTTTGCGCCGAGCTCATGTCGGTTTCCGTCTGTGTTTGTTCGTTAATTGACACAGCGGTCGAGCATTGCCGCTCGATCGATTGTACACGGTATTCCTTGGGGGAGAAATGAGGGGGGATTCGCTTGCAGCAGCGCTAAAATCTTTTGTTAACGAGAGAGAGAGAGCGAAGAGGTACGAAGAAGATTTCGGGATTTTTTTGCTTGTTCTACTTGTTATTTTTTGGCATTAGAATAGCGTATTCTGGTTAAGAAGGGCTCGTCGGAATTGGCAGCTCTAGGATTGCACAAGACCCAAGACAATATTCGTAAAAATATTGTATTGTTATTGAAAATTTTGAAAAATTTAAATCTTGTCTTGATCTTGAGTGAATATTGCTAGTAAAAATCTCGTCTTGTATTGTCTTGTCTCGATTTTATTAACAATTTTTTATCTAATATTAAAGAATTATTTAAATAATATTTAACATAATTTTTAATATAATTTGAAATAATTACTATTGTTTTATATTTTAATTATAATTATTACTATGTAATCGATATAAATGTCTATTACTTAAAAAAGTCTATTTACTTAAAAAAACATTTACTGTTTCATGGAAAAATCTCACAGAAATTAATAACTATTTACAGGCTCCAAGGGAATGTGCAGATATAAATATTTTGGAGTGGTGAAAAAATCAGGTTCATATTTATCCCACATTGTCAAAAATGGCTCGAGACATTTTAAGTTCAACTTCCTCGTCCGTGCCAGTAGAAAGACTTTTTTCAATAGGAACTCTGACTATGTCAAAAAATAGAACTAGATTACAAAGTAAATCTTGAAAAGCACTAATGTGCGTCAATTCCTGGATGAAATGCTCTTTAATGTCTAAAATTTGCTGGTTTGATTTCTAATTTATAAAAATGTTATATTGTATTAATATTAAATGTTTTTAAATTTATCAATATAAATGTTTTTACTGAATAAAATTTTCTTAAATTCGTATATAGTGATTTTTTTCATTTACAAATATAAATATTTTAGTTTTTTTGAGAACCAATAATCTTGACAGTCTTAGTCTTGCTATTGTCTTGATAACTAAATAAAAATCTTGTCTTGATCTTGTCTTGAAATTCAATTTATAAAAATGTTATATTGTATTAATATTAAATTTTTTTTTCATTTACAAATATAAATATTTTAATTTTTTTGAGAACCAATAATCTTGACAGTCTTAATCTTGCTATTGTCTTGATAACTAATTAAAAATCTTGTCTTGATCTTGTCTTGAAATTCAATTTATAAAAATGTTATATTGTATTAATATTAAATTAATATATTAAATTAATTATTATATTAAATTAATTTTTTTTTCATTTACAAATATAAATATTTTAGTTTTTTTGAGAACCAATAATCTTGACAAGACTAATAATCTTGATAGTCTTAGTCTTGCTATTGTCTTGATAACTAATTAAAAATCTTGTCTTGAAATTCAATTTATAAAAATGTTATATTGTATTAATATTAAATTTTTTTTTCATTTACAAATATAAATATTTTACTCTTTTGAGAACCAATAACCTTGACAAGATTAATAATCTTGACAATCTTAGTCTTGGTATTGTCTTGATAACTAATTAAAAATCTGATCCAGTCCTGAAATTCAAGACAAGACAAGACAATATCAAGACTAATCTTGGTATCTCGTGCAACCCTAGGCAGATCTAATCCTTTAATCATCATTTGCGAATTTTAATTGCGCGTTTTTAACCTTCGTTTCTCGTCATTTCTATCGAGTTGGCCGGAAAATTGTATAATTCCTGACGAAAGAAAAAAGGAATCCCGGATCAAAAATATCGACGTCGTTTCCCGACGAGACGCACTCGCGTTTCCGGCTTCCTAATGATTTACGGCCGTGGATCCGCGATCCTTAGACCGCTGTCGCGATAACGTATCGCGTGATTTGTCAGTCCGCAGAGGGGGATACGAAATTACAATCTCTCCTGTCGCTCTCGCGAATCTCTGGTCGAGGTGACCTGGGCGTTTTGCTTTCGGAAATAGCGGACCATCCGAGACATGCGATCGATGGACGTCACCGAAAGGGACGAAGATTACCGAGGGAAAAAAGAGAGGGTATCCCGAGGTTTCGAGAGACTCGAAATGCATGTCGCTGACGGGTTCCTCAAATAATCGTCCACCTTGATTAAGGGATTATGCCTATTTGGGAAAATTACATGATCTTCAAGAATTTTTTTGCCGTTTTTATAAGTATTTATCGAAATTTGCAAAACACTATCACAAAGTACATATTTTGAGGTACACGTACAAATTTTTTTGTGAAAAAATATTAAAAAATGAAGGAAATATGATTTTTTTTTTCTAGAATGTCCGTTTTTTTTACATCACTTGCGGTGACCAGTTTCTTAAAAATATTGCACCGATCGAATTCAAATTTTATTTGTCATTACAATAGGCAGGGCCTGGACGAAGGATGTGGTAAAATTTTGATTTTTACAAAAATGACAACAATTTTACGAAAAAATCAATTTTTCTTGCAATAAAATTTTAATCGAAATAAAAAATCCTTCGTCCAGGTCCTGCCTATTATAATAACAAATAAGTACGTAAAATTTGAGTTCGATCGGTGCAATAGTTTTTAAGAAACTTGGGACCAACTTTGAAACCACCGCAAGTGATGTAAAAAGACAGAGAAGAGCCATATTTCCTTCATTTTTAAATATTTCTTCATAAAAAAATTTGTACGTGTATCTCAAAATATATACTTTTCAATAGTGTTTTATAAATTTCGATAAATACTTATTAAAATGGCAAAAAAAATTCTTGAAAAGCACGTAATTTTCCCAAATAAGCAAAACCCCTTAAGAATCGTGGGTCAATTAAAACGACACGCTTTCCGTAATCAATCGAGATTACCCCTAAATTAGGTATCCGATTTATAGGCAATTATTCGATGCACCGCGATATCACGCGAGTGCGTTTCAATCTCGCGTAATCTACGAAATTTACGAGAGAGAGAGAGGGAGATTTGCCCTCGATTATACGGGATTTTCTTCCTATGCACGACGGAACGAGAAACGTCGTGCCAAGTGAGTATCGAGTTTAAATCGTAATTTTCGCGTAAGAAGATTATTTCGCGAGAGGATAGTTTATTATACGGAATGTTCGAGCGAGGATACGTGTACGATTTAAATCCGACGAGGCAATCAACGCGACTTCACTTATGTCATCAGTGTTTGCTGGTATCTAGATAAAATTATCTAGATAATTATCTAGATAAAGAAATGGATCATCTTTATCTTTAACTAGATTAAGAAATACAAAGTATCTTTGTCTTTATCTTAGATCAAAAATATATGTCATCTTATCTAAAAATTGTCTAAGATGATTTTCATTATGCAATAAAATTTTCCAGGCAAGCTTTTAAAAATCTATCTAAAATTTTTGAGGAACTTTAAAACTTAATAACTTAAAATGAGAAAAGAACGCCGTCTCGAGTCTTTTTCATTCTGTTCATTTATTTAAATTTACTTACTTGTACTTGTTTTACTTAAATTTGTGCAATGCATTAATGTATATTTTATAAAAATGATATATGTATTGTTACACATTGATTATTATATTAATAATAATATATTATAAATATCTCATAAATATAAATTAATAAACAAATATTCGTATCATTTATATATCTTTTTGTTATTATTTAAATATTCTTTAGGAAAAGAGAAAGAATATGTATTTATGATTTTAATATCCCATTTCTAATCTGCGTCACATTTCTTACAAATATTTATAGTCTTCTAAAATAAACAAAAATATCTAGATAATTATCTAGATTATCACAATAATCTTATCTTTCATCTAGATTAAGTAAAAGCAAAATCATCTTTATATCTCATCTAAGATAAATTTACGGATTTTTCATCTTTATCTTTATCTAGATAATTTTCAAATTATCTACAGCAAACACTGTATGTCGCATACAGCGAGCGATTCGGCCGAAAATATCGCGTCGGAAAATCGATAAAGTCGAGCATGTCAAATATTAGGCGCTCGACCTTCGCGAGCGAGGGGGGGGGGGGGAGGGGGCGCAATTTCGTCGAATTCGATGCGCGACGGGGGGGTGGTAATTTCGACGAGGAGAAATCGTCGCGGTATCTCCCCCAACGTCTCGCTCGCGTGAGCGAGGAGAAATAACGAGGAGGAAAGAAAGAAAAATAACCGAGACGAAAAAAAAAAAAAAAAAAAAAAACGAAGAACGAGAGAGAGATTCGTCCTGCGACGACGAAATTCCGCGATCTTTCTCTCCTCCGGGGAGAAAGGGGCCTTTTTCTCCGGAGGAGAGGAGGCTCGAATCGTCGAAACACACAGATATATATATATATCTATTGTCCTGCGAGATGTCTTACGAACGAGAGGATGCGGCAACATACAATGACGTCAACTACAAACTTGTACAAACAGATCAAGCCTTTTTTTTTTTGCTCTCTATACATTTATGTGTCAGCGCACGGTTACGCACAGGTGGGCTCTTGTCGCAACGACGTCGAGTGTCGTCCACGAAATTGCGTGAAAATTTCGAGAATCGCGAATCGCGACGCAGATACACACACGTCCGTAAAAAAACAGTGATTAATTTAATAATAAAATAATAATAATAATAATAAAAATAATAAAAATAAAATAAAAATAAAAAAAATAATAATAAAAATAATAATAATAACATTAATAATAATATTAATAATAATAATAATAATAATAATAATTCGTTTAATAATAATATTATTAATAATAATATTATTAATAATATTATTATTATTAATGTTATTATTATTATTATTAATAATAATATTATTAATAATAATAATAATAACATTAATAATAATAATAATAATAATAATTCGTTAATAATAATAATAATAAAAATAATAATATTAATAATAAAAATAATAATAATAATAATAATAAAAATAATAATATTAATAATAAAAATAATAATAATAATAATAATAACATTAATAATAATAATTCGTTTATAATAATAATAATAATAATAAAAATAATATTAATAATAAAAATAAAAATAATGATAACAGTAATAATAATAATAATAATAATAATAATAATAATAATAATAATAATAATAATAATAATAATAATAATAATTCGTTTATACTTTTCAGAGAAAGGAGCGGAGGAAATTTCGATGAATGTATACAAAGTAGATTAAAACATAGGTCCGATATATCAAAGAGCGCGAATATATACCCTATATACGAAATGACGAACGCTGTTTCATCGGGCAAAAACATATGGGCAATTTTGACGATTCTAATTACGCATGTCATGCATTACGGATTATTTTCTACATGCGGAGCTAATGACAAATCAATACTCTCGCAAATATTTTGCGTCGTTATTTCGAACGAGAGAGTAAAATTCCGACGCGCGTCACTATTAAAGGGGATTTCGCGCGCGTAAGAATAATATTTACGCGATTAGCGATTGATTCTACAAACGGCCGGATATGTCGCGATAATCCAGGTATAATGACGGTCTCTATAAGCGGTATTTTCGGATGGACCAGCGCGTCGTTGCGACAGTCGTCTACCGAGCTAACATTTATCAAAAAACGCAGTCGAGCCTGGCACCGAGTTTTTTTTTTTGCAGCGTGCGAAGACCCATCGTAGACGAGATTGTGACATTTCTCGTCGTCCCGTACGTTTAATCTTAACGCGATACTCGTCTCCTGCGAGTGGAAACGTGTCCGTTAATTTTCGGGAGGAAAAACACCGTGAAATTTAATCTCAAAATTGATCAGATTCGATCGATCGATCCAAGTTTGATCAGATATTGCTTCGATCTCGAGGCACTCTTTCAATATCCGCGATCATCTCATAGTTTGTGAGCATCCTGATTTAACAATCATTTGAATAGAATTCTTTTCTTGCAAAAAAAAAAAATGTAAAAATGCGATGCAGCCGACCTGATTCGATGGGACGCGTCTTCCTTCCCGCGAACCCGTGCTCAAAACATCATAGGCAGCAGGGCTACTAGTGCTCTATCGGGTTTCCCAAAAGCAGTTTTAGAAGCCGCAACTACCCCTTCGAACCGACTCGCAAAAGAAGGTACGCTTGTCGCTTCTTGCCTTTCAATTGCCATCTCAATATCGCGACGAATAAACGTTATCTCGCTCCAATCCCTCCCAGATGGACGCACAGGGCAAGTCGGCTCGAAGTATCGAACGATATTCCGAATACAGGTCGTACATATCGCTCACTTTGCAACGATGGATCTTCGACATTGGTCTAGTCATAGGCGCCGCCGCGAAACAACCTCCAACAATCCTCTCGTTTTTCTTCCTTTTACGAAGAATGCGACGCCTATGTCTCGTTACTATGGACCGTTCATCGTGAATGGGAAAGATTGTATACCTATACCCAATGGTGAACATTTAACCCTCGACTACTACGTCGGAATCGAGAGAAAGAGCGTGAGAAAGGGGGGATAAATAGCAGGATGTATCTATGAAAGACTTGGAGGGATATTTTGTCAAAGTACTTTCCATCAATTTCTAATTTTCATTGAAAACTAACTTAGCCCAATTGGCTGTTTTTCACCTTATGGTATACAAATCTTTTTAGACATAGCGGTCGAGGGCCAACAACGACCGAGCAACGCGACTAATCGGGGACCATTGGGTGCTAGACATATCTCTATTCTGAGTTCGAATCGTGGAGGACTTCAGCCGGGGAACTGAACGCCGTTGCGCTGATCAACTCGTAACCCAACTCGCTGATCCTGCGAAACCCAACCCCTTCAACTTCTCGATCTCTCAAGTAGTTATTAACGAGGTTTATCGCCCGTTAATTCTCTCTCCGCGAGTTTGCGGGGAATTATCTCGCAATTGGGGTCTCGTTACGAGAAGATCGAACGAAAGGTTCACACCTTCGTGTTCAAAGCTGGATGGGGAAGGGACCAGGGAAAAGGGGAAAACGGCGTTGAGTCCCCGCGGATTCGTCATTCACGGGCCGAGAAATAGATAGATAGACAGAGCAGTAGATGTAGTAGTGTATTATAGGTCTTACTCGCACTTTCAACAGAAAATAACTCACCGTACGCGATGGTAGATGGGGTCGGACCGGACCGTTGGGTTACCATCGGGTTACCATGGCGGCCATGGTGCGCCCATGGTCGGTTTACCGATGGTTGAGCGTAGTGGACGTAAGTAAAAGGACAGAAGTAACCAACAATGTGAGAGCAGCATCAAATGCGGCCGAAGAGAAGAGATAGAGAGTGGCGGAGATTTTTGGTCGGTTCGTTTGGACGCAGCCCGTACGGGAAGACGTTTTGTATTTTTTTTTTTTGGCAGTTTGCGGATGGTTGTTTGGTGTCGGTTGTGGTGGTAGTGGTGGTGGTGATGGTAGTGGTGGTTGGTGGTGTGATAGTGGTGGCGAAGAGGTGGTTGTAGAATATGGCGCAAAGGAAACAACACATAGAACAGACAAGAAAAGACAAGTGTGCACAGCGTAAGTGGCATTCAATCAAGCAATGTGCGGTAAACGATCTTGTTATAGATTGTCTTTTTCCCGGTTATCGATTGTATGATGGCGAATCAAGACAAGGGAAAAAAAGAGAGAGAGAGAGAGGGAGTTTTCCTCATTAATCGTCAAACATAGAAATACGTCAATAAAATTGTTGAAATTTGTTTATTAATTTTATTTAATTAAATTTGTTTATCAAAATTTTTTTTCAATATTTGACAAACCCCCTCTTTCTGTCCACTCTTCTCTTCTTTCTCCGGCTTAATCCGCTACTAGAATCTCGAAAAAAATCGGCAAAGTTGCTTGAATTTTATCAGAATGTTTAGAAATGTACCCGAATTTGCACGCGTGAATCTACGCCGTTTTATTGCGAAAAAGAGAGGTGGAACGACGGTATTTTTACGTTATAATACTTGCTCGCGTGTAATGAGGAAACAAGTTTCGAGGAATCACGAGCTGGACTATCATATGGAATCGTGAACTCATATTTTGAACCGAAAGCTCCCTGGGGAAACGCACTTACATTATAACCATCATGACTATGACTAACGTGGGAAACGTTTCGCATTAAAATTCATCGCAATAAAGCGAGAGCCCGCGAGGAATACTCAGTACTTTACAAAATAGACTTGAATATTAATAAAATATGCAAAAATTATTGCGCTCTGGGCAGCAGCTCTGCCGATATTTTGAAATAAAACGCTCGCGACTTCGCCATCGAGGGCGTGAGTTTACTGTAAATATAAAGAAAATAGGTCGATTAGTGTGTGAGAAAGATGATTTCCGGCCTGCGTCGAAACTGCCAATCTTAGGCAAGCGTACAGCTGCTCGATTCGCTCGAGATAAAATTGGCACAAAAATTCAATCGACTCATTCATAAAAATATCGAAAAATATTTAATACGAAAAAAAAAAAAAATAATATTTAATACGAAAAAAATATTTAATAGAAGAGCAAGAATGGCTTTCCCATGATTTACTCGAGGCAATTTTACAAATTGCTCGAATGCGGCATTTAAATCTCCAGCCGAATGTACGATCGCCTCGGGCAAAGTTCGACCATGTCAAAGATTACCTCGTCTCTAATCGAAAGTTTTGATTCAGGTAAACATATTCAAATGGCAGATTTTATATTAAATTCTCTCCCGCGAGAGAGACGCTGGAAGCTGGAAAAAACGAACTTATCCCGGGGAGAAAAATCTCGAGACGAAAGTAATCTCGACACAATTGCAGCAGTTACAATCGTACGTGAGAGAGATTATTTATTGCGCGTAGCACAATTTCCGCTATAGGGCTTTCCTGGAGCACAATACTGTTTAAAAGAAAAACAAGTCGATTAATAAATTTTCGCAGGATCGCTCGAGGATGCGGCCGAAAGACCGGAAGACTCCGTCCCTTCGTCGTCGAACTTTGACGTTTCTCACTTGAATGAAAAAAAAATTGGCGAGCGCGACCCTCTCGCGATCTGCGACTCAGATATATTAGATACTAGTATCGCTCGGTTAATCCTAGGAGACTAAGTATACACTAGCATGCGCAAAAGAAAACTGGTAATCAAAAAGATATAACGTTCGGCGGCTGGCTGGAAACCGAGTTAAGTAAAGGATACACGTACTCAACATAACTCAAAGAGATAACTTAAGCATAAAGACGGTAACAAACGAGCAGACTCAGGGGCAAAGAGAAAGAGAGAAAAACAGAAAGATAGAAAGAGAAAGAGAGAGAGAAAGAGAGAGAGAGAGAGAGATCAGAGTGATAGTGAGATGGGTGTGTACAGAGTGAGAGAAAGCTAAAGAAGATAATCACGTGGCAGGAGAGAGAGAGAAAGAGAGCTAGAGAGAGAAAGAGATAGGGAAAATTAATGCCCGACATTGAATGCCGGCCAACGGCAGTGAATTTTTCGCGGAGTGGAAAAGTATGTCCGGCAGTTTTTTTGCGCAACCGGTGCATCGGCGTAAACGCGCAACGTGTCTCGTGAAATTTTCCTCGAGATCTCGGTGTTCGTGTCGAGGGTGAGGGGGAGGTCTCGGAGAGACGGCGAGGAAAGGGCGAAGAAAAGCCAGGACAAAGACGGCCAACGGAAGGGACGCGAGATATAAAAGACAGGTCGGGTGAAAATATCGCGGTTGAACGGCTTGCTTATTAAAGACCTCGATGGAGCGCAAAAATAAAGTAGCGCGGAAAGTAACCCTCCCTCTGTCGTTTCGATCGAAATAATCGCGATAATGCGGCAACGGGAATCGTCCAGCATTGGCTAATTACAAAGGGGAAAAAGAACGTTCGAAAGGTTTCTGATTGCAAAGCGATTCTCGAGATGAACAAGAAGAATCAAGTGATTTCTTCAGAGTCGAGGATAATTTCGGTTTATGAATTTTTTCCATTATTGCCCGCAGATTGATTTTAATCTAAAATTGCTCGAAAAAAAAAATAAAATAAAATAAAATAAAATCGAAGGAAAAAATGAAATTTGTCAACAAAAAAATTATTCATTAAAGCGAGGAGTTTTTAAAAACTGATATTGAATCGTCCAGCATTGGCTAATTACAAAGGGGAAAAAAAATGTTCGAAAGGTTTCTGATTGCAAAGCGATTCTTGAGATGAACAAGAAGAATCCTCCTGTGATTTCTTCAGAATCGAGGATAATTTTGGTTTATGAATTTTTTTCATTATTGCCCGCAGATTGATTTTAATCTAAAATTGCTCGAAAAAAAAAAATAAATAAATAAATAAAATCGAAGGAAAAAATGAAATTTGTCAATAAAAAAATTATTCATTAAAGCGAGGAGTTTTTAAAAACTGATATTGAATCGTCCAGCATTGGCTAATTACAAAGGGGAAAAAGAACGTTCGAAAGGTTTCTGATTGCAAAGCGATTCTCGAGATGAACAAGAAGAATCCTCATGATTTCTTCAGAGTCGAGGATAATTTCGGTTTATGAATTTTTTCCATTATTGCCCGCAGATTGATTTTAATCTAAAATTGCTCGAAAAAAAAAAATAAATAAAATAAAATCGAAGGAAAAAATGAAATTTGTCAACAAAAAAATTATTCATTAAAGCGAGGAGTTTTTAAAAACTGATATTGAATCGTCCAGCATTGGCTAATTACAAAGGGGAAAAAGAACGTTCGAAAGGTTTTTGATTGCAAAGCGTTTCTCAAGATGAACAAGAAGAATTCTCCTGTGAAGAAATTTGTCAACAAGAAAATTATTCATTAAAGCGAGGGATTTCTAAAAAACTGATATTTAAATCTTATCTCAGCACGCGTGTGAATTTATTATCTTTTTATCGATCGTCAACAAGAAGAATCCTTGTAATTTCTTCAGAATCGAGGATAATTTTTTTTTTTGAATTTTTTTCATTATTGTCCGCGAATTGATTTTAATCTAAAATTGCTCGAAAAAAAAAAAAAATAAAATCGAAGGAAAAAATGAAATTTGTCAAATAGAAAATTATTCATTAAAAGGGGTTTCTAAAAAACTGATATTTAAATCTTGAGAGTTAATTCAATCAATGAATCTCAGCACGCGTGTGAATTTATTATCTTTTTATCGATCGTCAACAAGAAAAATCCTCGTGATTTCTTCAGAGTCGAGGATAATTTTGGTTTATGAATTTTTTTCATTATTGCCCGCGAATTGATTTCAATCTAAAATTGTTCGAAAAAAAAAAATAATAATAAAATCGAGGGAAAAGATGAAATTTGTCAACAAGAAAATTATTCATTAAAGCGAGGAGTTTCTAAAAAACTGATATTTAAATCTTATCTCAGCACGTGTGTGAATTTATTATCTTTTTATCGATCGTCAACAAGAAAAATCCTTGTGATTTCTTCAGAATCGAGGATAATTTCGGTTTATGAATTTTTTCTATGATTTTAATCTAAAATTGCTCGAAAAAAAATAATAATAAAATCGAGGGAAAAGATGAAATTTGTCAACGAGAAAATTATTCATTAAAGCGAGGAGTTTCTAAAAACTGATATTGAATCGTCCAGCATTGGCTAATTACAAAGGAAAAAACATTCGAAAGGTTTCTGATTGCAAAGCGTTCTCGAGATGAACAAGAAGAATCCTCCTGTGATTTCTTCAGAGTCAAATTTGTTTATCCGTGTCCGAAAATTATTCATTAAAGCGAGGAGTTTCTAAAAACTAATATTAAATCATCTAGTATTGGCTAATTACAAAGGGAGAAAAAAACGTTCGAAAGGTTTCTGATTGCAAAGCGATTTTCAAGATAAACAAGAAGAATCCTCGTGATTTCTTCAGGTCGAGGATAATTTTGGTTTATGAATTTTTTCATTATTGCCCGTGAATTAATTTTAATCTAAAATTGCTCGAAAAAAAGAAATAATAATAAAATCGAGGGAAAAGATGAAATTTGTCAACAAGAAAATTATTCATTAAAGTGAGGGGTTTCTAAAAAAAACTGATATTTAAATCTTAAGAGTTAATTCAATCAATGAATCTCAGCACGCGTAAATTGATTTTAATCTAAAATTGCTCGAAAAAAATAATAATAAAATTGATGGAAAAGATGAAATTTGTCAACAAGAAATATATTCATTAAAGCGAGGAGTTTCTAAAAACTGATATTGAATCATCTAGCATTGGCTAATTACAAGGGGAAACGTTCGAAAAGTTCTGATTGCAAAACGATTTTCGAAATGAACAAGAAGAATCCTCCTGTGATTTCTTCAGAGTCGAGGATAATTTCGATTTACGAATTTTTTCCATTATTGCCCGCAAATTGATTTTAATCTAATCTAAAATTGCTCAAAAAAAAAAAAAAAAAAAAAAAAATCGAAGGAAAAGATGAAATTTAACAACGAGAAATTTATTCATTAAAGCGAGGGGTTTCTAAAAAAAATTGATATTTAAATCTTGAGAGTTAATTCAATCAATGAATCTCAGCACGCGTGTGAATTTATTATTTTTTATCGATTGTCAACAAGAAAAATTCTCGTGATTTCTTCAGAGTTGAGGATAATTTCGGTTTATGAATTTTTTCCATTATTGCCCGCAAATTGATTTTAATCTAAAATTGCTCAAAAAAAGAAATAATAATAAAATCGAGGGGAAAAGATGAAATTTGTCAACAAGAAAATTATTCATTAAAGCGAGGAGTTTCTAAAAACTGATATTGAATCATCCAGTATTGACTAATTACAAAGGAAAACGTTCGAAAGGTTCTGATTGCAAAGCGATTCTCCAGATGAACAAGAAGAATCCTCCTGATTTCTTCAGAGTCGAGGATAATTTCGATTTACGAATTTTTCCATTATTGCCCGCAAATTGATTTTAATCTAAAATTGCTCAAAAAAAAAAAAAAAAATAAAATAAAATCGAAGGAAAAAATGAAATTTGTCAACAAAAAAATTATTCATTAAGGCGAGGAATTTCTAAAAACTGATATTTAAATCAATGAATCTCAACACGCGTGTGAATTTATTATCCTTTTATCGATCGTAGGAGGAATTTCGGAAACAAGATGAAAAGTAGGATTTTACGTCGCGAGGAAAATGGAAAATAGCGGACGACATCGCCCAGCTGTTTCACCTGGGCAAGTGAAAAATGGCCTCGCGGAGACTCTTCCTCTTTTTTTCGCGACAGAATCCGTTAGTTTCCACCTTTCTTCGCCTTCGAATGAAGACACACACGAGGATACATTTAACATCGAAGAGATGTAACAGATACCCCAACAATGGAACGTATCCGCGTAAAACCATGAAAAATCCAACGATCCGAATGTCAAGTTGCATGCACTCTTGGAATAATGATCCCTCGATCTCATTCGAGCAAACCAGATTGTCCCTCCTCATTTCGATTCTTATGCAACCCGAGGGGGATAAATAAATCAAATAAAAGATAAAATTCTCTATCTATTTTAACTTGGAATAAATAAATGTGCCCGCGACGAGTAGCAAAAATCGCTGGAAAATTCCCTCTTGATAAATTCCTTCGCGAAATCTGCAGGAAACACTGCGAGGAAACATCCCGCACAGAGGAGACTCCTGATCTACAAAGCCATTAACCGGCTTCCTCCGAATTATCGCATTGATTCGCTCTATTAATTAACAGCCTAAGATTGGGAGCCGCTTTCCCGATCAATCGTGGCTCATCCCATCCTGGGGAGGCTTCGCATGTGCTAGGAATGCAGGCAGGAATGAACGATTGACTCGGGTCGGTGTATTGGATAAGATGCCGATGGAACCGCCGTTCGAAAGGGGGGCCCCGGCTGGTTGATCGATGCCTCGTGGCCTTCCCTCGTTATCTCACAGAACTCCGGTGCGTTCTATCGATCCGCTATACCTTCCCGGGCCGTTCCGGAGCCTCCTCCGAGCGACCGAAAGCCTCTTTCGCTCCGGATTCTCGCGGAAGAAAGAGAGAGGGAGGATGGGAGGAAGATCCGAGGGTTCCGGAGCTGACCGGAAATTGTCAAGAGAGAATCTTGTCGAGATCGCGCGTTAGTTAATTAAATGGGATTATCGACACCGATGGGCGCGAGTCGAGTTAAAGCCTCCATCGATTTTTTCGTCGATCGCTGGAGAAGTTAAGGAGCTTAGCAGCTCTTCAACAAGCGTCGATGACGGGACAGTTGTCGGGTTTCACGAAAAAAAAAATCCACCGATAATATCGTCTTTTTTTTACAGCGAGCATCCGTGTAATATGAATAGACGGGCATTGCATTTTTATTATACAGGGTGATTCGAAAACAACCTGATGTCTGTGAAATATGATATTCTTGAATGAATTCTAAGACTATTTTTTTGCTTGAAAAATTTGATCCGAAGCTTAATTTTTGAGTTATAGAAAATAATTGACTGCTCATGATAGTCAATTTTGTTGCACAATATTTGATCCTTTGAAGTGTATTAAATTATTATTGTCAAGATTCATGAAGCAATTTGGACGAAAATATGTTAGAGAATGTCCAAATTAGTTAAGACGACTGAGAGCCTGCGTTGAAATGGACGGAGGTCACTTCGAACATCTTTTATAAAAACGATAAATTAATAAATAAAGAAAAATAATAAATAACGAATAAAATAATTAAAAGATAAATAATAAAAAAAAGAAAATAATAAATAACGAATAAAATAAATAAAGAGAGAAATGGGGACTTCTAATCGCTATTTATCGTGTAATTTTATGTCTTAATTTGTGTAAATATTTGCAAGTAATAATAAAGATTATTAAAATATATATTTATAATATTTTTATAATATTTATAATATTTATAATATATTTATAATATTTTTATTGTGTAAAGTCAAGTAAAATTTAAAAGATGTTATTTAATTAATATAATATAAACGATCCCCAGAAAGAAATAAAATTCTTCAGTTTTTTTAAAGATAAGAATATTTAATCAAATTACTATTTCATTTTTCATTCGTCCATTTCCAGTTTACTTTATGTAATTTCGCGTTTGAATATTTTATTCTTAAGCATTACGTTATAATCTTCTTAGACGATAATAATATTGTTAAATATTGTACAGAAACTGCAATAATAATTTAATACACTTCAAAGAATCAAATATTGTGCAACAAAATTGACTGTCGTGAGTAGCCTATTTTCTAACCCAAAAATTAAGCTTTGGAAACAAAATTTTGCAAGAGGAAAAACAGTCTTAGAATTCGTTCAAGAATATCATATTTCCAAGACATCGGATTTCGAATCACCCTGTATATTAAACGTTCTTTTTGCACAATCATCGTTTTCTGTCGTTCATTTGAAGGATTTTTCAAATATGTATTTATTCTTGTTTCAAAAATTGCAACAAATATAAAAAAAAATCTGCAATAATTAAAAATTGCAACAAATATAAAAAAAGAATATTATATTTCCAAGACATCAGGTTGTTTCGAATCATCCTGTATATTAAACGTTCTTTTGCACAATCATCGTTCATTCGAAGGATTTTTCAAATATATATTTATTCTTGTCTCAAAAATTGCAACAAATATAAAAAAAAATCTGCAATAATTAAAAATTGCAACAAATATAAAAAAAGAATATTATATTTCCAAGACATCAGGTTGTTTCGAATCATCCTGTATATTAAACGTCCTTTTTTTTACAATCATCGTTTTCTGTCGTTCATTTGAAAGATTTTTCAAATATGTATTTATTCTTTATTTCTTTTTTCAAAAATTGCAAATATAAAAAAAAAATCTGCAATAATGAAAAATTGCAACAAATATAAAAAAAGAATATCATATTTCCAAGACATCAGGTTGTTTCGAATCACCCTGTATATTAAACGTTCTTTTTGCATAATCATCGTTTTCTGTCGTTCATTCGAAGGATTTTTCAAATATATATTTATTCTTGTTTCAAAAATTGCAACAAATATAAAAAAAATCTGCAATAATGAAAAATTGCAACAAATATAAAAAAAGAATATCATATTTCCAAGACATCAGGTTGTTTCGAATCACCCTGTATATTAAACGTCCTTTTTCTTACAATCATCGTTTTCTGTCGTTCATTCGAAAGATTTTTCAAACATGTATTTATTCTTTATTTCTTTTTTTCAAAAATTGCAACAAATATAAAAAAATCTGCAATAATGAAAAATTGCAACAAATATAAAAAAAGAATATCATATTTCCAAGACATCAGGTTGTTTCGAATCACCCTGTATATTAAACGTCCTTTTTCTTACAATCATCGTTTTCTGTCGTTCATTCGAAAGATTTTTTCAAACATGTATTTATTCTTTATTTCTTTTTTTCAAAAATTGCAACAAATATAAAAAAAAAATCTGCAATAATTAAAAACTGCAACAAATATAAAAGAAAAAAATCTGAAATTATAATATTGTAACATTTATTTTACGAATCGCGAAACTTACGAAAGTTACAAATGAACTCGAATTTCGTAACTTTGGAGATATGAATCTGCCCGGAAACACGATTGAATTTTAATACGAGCAAACTTTAGCAATGCTATTGGGAGTGGATGCTTTGTACGTGTACACGGGAAATTCGAATATGCATCTCGAGACAAACGAACGGGCCGACGAATATTGTTCCTCGACCTGTTCAGAGACAGAGACGAACCGAGATTGCCCGGCGACCTGAGGTCGAGCAGAGAGAAATCCCTCTCTCGTGGATGTATCGGACCGAGGGAAGTCCGGGCTCGTAAAACCGGAAGCGTTGTTAGTGGAGCGTGTCCAATGTTCGCTCGCTGAACGTTGTTCCGAGGATGAGCAAGTGCCATATACAGGAAAAAGTCCGGATACCCCTTAATATTTCGAAAAATACGCATTTCAGAAAAAAATGTTTCATACAAAAGTTGTGTGGCTTCGAGGGGGTCATAAGATGGTGGCAAAAATTTGACTTTAAATAATCATTTGAAGATCACATAAAGGTCACCTTCAATTTCTTAAATGGAACCTACTATTTTTCATTGCATATTCTTGCAGCTTACCTCGAGAGCTTTCCAACACACTATAATAAAGTATTTTTTCATCAAGTACTTTTCGAGTTATGAGGCTTGAAATTATTTCTTAATTTTACATAAACCATAAAATATCTTGTAAAATATTCATTTTTCGATTATCTTAGCTTGATACTTTTATGTACAAAATAATAAGAGGAATCAATTAGTGTAAAGAAAACACATGGTTGTTTCTAAAAAAAAATATGTAATTCGCAATTAACGATTCCATATTTTTTCTTAAAAACAACGGTATGTTTTCTTTACACCAATTGCTTCCTCTCATTATTTTGTATAAAAGTATTAAGACAAGATAATTGAAAAATGAATATTTTACAAGATATTTTAAGATTGATGTAAAATTAAGAAATGATTTCAAGCCTCACAATTCGAAAATCGTATTTCATGGAAAAATAATTCATTATAGTGTTTTGGAAAGCTCTCGAGGTAAGCTACAAGAACATGCAATAAAAAATGGGGGGTTCCATTTAAAAAATTGAAGCTGACCTTCACACAACTTTGACAACGCTATTCCAGGTCATAATAAAGTTGCTGTGTAATGCGCCACATGAAACCCTATAACTTTTGTATGAAACATTTTTTTTTAAAATACATATTTTTCGAAATATTAAGGGGGGTATCCAGACTTTCCGAACCCTGTATATGCCCACCTAACATATGCGCGCACAAACACACACACAAACACACACAAACACACACAAAACACACACACACACACACACACACACACACACACACACACACACACACGGAAGAGAGCGAGATATCTAACGCTGCATCGTAAAGCGTGCTAAATAAACTGAACTCAAACGAGGAAAACTCAAACGAGGTGGAGACGCGACGGTCGTTTCAGGTATCGCCGAGGGGATGGGGGAGGAGGAGAAGATGGGGATGGTTTGAAAGTCGTAAAACTGTGTCGCGAATGCAACGCGGAGATTCGTCGGTTCGGTTTCTAGAACGAGAGAGAGAGAGAGAGAGAGAGAGGAGGCGAGCAGGGCCATGGATGATGAAGCGAGCGGGGGGAGGGGGGGATCGAGAGGGTTGAAATGGCAGAGAGAGAGAGAGAGAGAGAATGAATGGCCGAATGGGATGTATATATTTCACCCAACTTTCCCCGACTAATCCGCCGAGCTTTATGAAACTCTTCTCGAGGCGAGAGCATAAATTTCACGCGGAGGATCCGCTGCTCTTGTCTCACAGGACGACGACGAGTTCTCCGAATCGCGAGTCATGCGGAAGGAACGACCCCGTGTTTCCCGTTGCGCGCATTTGCGTGGCATTACTTTGGATTCGAGAGCACGCCTCAGGTGTCGAGAAGAAAGTGTCCGCGAGATCTGAAGGGGGAGAGAGAGAGAGAGATTCAGCTCCCCCTTTAATTTACGAAAACATCTCTCTATTCATCAATGATTTAGTAGCAGTACATTTCGCGATATAATCGACTCTAGGGTTGCACAAGACCCAAGACAAGATAATATTCGTAAAATTATTGTATTGGTATTGAAAATTTTCAAAAATTTAAATCTTGTCTTAGTTTTGAGTGAATATTGCTAGCAAAAATTTTGTCTTGTCTCGATTTTATTAAGAATTTTTTATCTAATATTAAAAAATTGTTTAAATAATATTTAACATAATTTTTGTGATGTAATTTGAAATAATTATTACTATTGTATTATATTTTAGTTATAATTATTACTATGTAATCGATATAAATGCCATCTATTTACTTAAAAAAAACATTTACTGTTTTATGAAAAACAGAAATTAATAACTATTTACAGACTCCAAGGGAATGTGCAGATATAAATATTTTGGAGTAGTAAAAAAATCAGGTTCATATTTCCCACATTGTCAAAAATGACTCGAGACATTTTAAGTTCAACTGCCTCATCCGTAGAACCAGTAGAAAGACTTTTCTCAATAGAAACTCTGACTATATCAAAAAATAGAACCAGATTACAAAGTAAATCTTTAAAAGCACTAATGTGCATCAATTCCTGGGTGAAATGCTTTTTAATGTCTAAAGTTTGCGAGTTTGATTTCAAATTTATAAAAATGATACATTGTATTAATATTATATGTTTTTAAATTTATCAATATAAATGTTTTTATTGAATAAAATTTTTTTAAATTCGTATATAGTGATTTTTTTCATAAATATTTTAGTTTTTTTGAGAACCAATAATCTTGACAAGACTAATAATCTTGATAGTCTTGGTCTTGGTATCGTTTTGATAACTAATTAAAAATCTTGTCTTGAAATTCAATTTATAAAAATGTTATATTGTATTAATATTAAATTTTTTTTTCATTTACCAATATAAATATTTTAGTCTTTTGAGAACCAATAATCTTGACAGTCCTACTCTTGGTATTGTCTTGATAACTAATTAAAAATCTTATCTTAAAATTCAATTTATAAAAATGTTATATTGTATTAATATTAAATTTTTTTTTCATTTACAAATATAAATATTTTAATCTTTTGAGAACCAATAATCTTGACAGTCCTAGTCTTGGTATTATCTTGATAACTAATTAAAAATCTTGTCTTGAAATTCAATTTAGAAAAATGTTATATTGTATTAATATTAAATGTTTTTAAATTTATCAATATAATGTTTTTATTGAATACGATTTTTTAAATTAGTATATAGTGATTTTTTTCATAAATATTTTAGTTTTCTTGAGAACCAATAAGCTTGACAAGACTAATAATCTTGACAAGACTAATAATCTTGACAGTCCTAGTGGTATTGTCTTGATAACTAATTAAAAATCTTGTCTTGAAATTCAATTTATAAAAATGTTATATTGTATTAATATTAAATGTTTTTAAATTTATCAATATAATGTTTTTATTGAATACGATTTTTTAAATTCGTATATAGTGATTTTTTTCATAAATATTTTAGTTTTCTTGAGAACCAATAAGCTTGACAAGACTAATAATCTTGACAAGACTAATAATCTTGACAAGACTAATAATCTTGACAGTCCTAGTGGTATTGTCTTGATAACTAATTAAAAATCTTGTCTTGAAATTCAATTTATAAAAATGTTATATTGTATTAATATTAAATTTTTTTTCATTTACAAATATAAATATTTTAGTCTTTTGAGAACCAATAATCTTGACAAGATTAATAATCTTGACAATCCTAGTCTTGATATTATCTTAATAACTAATTAAAAATCTTGTCTTGATCTTGTCTTGAAATTCAATATCAAGACTAATCTTGATATCTCGTGCAACCCTAATCGATTCATTCAGTTCGAGAGGTCTCGAATTAGAGAAGGAGAGATTCCTCGCATAATTCACACCTGTATGCAACGCGATTTGTTTCTTTATCGTCGGCGAGAAAAGCGCAAGAAGCAGGCAAGGATGGGCTTTCACAACAAAATCGAGATGAAAAAAAAGAAAATAAAAAGAGAGCGAGAGAGAGAGGATGATGAGAGATCAACGGGGAAGATGATTAATTTAGCGTGTGAATAAACAACACAGGGATATGTGTGACATACAAAGGTAAATGTGTAACGCAATAGAAATCGGTGCGAAACGGAGAAGGAAACGGAAGAGACGAGTGAGAACAATTAACGTTCAATTAATGTTCTCTGACAGTTAATGGACGATTTGTAATGTTAGCTCAATCCAAAGTCCGAGAACGCTTATACAGAGCACGTTTAAAGGAAATAGAAGATGATGACGAAGATAGAAATATGTAAGTATATAGATATAGATAAAGACATATATATATATACATAAAATATATATATATATATGTACAAGAACGAAGAGAAAAATCAACTCAACAAACGAGGAAACAATATTTCGCGTGGAACGTTCGTGTCGACGTTGTTCTACTGGTAATGTCATTCGTGCGAGCTTCGAATTACAATCCCCCCCCGGGGAGGGGATCCATCTAGAACTAAAAGTATATTTTTCCCATACGTCCGACGAGGGGAAAAAAAAAATATATATAGCCGGAGTATAATTTGAGCGATCGAAATGATTAAATGATAATGTTACTTCTCGTTCATGTTTCCGACACAGACACCAAGGTATCGATCGTAATAAATATCAATTCCATTTTGTGCGAAGCTCGAAGGATGAGGGGAATCATCGATTGCGCAAGATCGTTATCGTCTATTATTGCCGGCGAAAAAAAAAAAAAAAAAAAAAATTGCCCGCCGAGAAATTACGCAGCGCCTCCTTTACGCCTCCCATTATCGCGAAATTGTGCATTAAGGAATTGCAACATTTTTCCACGTCACCGGAAGAGAATTGCACATATATATATATATATATTCGCGAAGCGAGGGTACACACCCTCGTCCCCAGCAGAGCAACGCGTCACGAGATCGCATCCGCGACGAAAAAAACGAAAAAAAAAAAACGAAAACTGAAATAAAAAACCAAAACGCAAGAGAGAGAGAGAGAGAGAGAGAAAGAGAGAGATAGATAGATAGAGAGAGAACACTGGCGTAGAGTAAAACGAAAAATTACACGAAGGAGTTAAGAGATATATCATATATATCGCAAGAAAAGAATTAAAAAAAAAAGAAAAAAAAAAAAAAGGGAAAAAAAATCAGATCTCGTGTTTTTTATTATTATTATTATTTTTTTTTTTGGGTTACTCTTGGCACGCACGAAAAGAAGAAAAAAAATCTTGTTGCTCTTCAAAAGTAAGTCGTCGGCTCTCACGGGGACTTACCATTCTTTTTTTGGACAACGACTTTGGCGGCGACTTTACGGGGGTTGCCGAACGATCGGAGATTTTGAGTAGTGGTAGTAGTAGTAGTAGAAGTAGTAGAAGTAGTAGAGGTAGTAGTAGCATAGTGTCGTGCCGAGATAGGAGGAGTCCAAGGCCAGTGTGATTGATACAAATATAATAGAGAAGGAGTACGATAAAAGACAGTCAGTGCAACTTCGAAGGGGGTCGGGGGTCGGGGGGTCGGGGGGGCAGAGGGTTGCTCGGGGGGGGTGGGGGGGGCGCGTGTACGTCTCGCAATAATTAAAGAGGGCGAAACCAGGCTGACGATGGGTGGGGGGGCGGGGGGGAAGGAAAGAGGGGACCTTTGAGTGTTCTTTATTGATCGAAAACACCGGGGGACGACTTTCTCTACTTCTAAATCTTTTCTTTTCTTTTCTTTTCTTTTCTTTTCTTTTTTTTCTCTTTTCTTTTCCCTTCTTCCGTCTTCTTTTCTCGATCGGAGAAAACGACCTAGCCGCCGAGATATAGGGAGACGAGATATTCCTCTCCCGCGAGCGAATTCTTTTCGGGCGAAAGGGGGTCGGGGTGAGGAGGGAGGGGGGAGAGGGGGAGAGGGGCTGCTTGACTTTCTTCGGCGATTGGACCCGGTCCGATGGATGGACGCTATTCGCGAATCGCGGTCTCGTGTTCCGTTTCGATTGACACCGGAGGTATCGATCTGACATCCCTTGGCGCCTCTCTTTTCGGAAGGTAATTGCGAAATTGAATCGCGAAATTTATGGCGGCGATGCTCGTCAAATTGAACGAAGCTCCATCCGTCGGTTCCCGGGAAACTGGTCTTGATCTTCTTACGGTGCCCCGTAGAATTATACATACACATATGACATACGTACGAAAAAGAAAGTAAGTAAAATATAGGCCGGGGATGTGAGAAAAATTGAAACTGACGATAGAATTCGGACAGTGGTAAAGTGAATCGGAGCGAATAATGGTGAAATGAATGACATCGATCTAGAGATATTCTCGAGAGTGGCATCGAGAATTAATTGAGACGGGAATAACGATCTGACCTCATCTTATTCGCCGAGATGCATGCGTGAATTAAAAATGCGCGAGATGGCAAATGACGTGTCCTCGCGATTAGTTTCGAACGTTCGAAAGGTATATACAGGGTGTCCCATTTTAAATAATCAAATATCTCGAAAACCAAGCCCGGGAGGGAAAAATGTTTCAGACAAAAGTTGTTTGGTTTCGAGGGGGCCGTAAGATGGTATCATTGGTTTGACACTGAAGAGTCATTTGAAGGTCACGTGAAGGCCACCTCAATTTTTTTAAATTGCACTCCTTACTTTTTATTACATTCTTGTAGCTGACCTCGAGAGCTTCCAAAACACTATAATTAAATGTTTTTCCATTAAGTGCTTTTCGAGTTATGAGGCTTGAAATCATATCTTAATTTTATATAAACCATAAAATATCTTGTAAAATATTCATTTTTCGATTATCTTACCTTAATACTTTTATGTACAAAATAATGAGAGGAATCAATTGGTGTAAAGAAAACATACAGTTGTTTCTAAGAAAAAATATGGAATTGTTAATTGCAAATTACATATTTCTTCTTCGAAACAACTATGTTTTTCTTTACACCAATTGATTCCTCCCATTATTTTGTACATAAAAGTATTACGGTAAGATAATCGAAAAATGAATATTTTACTAGATATTATCATTTATGTAAAATTAAGATATTATTTCAAGCCTTATAACTCGAAAATACTTAACGGAAAAACATTTAATTATAGTGTTTTGGAAAGCTCTCGAGGTCAGCTACAAGAATATGCAATAAAAAATAGGATGTCCAATTTAAAAATTTAAGATGACCTTTTGCACCATCTACAAATGATTATTCAAAGTCAAACCAATGGCACCATCTTATATCCCCCTCGAAACCAAACAACTTTTGTCTGAAACATTTTTCCCTCCCGGGCTTGGTTTTCGAGATATTTGACTGGATTATTTAAAATGGGACACCCTGTATATTTGCATTTTCTCGTAAAAACTCGGAAAAACAATCCGCGCTCCGAAAAAAAATCGTGCCGTCAAATACCATCTCGAACGAAACGTATGGAGACAGGGTGAAGATGCTATGAAATGGATGCAGAAAATCAAAGGCTACCATGGGTGAAGATGTAAAAATTCAGGCTGAGTGCCGTCGAGACACGTCGAATATGTATTACACACATATACATACGTATAATCGGGGAGGAAAAATAAAAATGCCAAAAAAGAGAAGAAGAGATACGGAGAGAGAAAGAGAGAGAGAGAGAGAGAGAGAGAATGAGAAGATGTAAGAGAAAAAAGAGAGAGAGAGAGAGAGACAGAGAGAAAGAATCTCGTACCTCGAGATGGTCAGAGATAAAAAGACAGAAACATATATATATATATATAAAATATAATATATATAGTATATATATGTATATATATATATATATACATGTAGAGATTATAAAGAAACGAAACGAAAAGAAGGAAAAAAAGAAAAAAAAAAAAAAGCAGACGCGAATGGTTCTTCTCCCGGAAAGGAAATGTGACATTTCGCGGCCAACGAGAGACTTAACAAAGAAAAAAAAAGAGAGAGAGAGAGAGAGAAAGAGATAGACAGACGAGAAATTCGACATCGAGAGAAACTACTATGAAATAGCTAAAAATTAATGATAATCAATGAAGCTCTTAATCGTGTGACGTCTAAAAGAATCGAGCGGCGTTTCTTACCATCTGTCCGTGCAGCGAGTGAAAATGCAAACAGAAAAAGAATTCAAGATTTGTATCTGGAAGTTCTCTAAGAGAGTGAGATCGTGGTGGGGGGAAAATGATAGAGATATTTCAACAGATCGACTACTCTTCTTCTGCGCGATGTGTGTATATGTATATATATATGTATATATAAAATATATATATATATATGCATATATTTGGGAAATCGCGCGTCGGGACGCCATCTTTTTTTATTTCCCCTTTCAAATTTCCGCTTGAAGAGGTGAAATTTTTATGTAATAGGTGCGCGAGCATTAGCAGAATCGTGTGAATCCAAGGGGTGTACGAAAATACTCAGTGTACGACGTAGTATTCACAGGTGCTGTCGTATCGATCGATTGCGAAAATGGAGATTAACCGTGATGGATCGATCGTGCGCGCGAGATTCCGACCAAAATCAAATTTATATTGAATTAATAATGATTTAATTATTATAGAATTTAATATATATAATATAATTTAAAATAAAATGAAATTTAAAATAAAATTCGAGGAAAGAAAAAATCGAGGATCGCGTTAAGGATGTATTGGATGGACCGTCCTTCTTAAAAGTTAATCCAAAGTATCAAAAAATTAAAGTTGGGCAGAATACGAATTCTAATTGATCAAAAATTTTTTAAAAATCACGAAATCATACTTCAAAGTATTCTTTAATATAAATAGATCTTAATTTCCAAGAAAATGTTGCCACGTTTTATCATCAATATTGCGTCAAACCGATAATCACAGTTATTTTTTTAATAATAATTTCAAAACGAGCAAGAAAATCGTTTTAAAAACTTTGTGGGAACATTTTTTCATCTATGAAGAATATAATATTACAAAATGAAATTTTTATCATTGTTTTTTTATAGTTTGTGAATAATTTATTACCTGCCTCTTGAATGTTTACATAAGATCCTATGTTAAAATCGGAAAATTCAAAAATTAATAACTTTTAAAAGAGCAAGTAAAAAAAATTTGAAATAATTCATGACGATTTAAAATGTTGTCAAGAATGTTAAATTAAAAATTCACGGCGATCTCATTGATTGTAATATATCTCCAATACATCCTTAATATAATTCAATTAAAAAAAATATACTCTTATGATTTAAGATTTAATTTTCTTGAATGGTTAAGAAACAATGTTAGATAGAAAATAACATTTTTAAATCAAAGATTATAATTTTCTTAAGGATGTATTGGACGGACCATCTGTCTCAAAAGTTAATCCAAAGTATCAAAAAATTAAAGTTGGGCAGAATACGAATTCTAATTGATCAAAAATTTTTAAAAATCACGAAATCATACTTCAAAGTATTTTTTAATATAAATAGGTCTTAATTTCCAAGAAAATGTTGCTACATTTTATCACCAATATTGCGTCAAACCGATAATCACAGTTATTTTTTTAATAATAATTTCAAAACGAGTAAGTAAATCGTTTGAAAACTTTGTAGGAAACATTTTTACATGTATGAAGAATATAATATTACAAAATGAAATCATTGTTTTTTTATAGTTTGCGAATAATTTATTACCTGCCTCTTGAATTTACATAAGATCCTATATTAAAATCGCAAAATTTAAAAATTAATAACTTTTGAAGAAGCAAGTAAAAAAATTTGAAATAATTCATGACGATTTAGAATGTTGTCAAGAATGTTAAATTAAAAATTCATGGCGATCTCATTGATTGTAATATATCTCCAATACATCCTTAATATAATTCAATTAAAAAAATATACTCTTATGATTTAAGATTTAATTTTCTTGAATGGTTAAGAAACAATGTTGGATAGAAAACAACATTTTTAAATCAAAAATTATAATTTTCTTAAAGATGTATCGGACCGTCTGTCTCAAAAGTTAATCCAAAGTATCAAAAAATTAAAATTGGACAGAATACGAATTCTAATTGATCAAAATTTTTTTAAAAATCACGAAATCATACTTCAAAGTATTTTTTAATATAAATAGGTCTTAATTTCCAAGAAAATGTTGCTACGTTTTATCACCAATATTGCGTCAAACCGATAATCACAGTTATTTTTTAATAATAATTTCAAAACGAGCAAGTAAATCGTTCGAAAACTTTGTAGGAAACTTTTTTACATGTATGAAGAATATAATATTACAAAATGAAATCATTGTTTTTTTATAGTTTGCGAATAATTTATTACCTGTCTCTTGAACGTTTACATAAGATCCTATGTTAAAATCGCAAAATTCAAAAGTTAATAACTTTTAAAGGAGCAAGTAAAAAAATTTGAAATAATTCATGACGATTTAGAACGTTATTAAGAATGTTAAATTAAAAATTCACGGCGATCTCATTGATTGTAATATATCTCCAATACATCCTTAAACGAGAAAAATTAAAGACGCCCTCTCGTTCAATTTATACCGGGCAGTTTTTCACGAGGCTCGACCAATGCGAACGCGCGTGCACGATCGATCCCTCTTCCCTTTCGGAGGAGAATGCGGCGATTCCACGCGGAACAGGATGTCCCGATTCATTTTTCATCGTTAGATCATCGTCTCCGACTCTTTTCTATCGGCTCCCGCGGCGGGACATGAGGGATGAATCCGCGCATTCTCCCCGGATGCACGTAAGTGACGTGGCCTCTCTTAGATCGTGTCGGAGCTCGTAAAAGATTCCAGATATTAGCGGAATCTCGACCCGTCTTATCGCGCTCGCCCTCGTCCGGCCCCGTCCTTCAAACGGAACAGATAAGATTGAAACGTGTCTCGTGTCACTCACTATTATAATATTATTATAATAAATTTAATAAATTTACCGAAAATAAATTTACGCAAAATTAATTTACCGAGAAATTTATTATAAAATAAATTAACCGAAATCGAGATTTCATCGCGGCAATAGTTTGCGTTCCCCTTCCACGATTGTTTTCTTACGATTGCGTAATTAAACTTGAAACGGAATCGCGACATGTTTTCTTTTTTTTTTCTTTTTTCTTTTTCGAAAAATGTCCTTGTGTGATTCTCAATTCGTGTCTTGTACAGGATTTTGATTAGACAAATAAACCTCTCAGACGCGTTAGGGGTAGCATCGAAGAGGGTACAACAAGGCAATGCTCTGATCACGATATAAGAGCGACCAGTCCGAGTGCCGATTTTGCTCGAAATATCTGCAAAATAATAGTGTATACGGATTAAGGTGGGGGGAACGAGCTAGATGATGGACATTACCTTCCTCGAGCGCGTCGTCGCCATCGCTCATCAGCTCGTCGTCCGAGCAAATGTTCAGCACGTTCACTAACATTTCTGTGACTGGAAAATCCAAAAATCGCCCATTAAATTCCGTACAAAGCACAATAAAAAATAACCTCGCACAATAAAAAATAATCTCGAGGTTTATTAGAAATTAATCATCGAAATTATCACACATTTCAATTTTTTTTATACGCAATTTTTTCGAGACACCCTCTGATCATCACACCGAAAAAATTGTATTCTTGAAATGTATATTTTATAAGTCCTCTTAATAAATATTCTTAATAAATAAGAATATATTCTTAATGAATAAGAATATATTCTTAATTTGCAACTTCTACATCACAACTCGATTTTCGTGTGCGCGACATGTTTCTTCATTTGCCGGCGACACAACTCTTAATTTTTCTCGTTTTCAATATTTATCGTGAAATGTATATAAAGGACTTGTATTAACGTAAGATCTAAAGTATATTTTTTTCCTTTAGCAGTGATGAAAGAGAGGACTGCTCTCACACATAGGTTCTCTGTATGCATGTGAGTCCTCTTTAACATCACTGTTTATCAATTTAATTTCAAACTGAATTTAAAATAATTTATTTAATCTGGATTCCCTTGTTGGGATTCAGAATATTAAAAGACTATTTGAAATTAGACGGAAAAAAACTTTTAGACCAATTAAACTTATTTGACTTCAACAAAATTTATTAAACCCAAAGAAATATTTTTCTCTGTGTATTAAGAATATCTTTTTAGAAGATTTGCCTCTTAACTTAAGAGGATCCTCTTGGCGCCTATTTTAGTGGTATATATTCTAAAGATAAGTGGTATATTCTTAAATTAAGAATACAATTTTTTCGGTGCACTCTTAATTTTTCTCGTATTCAATATTTATCGTGAAATGTATATAAAGGACTTGTATTAATGTAAGATCTAAAGTTATATTTTTTTCCTTTAGCAGTGATGAAAGAGAGGACTGCTCTCACACATAGGTTCTCTGTATGCATGTGAGTCCTCTTTGACATCACTGTTTATCAATTTAATTTCAAACTGAATTTAAAATAATTTATTTAATCTGGATTCCCTTGTTGGAATTCAGAATATTAAAAGACTATTTGAAATTAGACGGAAAAAACTTTTAGACCAATTAAACTTATTTGACTTCAACAAAATTTATTAAACCCAAAGAAATATTTTTCTCTGTGTATTAAGAATATCTTTTTAGAAGATTTGCCTCTTAACTTAAGAGGATCCTCTTGGCGCCTATTTTAGTGGTATATATTCTAAAGATAAGTGATATATTCTTAAATTAAGAATACAATTTTTTCGGTGCAGAGATATTGCGTTAAAAAAGAAATAGATACGAGGGAATAAATTTCATTAATTTTTTTACAAATCCTCACGTGTCCTCCGACTTACCTTTCTCGCCGACAAACGGCAGGGACCATGTGAAAACGTCCATGAAATTGGGTAGCCAGTAGGGATGCGGCGAACAGTTGAATTGCCTAATATTCATCACGTTGTTCTCGTACTTTAACACCGCCGCCTGCGGGCAATAACGAGCATCGGATTTTTACGATTGCCAGAACAGCAATATACGATCCCACCGTCAGGTGGTCGTATATATAAACGGACAATGCTCCGCGTTTATGCGACTGTTAAATTAATATCGATCGCGACAGGTCGGTGTAGCTTGACGCAGACGCAAAACGGACTTTTTACCTTGTTGTTGTACACATCGAGATAATTGGGCGCGCTGAAGATGGTGATGAGCGATGGGAAGCCCGTCGTCTGAGATTTTCGGTACATACGATATCCAGCGTCCTGAGCCTCGTGCGCCCTTATAATGCTGAGCAAATTGTTGTTTTGCAGAAAGTCGCAACACGCCGCGTAACTGGAAGCAGAAAATTGGGAGTTTGAGTGTCAATAATCATCGCGCTGAGAAAAATCTTGTTTGATTGAATTAACAAGACGTATATGATCGAAGGCATTTTGATTAAATCAAATAAGAATTTTTAGTTATCGTGATGAGACTTGATTTTTTTATAACTGGGAGGTTTGATAGATTTTACTATAAGGATTTGGTTAGTGTCTTCTGGTTGGATCTATCAAATTTCTTGTTACATTAATTTCTTTGCTTGCTTCTTAAGGATGTATTGGAGATATATTAGAATCAATGAGATCGTGAATTTTTAATTTAACATTCTTAATAATATTCTAAATTGTCATGAATTATTTCAAATTTTTTTACTTGCTCCTTTAAAAGTTATTAATTTTTGAATTTTGCGATTTTAACATAGGATCTTATGTAAACGTTCAAGAGGCAGGTAATAAATTATTCACAAACTATACAAAACAATGATAAAAATTTCATTTTGTAATATTATATTATTCATAGATTTAAAAATGTTCCCACAAAGTTTCCAAACGATTTACTTGCTCGTTTTGAAATTATTAAAAAATAACTGTGATTATAGGTTGACGCAATATTGATGATAAAACGTGGCAACATTTTCTTGGAAATTAAGACCTATTTATATTAAAGAATACTTTGAAGTATGATTTCGTGATTTTTAAAAAATTTTTGACCAATTAGAATTCGTATTCTGCTCAACTTTAATTTTTTGACTTTGGATTAACTTTTGAGACAGACGGTCCGTCCAATACATTCTTAAGAAAATTATAATCTTTGATTTAAAAATGCTATTTTCTATCCAACATTGTTTCTTAACTATTCAAGAAAATTAAATCTTAAATCATAAGAGTATATTTTTTTTAATTGAATTATATTAAGGATGTATTGGAGATATATTACAATCAATGAGATCGCCGTGAATTTTTAATTTAACATTCTTAATAATATTCTAAATCGTCATGAATTATTTCAAATTTTTTTACTTGCTTCTTTAAAAGTTATTAATTTTTGAATTTTGCGATTTTAACATAGGATCTTATGTAAAGGTTTAAGAGACAGGTAATAATTATTCACAAACTATAAAAAAACAATGATAAAAATTTCATTTTCTAATATTATATTCTTCATACATGTAAAAATATTTCCACAAAATTTTCAAATGATTTACTTGCTCGTTTTGAAATTATTATTAAAAAATAACTGTGATTATCGGTTTGATGCAATATTGATGATAAAACGTGGCAACATTTTCTTGGAAATTAAGACCTATTTATATTAAAGAATACTTTGAAGTATGATTTCGTGATTTTTAAAAAATTTTTGACCAATTAGAATTCGTATTCTGCTCAACTTTAATTTTTTGACTTTGGATTAACTTTTGAGACAGACGGTCCGTCCAATACATTCTTAAGAAAATTATAATCATTGATTTAAAAATGTTATTTTCTATCCAACATTGTTTCTTAACCATTCAAGAAAATTAAATCTTAAATCATAAGAGTATATTTTTTTTAATTGAATTATATTAAGGATGTATTGGAGATATATTACAATCAATGAGATCGCCGTGAATTTTTAATTTAACATTCTAAATCGTCATGAATTATTTCAAATTTTTTTACTTGCTCCTTTAAAAGTTATTAATTTTTGAATTTTGCGATTTTAACATAGGACCTTATGTAAACGTTCAAGAGGCAGGTAATAAATTATTCACAAACTATAAAAAACAATGATAAAAATTTCATTTTCTAATATTATATTCTTCATACATGTAAAAATGTTCTCACAAAGTTTTCAAACGATTTACTTGCTCGTTTTGAAATTATTATTAAAAAATAACTGTGATTATCGGTTTGACGCAATATTGATGATAAAACGTGGCAACATTTTCTTGGAAATTAAGACCTATTTATATTAAAGAATATTTTGAAGTATGATTTCGTGATTTTTAAAAAATTTTTGACCAATTAGAATTCGTATTCTGCCCAACTTTAATTTTTTGATACTTTGGATTAAATGTTTATCAGTTTAATTTCTAACAAACTGAACTTAAAATAATTTATTCAATAATCTGAATTGAATTTATCCAATAATCGTGTTGGAATATTAAACAGACTTTTGAGATTAGATGGAAAAAATTTTATACGACTTGGTGCTGGCGAATTTAGTATTATTACCAGAAAATTTGGGAAATTTAACAGGAAAAAATTAATCAGATTCATCTGATAATTCCTACAAGAATTCTAGTTCGTTTATTTTCCAACAGACATACTGGTTGAATCTATCAGAAATTAATGCAACCAGTTTTTTTCTCGATGCATAAACGAATTTTTCAAGTATTATACACGTATGTATAATAATTTAGCTGTATTAATCCTCTATTTAACACTCTAGTTAATAAATTTTAATAAGTAATTTGGAAAGTGCTATAAAAAAAAATCTAGTTTAAAAAATTTACAATCAAGTAGATACCACAATTTTCAATCAAATTATCCGATAAAATTAATATATAAAATAAATGTGCCCCCTGAATATTCGTATAACACAGATTGTGAAAATTAATAAACATTTATTTGAGGAAAGCGTGCACCGCAATAAAATCGCGACCCAAATAATGTCGTAATGCTCTCTTGGCACTCGCATCGAAAACAATTATTCGACTGCCAAATAATCAATCTTAATTTGCCGAAATATATACAACAACTATGCAATTTTCTTAATGTCACATGTACGAATCTGCAATTGTGCGTTGGAAACGTTAAACATTTAAATAAGTATTGTCAATTTATTTCCCGACAGTATAAACTCTAAACCTCGTTTTCAGCTTGCCAAATTCATCATCAGTTCGAGTTTTTCAGGCTCTCGATCGCTGTCAACCGGACATTGGATGACGGACGGTCGTGTCACACGGTCTCGTGCGGGTTCGCATAAACAAATTAAGCCCTGAAAGACGTCAACAGGACGACCCTTTTCGCGATGCCATAACTGACCTGACCGAGCATCGTGAGAAATGTTTGCCCCGTGTCGCGGCAGGATCATTAGCAGCCATTAAGAGCCGTTCGCAGCGTCGACAAAGATTAATGACAAGATGAAATCTCTCGAAAACCGCATGGTCGGCATCGATCCTCCAAGTCGACGTATTCCCGACTCTGATACCCACGCATTTCAGGATGCGCGACGATAAAATACAACGTGTCTGGCTCGTCAAAAACACACGTTTAAGTCGCTCGGAGTCGTTAAGGGGTTATGCCTTGGGATCGGGAAAATTACGTGATTTTTAAGAATTTTTTTTCAAGAATTTTGTTTTAATAAGTATCCATCGAAATTTACAAAACACTATCGAAAAGTACATATTTTGAGGTACACGTACGAATTTTTGTATGAAAAAATATTTAAAAAATGAAGGAAATATGGCGCTTCTCTGTTTTTTTTACATCACTTACGGTGACCAAAGTTTCTTAGAAACTATTGCACCGATCGAACTCAAATTTTACGTGCTTGTTTGTTATTACAATAGGCAGGGCCTGGACGAAGGGTTTTTTATTTCGGTTAAAACTACGTACATGTGTGTAATATGCGTTATGGATGTCTAGTTCGTACAACAGAGCCTCTTCGAGAGATTCTTGGCGTCTCGTTTTGAGCGCGATACCAGTCCAAAGGTGTCTCATTTTCGACATACGTAATTTTATATCCGTCTACGATATCACGAAATATATAACGAAACGGAAGTTCATCGAGATCGCACGTAATAAAGATAATATATTCGATATTATGTTATGTAACATACGAGATTCTTGATATCGTAATTGACGTTTAACAAAAGACGCGATAATTACTACTAAAATCGACTGAATCGTTATTCAATGTAACGCGATTCATCATGATAACTTAAGGGGTTATGCCTTGGGATCGGGAAAATTACGTGATTTTCAAGAATTTTTTTTCAAGAATTTTGTTTTAATAAGTATCCATCGAAATTTACAAAACACTATCGAAAAGTACATATTTTGAGGTACACGTACGAATTTTTGTATGAAAAAATATTTAAAAAATGAAGGAAATATGGCGTTTCTCTGTTTTTTACATCACTTGCGATCGATGTTTGCTGTAGATAATTTCAAAATTATCTAGATAAAGATAAAGATAAAAGTTTGTAAATTTATCTTAGATGAGATAAAGATGATTTTGCTTTCACTTAATCTAGATGAAAGATGAGATAATTGTTGCGATTATCTAGATATTTTTGTTTATTTTAGAAGACTATAAATATTTGTAAAAAATGTGACGCAGATTATAAATGGGATATTAAAATCATAAACACATATTCTTTCTCTTTTCCTAAAGAATATTTAATATTATAAAGAAATAATAGCAAAAAGATATATAAATGATATGATAAATATTTATTTATTAATTTATATTTATAATATATTTATAATATACTTATAATATATTAATAATAATAATATAAAAAATATAATATTTTAGATAGATTTTTAGAAGCTTGCCTGGAAAACTTTTTTGCATAATGAAAACGTCATCTTAGATAATTTTTAGAAAAGATGACATATATTTTCATCTAAGATAAAGATAAAGATACTTTGTATTTCTTCATCTAGTTAAAGATAAAGATCCATTTCTTTATCTTGATGATTATCTAGATAATTTTATCTAGATACCAGCAAACACTGTTTGCGGTGACCAAAGTTTCTTAAAAACTATTGCACCGATCGAACTCAAATTTGACGTGCTTATTTGTTATTATAATAAGCAGGGCCTGGACGAAGGGTTTGGTAAAATTTTGATTTTTACAAAAATGACCATTTTACGAAAAAGTCAATTTTTCGAGGTGAACTGATTTTGGTTTTCTCGCAATAAACAAAAAAATTCTAACCGAAATAAAAAATCCTTCGTCCAGGCCCCGCCTATTATAATAACAAACAAGCACGTAAAATTTGAATTCGATCGGTGCAATAGTTTTTAAGAAACTTTGATCACCGCAAGTGATGTAAAAAAACAGAGAAACGCTATATTTCCTTCATTTTTTAATATTTTTTCATAAAAAAATTTGTACGTGTACCTCAAAATATATACTTTTCGATAGTGTTTTGTAAATTTCAATAAATACTTATTAAAACGGCAAAAAAAATTCTTAAATATCACGTAATTTTCCCGATCCTAAGTAGGCATAATCTCTTTAAGGGAAACCTCCTTCACGAGTCGGGCGCGAGTAGCGCGAGTCAGGATACGGTCGGACGAGCGGCGGGTGATTACAGTAGCTAGACTACTTGCATACTGGTCGAGACGCGGGGGTGATTTATGTTCGCGTGAAACTTAATGCACCTATCCTTGTAGCTATCCTTGGCCGAAACACGATAATGCGAGAATCGAAAATGAGAAATTAACCGAGCGGGCAAGGTAGGGCAAGCTAAGGCAAGGCAAGAGAGTTAACGCTTCACCCACAACGTCTTCATAACGGCCATTATTATCCTATCGCGATCGCGATCATTTGCGCCGACGTGTATATTAATCAACACAGAGCTCTCTCTCTCTCTCTCTCTCTCTTGATTATTAAAATTACTTTCCTAAAACTTCCACGTCATATCTGGTGAAGAAACACCCGAGTGCAGTTTAATTCTACGTGAAAAATTAACTGCATCGAAATAAAAATAGCACTTATAAGGATATTCAATATCGATCCCTGTAATGAGAAAAAATCTGGTTGCATTAATTAGAATTCTTGTAGATTCAACTAGTCTGTATGTCTGTTGGAAAATGGCGATTCTTGGAGAACTGTATTTCTTCAAATTTAGACGCGGTTTTCGCTTGCGGGCCAGTTTCTAATTCCAGCCAGTCACCAGGTATTGTTCTGGAATTGTTATTGAATTTTTATTTAGTTTGTTAATTAAACTGCGATGCGATTTATATTTACCCGGAAAAATCTGGTTGCATTATTAGATTCTGGTAGATTCAATCAGTATGTCTGTTGGAAAATGGACGAACCAGAATTCTTGTAGGAATTACCAGATGAATCTGATTAATTTCTTCATGTTAAATTTATCAAAATTTCTGATTAATAATACTAAACTTGCCAGCATCAAGTCGTCTAAAATTTTTTCCATCTAATCTCAAAAGTCTGTTTAATAATTTAAATTTCAACAAGATTATTGGATAAATTCAATCCAGATTATTGAATAAATTATTTTAAATTCAGTTTGTTAGAAACTGATAAACAGTGATGCAAGAAGAGGATGCAACTCAAACACACACAATCAGAGAGCGTCCTCTTTCTGGCATTACTGCTCATAAGAAAAAAAAAATATATTTCGAATTTAACGTTAATACTAGTTCTTTATATACATTTCATAACAAATATTGAATACGAGTTAAATTAAGAGTGGCAAGCAAAGAAATTAATGTAACAAGAAATTTTATAGATCCAATCAAAAAATACTAACCAAATTATTCTTATTTAATAAAATCTATTAAAGTTATAGTTATAAAAAATCGAGTTATCATGATAACCAGAAATTCTTGTTTGATTTAACCAAAATGTTTTCAATCATAAACATCTTGTTGGTACAATTCAAACGATTTTTCTCAGTGTAATTTCCTCTCCATTGGATAAGTTATACTCTAAAGGATTAAGATACTGGAATTTTCAATTTATCACGTTCCGCCTCGCCAACAATACACGCGCGATAAACAAGCGGGCAGGGAACGGACGAGCAGACGAGACGGTTGACACTTAACGAATCTCGGTGCTCATTAGCACGGCCATTCGTACAATTAGCGGGTCTCTGAGAGAAGCTCTGTAGCACCTGCGGTTTGCTGACGCTGTCGTACGTGTTACACGGCCGTTATTAATCCTCCCGTAAGACAAACCGCGGATGTGTCCACGGACGTTGACGTAGAGGTGACCCGACGAGGGGGCGAGCGTGACACATGTAGGAAGATCTCAGGACCCGGAAGGGAAGGAAGGAAAGAGAGAGAGAGAGAGAGAGAAGGAGAGAGAGAGAAAGAGAGAGAAGAGAAGAAGGAGAGAGAGGGGGAAGGAGAGAGAGAGAGAGAGAGAGAGAGAGAGAGAAGGGAAGAAGGAGAGAGAGAGAGAAAGGGACAAGGAGAGGGAGAGAGAGAGAGAAATAGAGAGGGAGAGGGAGAGAGGGAGGAAGAGAGAGAGAGAGAGAGAGAGAGAGAGAGAGAGAGAGAAAGGGGACAAGGAGAGAGAGAAGGGAACGAGAGAGAGTGAGAAGGGGAGAAGGAGAGAGAGAGAGAGAGAGAGAGAGAAGGGGACAGAGAGAGAGAAGGACGAAGAGAGTGAGAAGGGGAGAAGGAAGGAGAGAGAGAGAGAGAGAAGGGAAGAAGGAGAGAAAGTGAGAAGGGGAGAAGGAGAGAGAGAGAGAGAGAAAGGGACAAGGAGAGAAAGAAAGAAGGGAACAAGGAGAGAAAGAGAGAAGGGGACAAGGAGAGAGAGAAGGAGGAGAAGGAGAGAGAGAGAAAGAGAGGGAGAAGGGAGAGAGAGAGAGAGAGAGAGAGAGAGAGAGAGAGAGAGAGAAAGAGAGAAGGGGACAAGAGAGAGAGAAGGAACGAGAGAGAGTGAGAAGGGGAGAAGGAGAGAGAGAGAGAGAGAGAGAAGGGGACAAGGAGAGAGAGAGAGAAGGGAACGAAAGAGAGTGAGAAGGGGAGAAGGAGAGAGAGAGAGAGAGAGAAGGGAAGAAGGAGAGAAAGTGAAGAAGGGGAGAAGGAGAGAGAAGAGAGAAAGGAGAGAAAGAAAGAAGGGAACAAGGAGAGAAAGAGAGAAGGGGACAGGAGAGAGAGAGAAGGGGAGAAGGAGAGAGAGAGAAAGAGAGGGAGAGGGAGAGGGAGAGGGAGAGGAGGGAGAGAGAGAGAGAGAGAGAGAGAGAGAGAGAGAGAGAGAGAAGGGGACAAGGAGAGAGAGAGAAGGAGAGAGGGGATGGAGAGAGAGAGAGAGGAAAATGGAGAGAGGAAGAGGAAGATGGAGAGAGTGATAAGGAGTGAGGGAGAGAGAGAGGGAGGGAGAGGGAGAGAGAGAGAGTCAAAGTTACTTCGTTTCACGCTTTGTGATCGCGCGTGGGCTGCGCCCAACGTGCTTCCGGTTGCCGTTCGAGACAAACGGCGAGATAATTACCTTCCTCGTGAAGCGGAGGTGGAGGAAGGGAGCGGACAGCTGGAAGGGAAAAGCGAAAAAATCGAGCCCGATGACAACTGCGGGATATATCGCGCAAGCATATCGTATTTCCACGTGGCAAGAGGCGAAAGGAGATCTGGCCACTGCGCTCGGATGGCGAGAGACTTCGTTTCTTTCTCTTTTTTTCTCCCCCGACCTTTTATTGTTACATTAACGCGCGCGTGATAAACCGACACTGGGTATATCGATGTGTCTCTGTTAATAACGCGAGTATCGCGCAAATGCATTTTTTAAAAATCGTTTTTTTAATATTTTCCGTCAGAAAATTCCATCTCCGAAACGAGTATTATAATTCACGTAGGTTTGTATACTCGATTGTATTTTTTTATAATTGATAAATAAAAGAGAGGTTTTTTTTTAGAAAAGAAAAAAAAAAAAAAGTAATTTTTCTGATTTTTTTTTAGCTCAATTCTGAATCGAAACACTCATGGTTTTGGAATTAAATAAAAGAAAATAAAAGATAAAGAGTCTTTTAAAAATATTGACCAAGTTTCAAAGGAAGAAACAGATACAATAAAATCATATTCTTCGATTAATTTCTACTAAATACTAATAATAGTTTTTGAATTAAATAAAAAAAATAAAAGATAAAGAGTCTTTTAAAAATATTATCCAAGCTTCAAAGGAAGAATCAGATACAATAAAATATTTTTCGATTAATTTATACTAAAGATACTAATAATGGTTTTTAAATTAAATAAAAAAAAATAAAAGATAAAGGGTCTTTTAAAAATATTGTCCAAGGCTTCAAAGGAAGAATCAGATACAATAAAATTATATTCTTCAATTAATTTTTACTAAATACACTAATAAATAACATACAATCAATAAATTGAAGAAAATTGGATATTGTCGGTCGAAAAAATCGATCCTACCCCAAAGTTTCTACTCTCTAAAAGTGAATCAGTGAAAATATCATTAATTTAAACAGTAAAATAAGATTTCACTGAGAATCAGTGAGTATTTTACTGATCTTCAGTAGAAACGCTTATTTTTTTGTTATTTTATTTTATATCTCACTGATTGTGATCAGTTAAAATAAAATTCACTGTAAAATCAGTAAATTTTACTATAAAATCAGTAATCGCTAGTTCGTTCATTTTTCGCTACAATCGCTATCTCTCTCGTATGTAATTTTAGTTATAAGAATTATATAAAGTTTGCAAAGAGCGACATTTAAAATTAGAAGTATTACTTCGATTTAATTTCTTTCTGATCCAAGCTCAATAGAGAGGCTTCAGATATTAAATCGATCTTTATAAGTCGGACAAATAAATGTCTGGCGACTTAATGAAAATTATTCGTTCGTTATCTATTTAAAATAACAAGTTCAACATGCAATATAAATGCATGTAATATACATGTAATAAAACATGTAATATAAATAAAATAAAATTGCTAATATAATAAATATTTAGTAAATATAAATAAAATTTTTAATTTTATATGAAATAGATAGAGAGATGAATTATAGTTAAATATTACTGACAATACTGACAATAACGAAAGGAATATTACTGATATTGAGAAATATTACTGATTGAAACAGTCAATATTATTAACTGATTCTTTCAATAAAATATCACTGATTTACAGTGCTGTACTTATAACTGCTGTAATCAGTGACTATTTACTGTTTTTCAATTTTAATTATAAAAATTATATAAAGTTTGCATAGAGCGACATTTAAAATTAGAAATATTACTTCCATTTAATTTCTAATACAATCTCAATAGAGAAGCTTCAAATATTAAATCGACTTTATAAGTCGGACAAATAAATGTCTGGCGACTTAATGAAAATTATTCGTTCGTTATCTATTTAAAATAACAAGTTCAACATGCATGTAATATAAATAAAATAAAATTGTTAATATAATAAATATTTAGTAAATATAAATAAAATTTGTAATTTTATATGAAATAGATAGAGAGATGAATTATAGTTCAATATTACTGACAATAACGAAAGGAATATTACTGATATTGAGAAATATTACTGATATTGAGAAATATTACTGATTAAAACAGTCAATATTATTAACTGATTCTTTCAATAAAATACTTATAACTGTACTTATAGCTGTACTTATAACTGCTATAATCAGTATTTACTGTTTTTCAATGATAATACGCTGATTCACTTTTAGAGAGTATTGTCAAATGAATATATTGAAGGGAAACTCTCTCTCAGAGACCACATCACTCACCTGTAAAAGTATGAACAACCCCTGACGCTATTGTGGGAGAAATGCTCCGCATTCTTCTCGTTGCCAAAGTCCTCGAGGGGATCCGACCAGAGGAGATCGCACATCGGCCCGAACGCCGGCGGCTCTTTGAACCTGTCCAACTGAAACAGCAAGTCAATCGAATTAGCCCAAGGATTTAACTGACAGCGCAATGGATTGTTCGCGCGGTCGCGCGTAAATACGCCGTAATTTTCGGCGTAATTGTACGAGCCATTGTCGATTTGAAGCGAATTCGCAGTGGTTTGGTCAGTTGGATTACGCTTTGACCGATCCTCTATTCAGCGGCTTAATCAGTTATGTTGCGCGTGAAATTTTAATCGTTCTGTCTCCCTTTCGATTTTATTCCTCGAAATTGTCAGGATCGAAATCACGATAAAGTCGTCCAACTATCGCGTTCGATTCCTCCGCGTTCGAGAGAAATGTGTCTCAATCAGTGTTTGCTGTAGATAATTTCAAAATTATCTAGATAAAGATAAAGATAAAAATCCGTAAATTTATCTTAGATGAGATAAAGATGATTTTGCTTTTACTTAATCTAGATGAAAGATGAGATAATTGCGATAATCTAGATAATTATCTAGATATTTTTGTTTATTTTAGAAGACTATAAATAGTCGTTCTGTCTCCCTTTCGATTTTATTCCTCGATCATCCCGCGAAACTGTCAGGATCGAAATCACGATAAAGTCATCCAACTGTCGCGCTCGATTCTTCCGCGTTCGAGAGAAATGTGTCTCAATCAGTGTTTGCTGTAGATAATTTCAAAATTATCTAGATAAAGATAAAGATAAAAATCCGTAAATTTATCTTAGATGAGATAAAGATGATTTTGCTTTTATTTAATCTAGATGAAAGATGAGATAATTGCGATAATCTAGATAATTATCTAGATATTTTTGTTTATTTTAGAAGACTATAAATAATCGTTCTGTCTCCCTTTCGATTTTATTCCTCGATCATCCCGCGAAACTGTCAGGATTGAAATCATGATAAAGTCATCCAACTGTTGCGCTCGATTCCTCCGCGTTCGAGAGAAATGTGTCTCAATCAGTGTTTGCTGTAGATAATTTCAAAATTATCTAGATAAAGATAAAGATAAAAATCCGTAAATTTATCTTAGATGAGATAAAGATGATTTTGCTTTTACTTAATCTAGATGAAAGATGAGATAATTGCGATAATCTAGATAATTATCTAGATATTTTTGTTTATTTTAGAAGACTACAAATAATCGTTATGTCTCCCTTTCGATTTTATTCCTCGATCATCCCGCGAAACTGTCAGGATTGAAATCACGATAAAGTCATCCAACTGTCGCGCTCGATTCTTCCGCGTTCGAGAGAAATGTGTCTCAATCAGTGTTTGCTGTAGATAATTTCAAAATTATCTAGATAAAGATAAAGATAAAAATCCGTAAATTTATCTTAGATGAGATAAAGATGATTTTGCTTTTATTTAATCTAGATGAAAGATGAGATAATTGCGATAATCTAGATAATTATCTAGATATTTTTGTTTAGAAGACTATAAATATTTGTAAAAAATGTGACGCAGATTATAAATGGGATATTAAAATCATAAACACATTCTTTCTCTTTTCTTAAAGAATATTTAAATAATAGCAAAAAGATTTATAAATGATATGATAAATATTTATTTATTAATTTATATTTATAATATATTTATAATATATTAATAATATAATAATATAATAATAATATATTTATAATATATTAATAATAATAATATGAAAAATATTTTAGATAAAAGACGTAATTAAAATCGACCAAACTGGCAATTTTTTGAGGTAAAAAAATCACAACGTTTCGACCTTTTGGTCGTTTTGGTCCTTTTCGAGTGAAAGTAATTTAGTTAATTACTTTCACTCGAAAAGGACCAAAACCTATGGTCGAAACGTTGTGATTTTTTTACCTCAAAAAATTGCCAGTTTGGTCGATTTTAATTACGTCTTTTATTTTACTTACTGGCGACCTTCAAGAATTTTATGTTATATTTTAGATGTTTTAGACAGATTTTTAGAAGCTTGGCTGAAAAACTTTTTTGCATAACGAAAACGTCATCTTAGACAATTTTTAGATAAGATGACATATATTTTTCATCTAAAATAAGATTGAGATACTTTGTATTTCTTCATCTAGTTCAAGATAAAGATGATCCATTTCTTTATCTCGATGATTAGATAATTTTATTTAGATACTAGCAAACACTGGTCTCAATATATGTCGAAATTTAAAATTAAATTGTAATTTGACAGTGATTGGTGCATGACAGTGTTGACACGCGGATCGAGCAGTGACAGAGTCTCGAGGGGAGGCAATTCTGATGCGAGTTTACGTGTTATGACAGCGCCAAACGAAGTACGTGCAAGCCGGATCATTTGGCAGATTGCATTAATCAGGCCACGATATCTGACAATGCGCTCACCGCGGATTTCTAAATGTCTGTTGGCTCCTATTAATTGGTCGCCAAGCTTCGAAATTCAATATTTGACATCGTCAAGATGACGAAGCCAAATTCTATGATATTATTCTATTTCAGAGAGTGACGACGTATTATTTTCCCAACTTATACAATTTTATATTCAACAGGATGTTTATTCAAATTTTGTAAAAAATATTTCCTGCCTCTAATTCTTGTTCAAAAAAATTCCAGGTAAAGATAGTATTTTAAGGACTCTTTTAATATAATTTTTAGTGATTTTTTTAAATAAGTTTTTTTCACACGCATTGTCTGAGGTTTTTCATTCATATAAAAGAAAAATACACAAGAACCATTTATTTTTCAAGTGCGAGATTTGCACATGTATTGGAAAAATTGAATAGCTTTCGTAAAGTAATTTTTCACTTGCATAATATTTTCATTTTTTATCATTAAAATTATAAAGAATACTGTATATTTAAAATTGTAAAGAATACTGAATATTTAAGATTTTTGTTAAAAACGTAGAATAAACAGAGAAACAGATAAATATTCATATTTTAATCACATAATTCACAACTTGGCGGACTGCCAATGTCGATTGTTTATACAATACAACAGCAAAATGATCAAAGAGAGAAATTTTTTTAAATTCCCTAAATTCTACAGTAAAATTTCAGGTTTCCCATGTTCTTCAGAAAATAAACATTTTGTTTAATATCATAAAAAACAGTCGTACACTGAGTAAAAATCGTTTGATTGTATCAACAAGACGTATATGATTGAAGGCATTTTGGTTAAATCAAATAAAAATTTCTAGTTATCATGATAAAATTTGATTTTTTATAATTAGAAAGTTTAATAGATTTTATTATAAGGATTTGGTTAGTATTTTCTGGTTGAATCTATCAAATTTCTTGTTACATTAATTTCTTTGCTTGCTTCTTAACTTAACACGTATTCAATATTTGCCATGAAATATATATAAAAATATACTCTTATGATTTAAGATTTAATTTTCTTGAATGGTTAAGAAACAATGTTGGATAGAAAATAACATTTTTAAATCAAAAATTATAATTTTTTAAAGGATGTATTGGACGGACTATCTGTCTCAAAAGTTAATCCAAAGTATCAAAAAATTAAAATTGGGCAGAATACGAATTCTAATTGATCTGAAAACTTTGTGGAAACATTTTTATATGTATGAAAAAATATAATATTACAAAATGAAATTTTTATCATTGTCTTTTTATAATTTGTGAATAATTTATTACCTGTCTCTTGAACGTTTACATAAGATCCTATGTTAAAATCGCAAAATTCAAAAATTAATAACTTTTAAAGGAGCAAAAAATTTGAAATAATTCATTTAGAATGTTATTAAGAATGTTAAACATTCACGGCGATCTCATTGATTGTAATATATCTCCAATACATCTTTAATATAATTCAATTTAAAAAATATATACTTTTATGATTTAAGATTTAATTTTCTTGAATGGTTAAGAAACAATATTGAATAGAAAATAACATTTTTAAATCAAAGATTATAATTTTCTTAAGGATGTATTGGACGAACCGTCTGTCTCAAAAGTTAATCCAAAGTATCAAAAAAATTAAAGTTGGGCAGAATTCTAATTGATCAAACATTTTTTAAAAATCACGAAATCATACTTCAAAGTATTCTTTAATATAAAAAAATTTTAAATAATTCATGACGATTTAGAATGTTATTAAGAATGTTAAATTAAACATTCACGGTGATCTCATTGATTGTAATATATCTCCAATACATCCTTAATGCAACCAAATCTTTTCCTCAGTGTATACACATCTCTATAATCCTCAAGTACATTGAGTTTGCAAAACGACTATTTAAGTAAGAGAGACAAGAGCTGGACAGACCGAGTTACTCCCTGGCTATGAAACCACCAACAAAACTCACTCGGAGTAAGGATTTATTCCCGGCTCGTGCCGAGTCGAGCCACTCCCCTCGAATCGATGTAAAGGCTTGAAAACTTGGACGGCCAAGTTTCTCCGTGTCTACCGACGAGTTTCCGAGTCAAGTGGATATCGAAGTCTCGGGGAAGAGCACGCAAAGACAGACGCCGCAGACGAGGGCCCTCAAATATTTGTTCCGTTGATCTAATCTCGCCGAGGAAAGTCCCACATCTATCCGTCAGTCGCCTTCGGGAATCGCGTTTAATGACTTTCATGAATATGAATGATTCGGGGGGAGGAGGAGGGAGGATATTTCGCGGAACGAAACGTCTCGCTATGGCAAACATTCAGCTCTTCCCTTCGAGATGCAATCAACGCTGATAAAATATTGAGAGCGAGGATTGAGATTTTGTTTACGTTATTCATACGCTTCATTTCTTCTCGTCGTTGCAGCAACGTGGGACTTTGGCGAAAATTTTATACGAATGCGTGTGCAATATTACGCAAGTCCGCATACATCTTTGCAAAATACGTGCAAAAGGGAAATAAGATATTTATATTTATTTTGCAGATTTTCTCGTTTTGTTTTTTTTTTCGTAAAGCGATTCGCAATTTGATTTCGCAATATGTGCGAAATCGTTTGCGACTCGGATACACCGTGAAACCCTTTCGCTCGGTTTTTATTAAAATATTTTTAAATTTCCACGTGCGATACCCGCGTGAAATAATACCGCACGATCGGCAATGAAAATAATCCCAAACGCGAGGATTAAAACCGATTTTAAGCAATGAGTTCACTCGCTAAATATTTAATCGAAATAAATAACATATGGTATCGAGAGAGAGATGCACAATGAATTTTATAAACGCAGGATGACATTATTCACGAAATATTATTTGCGATACGTTATCTTAAACTTCAATCATAATAAAGATAAATCTAGTGTTCGATCTCATAAACAAATAATAGACAAAGGAATTAAAATCTCTGTCTCTTCTTATTTATCAACCATACTAATTATTAATTACATGGAATAGTTTATATAAATTACTTTGCATAATTTATATTTTTTGAAAAAGATTCAATCTTTTTTCTCTCCCATAGACAAAAGGATTAAAATCTAATCTCATAGACAAAAAGATTAAAATCTTTCTCCTTCTGTTTGTCTAACAAACTAATTATTAATTACATGGAATAGTTTATATAAATTATTTTGCATAATTTATATTTTTGAAAAAAAAATTCAATCTTTTTTCTTTATTCTCTCTCACAGACAAAAGGATTAAAATTTTTTTCCTTCTATTCATCTAACAAATTATAAATTCTTTCTCCTTCTATTTGTCTAACAAACTAATTATTAATTACATGGAATAACTTATATAAATTATTTTGCATAATTTATATTTTTGAAAAAAATTCAATCTTTTTTCTTTATTCTCTCTCATAGACAAAAGGATTAAAATCTTTTTCTTTCTATTCATCTAACAAATTATAAATTCTTTCTCCTTCTATTTGTCTAACAAACTAATTATTAATTACATGGAATAACTTGTATAAATTATTTTCCATAATTTATATTTTTTTGAAAAAAATAATTCAATCTTTTTTCTTAATTCTCTTTCACAATCAAAAAGATTAAAATCTTTCTCCTTCTGTTTGTCTAACAAACTAATTATTAATTACATGGAATAACTTGTATAAATTATTTTCCATAATTTATATTTTTTGAAAAAAATAATTCAATCTTTTTTCTTTATTCTCTCTCACAATCAAAAGGATTAAAATCTTTCTCCTTCTATTTGTCTAACAAACTAATTATTAATTACATGGAATAACTTGTATAAATTATTTTGCATAATTTATATTTTTGAAAAAAAAAATTCAATCTTTTTTCTTTATTCTCTCTCACAATCAAAAGGATTAAAATCTTTCTCCTTCTATTTATCTAACAAACTAATTATTAATTACATGGAATAACTTGTATAAATTATTTTCCATAATTTATATTTTTGAAAAAATAATTCAATCTTTTTCTTTATTTCTCTCACAATCAAAAGGATTAAAATCTTTCTCCTTCTATTTGTCTAACAAACTAATCATTAATTACATGGAATAAACTTGTATAAATTATTTTGCATAATTTTTTTTGAATTATTATTATTTGTTTGAATTATTTTTAAAATTATTTTGCAATTAATTAAAATTTTGCATTAATTTTCTTTGAAAGATAATTAAAAATTCAAATTCTTTCTTCTTTATTCTCTCCCATTTTTGAATTTCCGCAGTATTATCGATATGTTCGATAACACATCGGATTCCACGAATACCCCAAGTTTATTGCACGTGATCTTGATGCGAGTGACATGTAACAGGTTGCGTAATTACGTTGAATGGGTCGCATTAGTTCGCGACCCGCTTCCGCGTGAACGCATACATACACGGTGTATCGGGCGTTTATTATGATATAATGAGCAGTTGGTGCGCGATAATGACAGCAGCATTAAGTGAAGCGAGCGCGCCTTATGGTCCCCCTATCGCATTCGCAGTATCTATAACGATTCGCAATAGTGCTTCAATAGCACTATCGCGTCAGTCTTGACGCTTTTCATTTCAATGTCGATCTCAAAATTCAACTGCAACTGAACAAAACGTGACATATTTACTAACTTTTACTAATTTACTGACTTTTGTCGCATGGAAAACATCGATTTTTCGATTATCTATCGATATCGATATTGCGAATCCCTTGAATCGCTATATTTTCGAACATAAAGAACGTAACGCCCCGATTGGTAATCTTTAATCTTTTGTAGCGTCGAAACTACATCTTCCTCAACATTTTGGAATTAAGATTTTCGTTTCCAAATGATCTTAGGAATCTATCATTAACGGCTGATTGGTTAAGTCTGGGACACCCTGTATTAAAAAAAAAAAAATAAAACAAAAATATTGGGACATTATCCTAATTATTTCTACGATATGGAAGCAGATAAAATTACGTCATTTGTCGCAATTAGCTAATTATGAATATTAAAATGGGGAATCTCGCAATAAGTGGTTCAATAGCACTATCGCGTCAGTCTTGAGGCTTTTCATCTCAATGTCGATCTTAATATTCAACTGCAACTGCATAAAACGTGACGTAACAGAAATCATTGAGCTTCCACGAGTCTCGCGTTTTTATAGAAGGTGTCCCAGACTTAACGAATCAAGTTAATGGTAGATTCCTGAAAGATTTAGAGACGAAAATTCTAATTCCAAAACGTTGAGGAAGACTTCGATTTTTCGATTATTTATCGATATCGATATTGCGAGTCCCTTGATTCGCTATATTCTCGAACATAGAGAACGTAACACGCCGATTGGTAATCTTTAATCTTTTTGTAGCGTCGAAACTACATCCTCCTCAACATTTTGGTATTAAGATTTTCGTTTCCAAATGATCTCGGGAATCTACCATTAACGGCTGATTGGTTAAGTCTGGGACACCTGTATTAAAAAAAATAATAATAAAACAAAAATATTGGGGACATTATCCTAATTATTTCTACGATATGGAAGCAGATAAAATTACGTCATTTGTCGCAATTAGCTAATTATGAATATTAAAATGGGGGAATCTCGCAATAGTGGTTCAATAGCACTATCGCGTCAGTCTTGAGGCTTTTCATCTCAATGTCGATCTTAATATTCAACTGCATAAAACGTGACGTAACAGAAATCATTGAGCTTCCACGAATCTCGCGTTTATATATAAGGTGTCCCAGACTTAACGAATCAGCCGTTAATGGTAGATTCCTGAGAGCATTTAGAGACGAAAATTCTAATTCCAAAACGTTGAGGAAGACTTCGATTTTTCGATTATTTATCGATATCGATATTGCGAGTCCCTTGATTCGCTATATTCTCGAACATAGAGAATGTAACACGCCGATTGGTAATCTTTAATCTTTTGTAGCGCCGAAACTACATCCTCCTCAACATTTTGGTATTAAGATTTTCGATTCCAAATGATCTCGGGAATCTACCATTAACGGCTGATTGGTTAAGTCTGGGACACCCTGTATTAAAAAAAAAATAATAAAACAAAAATATTGGGACATTATCCTAATTATTTCTACGATATGGAAGCAGATAAAATTACGTCATTTGTCGCAATTAGCTAATTATGAATATTAAAATGGGGGGAATCTCGCAATAGTGGTTCAATAGCACTATCGCGTCAGTCTTGAGGCTTTTCATCTCAATGTCGATCTTAATATTCAACTGCATAAAACGTGACGTAACAGAAATCATTGAGCTTCCACGAGTCTCGCGTTTTATATATAAGGTGTCCCAGACTTAACGAATCAGCCGTTAATGGTAGATTCCTGAGAGCATTTAGAGACGAAAATTCTAATTCCAAAACGTTGAGGAAGACTTCGATTTTTCGATTATTTATCGATATCGATATTGCGAGTCCCTTGATTCGCTATATTCTCGAACATAGAGAATGTAACACGCCGATTGGTAATCTTTAATCTTTTGTAACGCTGAAACTACATCCTCCTCAACATTTTGGTATTGAGATTTTCATTTCCAAATGATCTCAGGAATCTACCATTAACGGCTGATTGGTTAAGTCTGGGACACCCTGTATTAAAAAAAAAATAATAATAAAACAAAAATATTGGGACATTATCCTAATTATTTCTACGATATGGAAGCAGATAAAATTACGTCATTTGTCGCAATTAGCTAATTATGAATATTAAAATGGGGGGAATCTCGCAATAGTGGTTCAATAGCACTATCGCGTCAGTCTTGAGGCTTTTCATCTCAATGTCGATCTTAATATTCAACTGCAACTGCATAAAACGTGACGTAACAGAAATCATTGAGCTTCCACGAGTCTCGCGTTTTATATATAAGGTGTCCCAGACTTAACGAATCAGCCGTTAATGGTAGATTCCTGAGAGCATTTAGAGACGAAAATTCTAATTCCAAAACGTTGAGGAAGACTTCGATTTTTCGATTATTTATCGATATCGATATTGCGAGTCCCTTGATTCGCTATATTCTCGAACATAGAGAATGTAACACGCCGATTGGTAATCTTTAATCTTTTGTAGCGCCGAAACTACATCCTCCTCAACATTTTGGTATTAAGATTTTCGATTCCAAATGATCTCGGGAATCTACCATTAACGACTGATTGGTTAAGTCTGGGACACTCTGTATTAAAAAAAAATAATAAAACAAAAATATTGGGACATTATCCTAATTATTTCTACGATATGGAAGCAGATAAAATTACGTCATTTGTCGCAATTAGCTAATTATGAATATTAAAATGGGGGGGAATCTCGCTCTTTTTCATTCACGCGAGATATGAATACCCCTTTTTCTCTTTCGTCATGCGAAAAAATTCCCATTTGAAAGAAACATTAATTAAAATCGTGGTCTCGTGCCAAATTGTGATCGTCGCAATGGCGCGGAGGCTAAGATAAAGTGCGAAGAAGGGGAAGGGGGAGGGAGGAAAGAAAGGGGCGGGGGAGAGATGGAAGAGAGAGAGAAAGAGAGAGAGAGAAAGAGAGCATCGTTCCAACGGCACGAAACAAATGTAATTCAACATGACGCTCGGCTCATTTCCTTAATGGAATGTTTCCTTTGCCCGTGACAGACATCGTTATGCATCGTCCGTGGATTACGGGCGAAAAATCCTTCCACGCTCGCCCCTTTTCGACCTTCTCCAGAAGCTCGAAAACGCTCGTAATGCGCCGGATCGGCGCGATACTCCCCCTCCTCTCACCCCCTCTCTCGCCACCTCCTCTATCATGTCGCGACGCCACCGTTTCTCGTTCGATCGATACACCTCGGACACCGCTTTGTGTCGTATATCACACATAGAGCGTATCACAACGGTATCCTTTACGCGCGGTTCCCACGTGGAGGATCCCTTTCAATCGTGCCCCCCCTGTCCGCCCACGCTCTACCATCATCTCACGATGACGCGTGTTTAATCGTGTTTGCCCCTTTATCCGCGCTCTGCCCGCGTAATCCGCGATTTATATTAATCTCTGGGAAAACATGGCGCGTAAAGATCAAAGATAAACGCGTCCAGCGAGACCTCCGTCCCGTTTTGTTGCCGCTGTCGGCCGTTCTCAGAGGGAACATGTGAAATACGAAAAATGAACGGGAGATCGCAATACATATGGCGCGCAAAAAAAAAAAAAAAAAAAGCGTTCAAAATGGCTCGCGGCCTTTCACGTTGCTATATGTATTTATAAAGGCCAGAGTCGTTAATCCGACACTGAGAAGAAAATCTGATTAATTAGAATTCTGGTAGATTCAATCAGTATGTCTGTTGGAAAATGGACGAATTCTTGTAGGAATTAGCAGATGAATCTGATTAATTTCTTCCTGTTAAATTTATCCAATTTTCTTTTAAAATTAATAATACTAAACTCCCCAGCATCAAGTCGTCTAAAATTTTTTCTATGTAATTTGTAGATTCAATCAGTATGTCTGTTGGAAAATGGACGAATCAGAATTCTTGTAGGAATTACCAGATGAATCTGATTAATTTCTTCCTGTTAAATTTATCAAATTTTCTTTTAAAATTAATAATACTAAACTCCCCAGCATCAAGTCGTCTAAAATTTTTTCTATGTAATTTGTAGATTCAATCAGTATGTCTGTTGGAAAATGGACGAATCAGAATTCTTGTAGGAATTACCAGATGAATCTGGTTAATTTTTTTCTGTTAAATTTATCAAATTTTCTGATTTATATTAAACTTCCCAGCATCAAGTCGTCTAAAATTTTTTTCATTTAATCTCAAAAGTCTGTTCAATATTTTGAATTTCAACACGATTATCGGATAAATTCAATTCAGATTATTGAATAAATTATTTTAAAGTTAGAAATTAAACATTGCACTGAAAAAAATCTAATTGCATTAATTAGAATTCTGATAGATTCAATCAGTATGTCTGTTGGAAAATGGATGAATCAGAATTCTTGTAGGAATTACTAGATGAATCTGATTAATTTCTTCCTGTTAAATTTATCAAATTTTCTGATTAATAATATTAAACTTCCCAGCATCAAGTCGTCTAAAATTTTTTCCATCTAATCTCAAAAATCTGTTTAATATTTTGAATTTCAACACGATTATCGGATAAATTCAATTTAGATTATTGAATAAATTATTTTAAATTTAGTTTGTTAGAAATTAAACTGATAAACAGTGCACTGAGAAAAAATCTGGTTGCATTAATTAGAATTCTGGTAGATTCAATCAGTATGTCTGTTGAAAAATGGACGAATCAGAATTCTTGTAAGAATTACCAGATGAATCTGATTAATTTCTTCCTGTTAAATTTATCAAATTTTCTGATTAATAATACTAAACTTCTCAGCATCAAGTCGTCTAAAATTTTTTCCATCTAATCTCAAAAGTCTGTTCAATATTTTGAATTCCAACATGATTATCGGATAAATTCAATTCAGATTATTGAATAAATTATTTTAAAGTTAGTTTGTTAGATTTACAATGATACATTGATTTTTTAAAGTTAGTTTGTTAGAATTTAAACAGTGCACTGAAAAAAATCTGATTAATTAGAATTTTGGTAAATTCAACCAGTATGTCTGTTGGAAAATGGACGAATCAGAATTCTTGTAGGAATTACCAGAATCTGATTAATTTCTTCCTATTCAATTTATCAAATTTTCTGATTAATAATACTAAACTTCTCAGCATCAAGTCGTCTAAAATTTTTTCCATCTAATCTCAAAAGTCTGTTTAATATTCTTAAATCCAACACGATTATTAGATAAATTCAATTCAGATTACTGAATAAATTATTTTAAATTCAGTTTGTTAGAAATTAAACTGATAAACAGTGATGCAAGAAGATTGCAGCTCAAACACATGCAATCAGAGAGTTAGCGTCCTCTTTCTGGCACTACTGCTCATAAGAGAAAAGAAAAACTTTGGATTTAATGTTAATATTAGTTCTTTATATACATTTCTTAGCAAATATTGAATACGAGTTAAGTTAAGAAGCAAGCAAAGAAATTAATGTAACGAGAAATTTCATAGATCTAACCCGAAAATACTAACCAAATCCTTATAATAAAATCTATTAAACGTTCTAGTTATAAAAAAATCGAGTCTTATCATGACTAAGAAACTAGAAATTCTTGTTTGATTAACTAAAAATTCTTGTTTGATTTAACCCAAATGCCTTCAATCATATACGTCTTGTTAGTACAATCAAACGATTTTTTTTCTCAGAAACTACCCTCTCAGAAAGGATTTTTGATTATAAAAAATATTCTTGACACATTTAATCCGGTCACAATCTTATATATCATAAAACTGAAACAATTTTAAAACTAAAATAATAATTCTTAATCTTCTTTCTCAGAATAAATAAGACTGCCTTTATAATCTAGAAACAAGAATAATATAAAGAAATCTAAGCTATATATTCTTGCACTTAGAATAATTTGATATTAGCGTCAGTAATTTTGCGAAACTAATTCGCGTCTGTCGTCTTTTGTAGATAGATCAGAATCATTTCATTCTCGATTTAAAAATTTTCCATTTAAGATTAAAATATTCTTTTTTTAATAAAAAATATGATTGTCGCTTTATCGATCCTATTTTATGATAGACTGAAGTATGATTAAATTTAAAAATCTTTTCTGTAGTTATTAACGCCTTTCTCATCGACGCGTAGGATAGTTATTTCGAGATATTTATTTTTCCTCGAGAGAAACGTCTTGTTTTTCAAATAGAAATTTTCTTAGAAAATACCTTTAATCGTAAAAAAATTAATTGGTTCCTTCCTCGGTAATTTTAATCTTTAATTAAATGAGAATGTATTATATTATTGTGAAAATCACGAAGCAGGAGACACGAACCGGTCCACGTTGGAAGGCACTATTCTGAATGTGCTCTTAATTAATTGAAATCCACGTCTGTATCCCTTCTGATGGCTCTTCCACCCTCTGCAAAGGGCAATGTTCAGAACCTGGCGCACCATCAGCGTTAAGAAGCACAAACTCTCCCTCGGGTACTTTTTAGTCTCACGCAGGAAGACTGAGTTCCCGCGATAATGCGATTACGTGATTACGCGTGATTGTACGCATACCTCAAGTCTCTCGGCTGCTAACTTGCTCGCTACTTGGGCATATAATCATCCTATCCTGGAGCTCCGCTGAAAGTTTCGCCAACCAACAGTTCGGCTCGTTAGTCATGCGGGATATTTCGCGTTGATAGCGAGACGCAATTCCGCCTGCCTGGCAAATAGGGTTGCACAAGACCCAAGACAAGACAATATTCGTAAAAATATTATATTGGTATTGAAAATTTTGAAAAATTTAAATCTTGGTCTTGAGTGAATATTGCTAGCAAAAATCTCGTCTTGTATTGTCTTGTTTCGATTTTATTAACAATTTTTTTATCTAATATTAAAGAATTATTTAAATAATATTTAACATAATTTTTGTGATATAATTTGAAATAATTATTATTATTGTATTATATTTTAATTATAATTATTACTATGTAATCGATATAAATGCCGTCTATTTACTTAAAAAAACATTTACTGTTTCATGGAAAACAGAAATTAATAACTATATACAGGCTTCAAGGGAATGTGCAGATAAATATTTTGGAGTGATGAAAAAATTAGGTTCATATTTACCCCACATTGTCAAAAATGGCTCGAGGCATTTTAAGTTCAACTGCCTCATCCGTGCCAGTAGAAAGACTTTTCTCAATAGAAATTCTGACTATGTCAAAAAATAGAACCAGATTACAAAGTAAATCTTTAAAAGCACTAATGTGCATCAATTCCTGGGTGAAATGCTCTTTAATGTCTAAAATTTGCGAGTGATTTCTAATTTATAAAAATATTATATTGTATTAATATTAAATGTTTTTAAATTTATCAATATAAATGTTTTTATTGAATACAATTTTTTAAAATTCGTATAGTGATTTTTTTCATTTACAAATATAAATATTTTAGTTTCTTTGAGAACCAATAATCTTGACAAGACTAATAATCTTGACAATCTTAATCTTGCTATTGTCTTGATAACTAATTAAAAATCTTTTCTTGATTTTGTCTTGAAATTCAATTTATAAAAATGTTATATTGTATTAATATTAAATTTTTTTTTCATTTACAAATATAAATATTTTAGTCTTTTGAGAATCAATAATCTTGACAGTCTTAGTCTTGATATTGTCTTGATAACTAATTAAAAATCTTGTCTTGAGCTTATAAAAATGTTATATTGTATTAATATTAAATGTTTTTAAATTTATATAAATATACAATATAAATGTTTTTATTGAATACAATTTTTTTTAATTCGTATAGTGATTTTTTTCATTTACAAATATAAATATTTTAGTTTTTTTGAGAACCAATAATCTTGACAGGACTAATAATCTTGACAGTCTTTTTGATTTAATATATATAAGAAAAGTGTAATATAGTAACAGAATTAAAAATATTTATCAATATTTGTCTGTGCGATTCGCGATTCGCTATCATTCAATATCTTGTCATAAAAAACTAATTTATTTTATACATCACTTTTTAATTTATTATATATTTATATTTATTATTTGATTACTTTTTAACTCTTATTGCAGTATTATTATATTTATTATTTTGGATGAAGCTTAAATTAGATAACATTTTTTCAACTGAAGAATACCAATGAAAAAATTTTTTATTTACTTTAATATTTTTAATAAAAGAGACCAATTTTTGCCGATGTTTTCTCGAAAATATTAGTTTTTATCACTGGATTTTATTCAAAAAATTTACAATTCTATCAATTTTAATTTCGTTTATCTGTGAATTAAATCGCGAATATGATATGTACGAATGAAATGCAAATAATGAGGACAAGATACAATCGACATACAATAATAAATCACTCTTGAATTGTCTTATCGAAGGAGAAGGTAAAGGTTTTTACCTAACGCGATAAAAATATAACATTGTTACATTTATTTCGTGGCGAAGTGATAAAATGTAAAACATTTTAGCTCGCAACTTGGTCGATTGAAATGTTGCGGATTGCATGCGCAAAATAAACGCTAGAATAGCCTGACGTCCAGGTCAGGTTTAATGCGAATTTATTTTAGCCTTTAACAACGATCGAACGAGCTTTTCTCGCTAGCGTCCGCTATTGTTTCCACGCAAAAAAAAGCACCGCGAATCTTCTTTATTCGAAAATATTGGACGCGATTAGCGGCACGATCGCTAATTGTTTCGGTATAAAAACCGCGTCCGACTTCATTAACCCCGGTTGCATTAATGCATTACTCGTTTCTCTTGCTTCTTGTGCCCTTTTTTCCACCTTCTTTTGTATCACTTGCCTTTGTGCGTCGAAACTTTGCGCATAAATGACATACGCTTGCTCTCCTGCCACGAGGCTTTTTCTTACGGCGATGCACAAGGGCAATTCACGTAAATTTTCGATGAGAATTTGCTAGTAGAGTTGCACGAGATATCAAGAAGTGTGTTAAAAAATATGTAGACTGGAAAAACTTGAAAAAAATATGTAGATTAGTCTTGATATTGTTTTGTCTTGTCTTGAATTTCAAGACAAGATCAAGTCAAGATTTTTTAAGAATTAGTTATCGAGGCAATACCAAGACTAAGACTGTCAAGATTATTATATATATATTTCTCAAAAGACTAAAATATTTATATTTGTAAATAAAAAAAAAATTTAATATTAATACAATATAACATTTTTATAAATTGAATTTCAAGACAAGATCAAGACAAGATTTTTAATTAGTTATCAAGACAATACCAAGACTAGGACTGTCAAGATTATTAGTCTTGTCAAGATTATTGGTTCTCAAAAGACTAAAATATTTATATTTGTAAATGAAAAAAATTGATTATTTATACAATATAACATTTTTATAAATTGAATTTCAAGACAAGATCAAGACAAGATTTTTAATTAATTATCAAAACGATACCAAGACTAAGACTGTCAAGATTATTGGTTCTCAAAAAAACTAAAATATTTATATTTGTAAATGAAAAAAATCACTATACGAATTTAAAAAAATTGTATTCAATAAAAACATTTATATTGATAAATTTAAAAACATTTTATATTAATACAATATAACATTTTTATAAATTAGAAATCAAACTCGCAAATTTTAGACATTAAAGAGCATTTCACCCAGGAATTGATGCACATTAGTGCTTTTCAAGATTTACTTTGTAATCTGGTTCTATTTTTTGACATAGTCAGAATTTCTATTAAGAAAAGTCTTTCTACTGGCACGGATGAGGCAGTTGAACTTAAAATGTCTCGAGCCATTTTTGATAATGTGGGATAAATATGAATCTGTTTTTTTTGAAAATATAATATAAATGTGGGATAAATATGAACCTGATTTTTTTGAAAATATAATATAAAATTTGACAAACTTTATATCTAAAGTTTTTAAAAATTTTAACATTAAATTTAAAGAACTTTAAATTTAAAGAACTTTATTATTAGATTGGTTTCTTTTTTTGTCAACTATAGCGATTTATTAATTAAAGGAAAAATTAATTTTTCCATAGACATATATTTCAGTAAATTAATTATTTTTATAATTTTTACATATCAATTATTAAAATTTAAAGAACTTTATTATTAGATTGATTTCTTTTTTTGCCAACTATAGCGATATTTTTTAAAGGAAAAATTAATTTTTCCATAGACATATATTTTAGTAAATCAATTATTTTTATAATTTTTACATATCAATTATTAAAATTTAAAGATCTTTATTATTAGATTGATTTCTTTTTTTGTCAACTATAGCGATACTTATTAATTAAAGGAAAAATTAATTTTTCCATAGACATATATTTTAATAAATCAATTATTTTTATTTAATAAATATTTGTATAATTTTTATGTAATAAATTATTTTTACAATTTTTATATCAATTATCTTTATCATTTCTGCCAGTTAATTACAATGGATGAAGCTCGGGAATTTACCATGATTATTTCCACTCATCGGACTTTTCCGGCCAGCCCTGCCGGAAACTGACGTAGAGACTCCGGCGATGGCAGACACGACGATAATACCTTAATGATGCATAATTAAAGCGGCGAGTCCGCTTGCTAGCTACGCCGATCCCGCCGCAATCGCCTTACGACGGATTATATAAAACTTGGCCCGTTCAGACGTTGATCCCACTACTGCGAGAGATACGTACATCTGCCATTGCCAGCCAAACGGGGCGAGCTTAACAGCGGCTTGGTTTTTGCGACTGTATCGTCATCGTATAGATACGGTAGAATTACAAGGGAAGCAGTCTTCCTCCTCCTCTCCACTTCCTCCTCTTCCTACCTTTATCATGTTGTGTTTCGCGATGTCATTTGGTATTCATATTGTTTGTAGAGCGCTCGCGCAAAACATCTCCTTTATATCGCACCGGGACACACGGAATAATGGAAAGAGGAGAAATGTATCCGTTGCATACTGCATGGTGTCCTATATCCTCCATATCGTTCACATTATATCGAAAAGGGAACATCGCGATTCTGCAAATTAATACGGTAAAGCGCCTTGATAAGGATTTCGCATACAACGCAGTAGGGTTGCACGAGACCCAAGACAAGAAAATATTCATAAAAGTATTGTATTGGTTTTGAAAATTTTCAAAAATTTAAATCTCGTCTTGATCTTGAGTGAATATTGCTAGCAAAAATCTTGTCTTGTCTCGATTTTATTAACAATTTTTTATCTAATATTAAAAAATTATTTAAATAATATTTAACATAATTTTTGTGATATAATTTGAAATAATTATTACTATTGTATTATATTTTAATTATAATTATTACTATGTAATCGATATAAATGCCGTCTATTTATTTAAAAAAACATTTACTGTTTCATGGAAAACAGAAATTAATAACTATTTACAGGCTCCAAGGGAAAGCGCAGATATAAATATTTTGGAGTGGTGAAAAAATCAGGTTCATATTTATCCCACATTGTCAAAAATGGCTCGAGACATTTTAAGTTCAACTGCCTCGTCCGTGCCAGTAGAAAGACTTTTCTCAATAGAAACTCTGACTATGTCAAAAAATAGAAAGATTACAAAGTAAATCTTTCAAAGCACTAATGTGCATCAATTCCTGGGTGAAATGCTCTTTAAAGTCTAAAATTTGCGAGTTTGATTTCTAATTTATAAAAATGTTATATTGTATTAATATTAAATGTTTTTAAATTTATCAATATAAATGTTTTTATTGAATACAATTTTTTAAATTCGTATAGTGATTTTTTTCATTTACAAATATAAATATTTTAGTTTTCTTGAGAACCAATAATCTTGACAGTCTTAGTCTTGGTATTGTCTTGATAACTAATTAAAAATCTTGTCTTGATCTTGTCTTGAAATTCAATTTATAAAAATGCTATATATTGTATTAATATTAAATTTATCAATATAAATGTTTTTATTGAATACAATTTTTTTAAATTCGTATATAGTAATTTTTATTCATTTACAAATATAAATATTTTAGTTTTTTTGAGAACCAATAATCTTGACATAATTAATAATCTTGACAGTCTTATTGTTAGTCTTGGTATTGTCTTGATAACTAATTAAAATTTTGTCTTGATCTTGTCTTGAAATTCAATTTATAAAAATGTTATATTGTATAAATAATAATTTTTTTTTTCATTTACAAATATAAATATTTTAGCCTTTTGAGAACCAATAATCTTGACAAGACTAATAATCTTGACAGTCCTTGGTATTGTCTTGATAACTAATTAAAAATCTTGTCTTGATCTTGTCTTGAAATTCAATTTATAAAAATATTATATTGTATTAATATTAAATTTTTTTTTCATTGCAATAATAAAATTATTTTCACAAGGCCAAAATTTTTTTTTCATTTACAAATATAAATATTTTAGTCTTTTGAGAACCAATAATCTTGACAGTCCTAGTCTTGGTATTGTCTTGATAACTAATTAAAAATCTTGTCTTGATCTTGTCTTGATCTTGTCTTGAAATTCAATTTATAAAAATGCTATATATTGTATTAATATTAAATGTTTTTATATTTATCAATATAAATATTTTTATTGAATACAACTTTTTTAAATTTGTATATAATGATTTTTTTTCATTTTTTGAAATTCATGACAAGACAAGATAATATCAAGATTAATCTTGGTATCTCATGATAATCCTACAACGCAGCAACAAAAAAATAAGCACGTATGGCTCTCATCTTGTATATCCATCGTCTACAAGAAATAGAATATTAAAATTCTCGCTAGAGCCGGAATTTGCTTACGGATCAAAAGATTGCGCGTTTGAAATGGAAGCTGCAGACGGACGCGAGAAAGGGTAGTGGCTGGAAACCTTTAGAGATCCTCGTGAAGACAAAAACGCAAGAGAGAGAAAGAGAAAGAGAGAGGAATCTGCGAACAGCGTTTGTCCTTGCAATTATCGACTTCCGATCGCTCTTCGATCTCGGAAAACTCAAGGGGGCAGACGGGAAAAGGGGAAGGAAGGCGAGCGCGATGGATGTCAGATCGAAGGAGCGACGAGGATCTCTCCGCCTCCGATCCTTCCCCTCGTTTACACTCTCGCTGTATCCGCAGACTCGTTTTTCGCGATTGTTCACGTCCAGAAAGAAACCGGGAGGACGGACAAGAGAAGTGGGTTAACTATCGCGTGATCTCCCCCGAGAAATAGCCCGTAATTTAGAAGAGTAGACGCGGTTTTCTCCTCCGGTTTCTCCTTCTCAGCGCACGTTTTTGCTTGTCAGAACACTTTGAAATTATTCGGGGGCTCTCTTAATTAATCTACGAAGACAAAGGCCCATTGAACGTGGATTTATTTTTTTCCATCGATGAAAAAAATAATATATAATAATAGTAATATATAAAATTAATATAAAAAAATTATTATATAAAGTTATTATAAATACAAAATTATTATAAAAAATAATATATAATATTTATATAATATTTATAATTTATTAATAATTTATATAATATTATTTTATATAATATTTATAATTTTACTTTTATATATTATTTAAATATATAATTTATAATAAAATATATAAAATATATAATAAATATATTATTTAAATATTTATATATTATTATTTTATATATTATTTAAAAAGTTCTCTCTATTATTAATAAAAAAAGGTTCTTCAAATCTCCCCTCGCTCTTTTTTCCCTCATCTTAAACGCACGTTCTCCGATTTTGGAAGACGTTTTTCGTTCTCCGGAATCGAGCAGAATCGGAAACAATCGTAGGAGACTAGTTGTTCGTGGCAGGGTGGTTTTTTGCTTCCTACTTCGATGTCGTCTTGTTCTCGATAAAAATGGAGGTCGAACGAAGAGAACCTCGGGGGATTATTAATTGCCAGATATATTATTCTTGCAGGAGTATTCGATCGGCGGCTTTTTACGAAGCGTGTCACGGGATACGTTTACGTCGCGATCGGAGAAAACGAGCGGAATCGCGAACTGTCTTCGTCACGGAAGTAAACATCTATTCCTATCAAGCTTTTTAAATATTTATGGAACGTAGTTTGTAGAACGATTTATATCTCGTGACCCATGTGCGTGCGCGTGAATAGTTTCATGTTTTTATCGCCGCTACCGCTTCGTATGTAATGAATGGCAAAGGAATTATATTCCAGATTTTTAATTTTAAAAAATTTAATTAACAAGAAATGTTTTTTGACAATTTCGCGGATTAAAAATATCCATAAAATAAAATGATATAAAGTGAGATATATAATTTTCCATAGATCCGACATTCCTTTGATCTTTATTTTAAATTTTTGAAATAACAGCATTTTTTTATTTTATCAATTATATATATATATATATATATATATATATAAATATATTTAAATATATAATATAAATATATATATTTTAAATATATTTTAAAATCCTATATATTTATATATTTCTATATATTTCTACATATTTTTCTATACAATTTCCTCTTTATATATTTATATATTATATAAATTCTATATATTTATATATATTATTAAATCCTATAAATTTATATATAGGATTTTAAAATATATATTTATTAATTATATATTTATTAATTATATATTTTTTAAATTATATTCTAAAATTCTATGATTCTTAATATTTTGAATTTTTATTTTGAATCTTTATTTTGAATTTTTAAAATAACAGCATTTTATTAATTATATATATTTTAAATATATTTTAAAATCCTATATATTTATATATTTCTATATATTTTTCTATTTATTTTTCTCTCTATATATTTATATATTATATAAATCCTATATATTTATATATATTATTAAATCCTATATATTTTAAAATTCTATATATTTATTAATTATATATATTTTAAATTATGTTTTAAAATTCTATGATTCTTAATATTTTGAATTTTTATTTTGAATCTTTATTTTGAATTTTTAAAATAACAGCATTTTTTATTTTATTAATTATATATATTTTAAATATATTTTAAAATCCTATATATTTATATATTTCTATATATTTTTCCATATATTTTTTTCTCTATATATTTATATATTATATAAATCGTATATATTTATTAATTATATATATTTTAAATTATATTTTAAAATTCTATGATTCTTAATATTTTGAATCTTTATTTTGAATTTTTAAAATAACAGCATTTTTTTATTTTATCAATTATATATATTTTAAATATATTTTAAAATCCTATATATTTCTATATTTCTATATATTTCTATATATTTTTCTATATATTTTTCTCTCTATATATTTATATATTATATAAATCCTATATATTTATATATATTATTAAATTCTATATATTTTAAATTCCTATATATTTATTAATTATATATAATTTAAATTATATTCTAAAATTCTATGATTCTTAATATTTTGAATTTTTATTTTGAATCTTTATTTTGAATTTTTTAAATAACAGCATTTTTTTATTTTATTAATTATATATATTTTAAAATCCTATATATTTATATATTTCTATATATTTTTCTATATATTTTTCTTTCTATTTATATATTATTAAATCCTATATATTTTAAAATCCTATATATTTATTAATTACATATATTATTAATTATATATATTAATTATATAAATTATATCTTAAAATCCTACGATTCTTAATATTAAGTAAACGTGTCATTAGCATAAAATTTCTCAATTTTACAAAACAAACAGATAAAATAATCGAAACATTTTAAATATTTCATTTCTTGCGAAAGTTATCATTATTAGCCCTTTATCGTTCGCATTACGTAACACATTTAGGACCACCCCCTTACATCATGACACTTTACCCGATGATTACGTAAGTGTTCAGTATCGCGCTTCTGATTAAAGATTAAAGTTCTCACCGTGAAAACTTCGCGGGATAATTTTCTCAATTTTTCTCTCCCCCCTCCCATCCTTTGCCTCGAAGAAGAACGCCCAAAGGAAACACCGTGCCGGGTCAATGCGTTCCAAGATTGCCCCGACGTTCTTTGTACCTTCACCGTTTCCATCCCCCCTCTTCAACCCCTCCCAACCCCCTCCCAACCCCTCCCCTCCTCTGGCTGTGCGCCTCGCCTCGCGTTGTTATTATTATTATTCTTATTAAAGCGGGCTCGCGCGACACGCATACACGTGCATACGCGCATGCGAGCGTGCAAGACGATTAACTTAATAGCGGTGCGATAGCGCGCGAGCTCGCCCGCTATTTAAAGCGGCTCCCGGAACACGATCGCATAAATCGCAAGTTTTCAGCCGATAAAACGCACGCGCCTTGCACACGATTGCCCCTTCGCCCTCTGTTTCTCGGCCCCTCGATAAATTAGACACGCGGGTAATGCGGCACGACCGATAAGGAATTGAACGGCTTTAATAAAGATCTACGGCTCCCCCTTCTCCCCCTCCCCCGCCACGGCTCTCCCCCCTTCGCCGTCTCGTCGCCCCTATCCCCTCTTCTTCCCGAGATTAACGCTGATCGTTTCTCGATGTTCATTTCAGTGGATTTCTCGAATCGATTAATGATCAACAGTGATTTTCTTCCTGGATGTGTTGTATAAAGGAAGGATCTCTCCCCGAATCGGGGGCTGCAATAATTGCGTTTTGATTAAACAGCGATTTGGGAGGGTGCGATTTGGTGGAGTCTTTTTAACGAGAATCTCACGTCAAAATGTCACGGATTTCTTATTTCAAATTACGAAAGTTAGATGCTAATTGAGATGCTTTTATCGGAATATTTTCAGATTTTTTCTTCGAGATGAAAAAAATGTGATTACATGTACCAATTTATTCTTCAATATGTTCCCTTTATTTTAATCTAATCGCGATCACTCTAATTTCAAAGTTTTGCATACAGTATATCTAAGTATAAATTGCGTCGAAATGACAGACTTGATAATTTTGGACTTTATCGCAATTTATTTGAAAACGATCAATAGTACAAAACGAAACATTATTCTTTTGTGGAAAAATAAAAATTATTTTTTTGTAGAATACGCGATTTACTTGTCACAAACATTGCTCGGGTACAGTAATTCGAGATAATAATTCAGGAAAATTGCACTTTTGTCCATTTAAAATTCATGTGTATAAAAAATCTCCCGAATCGAGGCCGCAATAATTGCGTTTTGATTAAACAGCGATTTGGGAGGGTGCGATTTGGTGGAGTCTTTTTAACGAGAATCTCACGTCAAAATGTCACGGATTTCTTATTTCAAATTACGAAAGTTAGATGCTAATTGAGATGCTTTTATCGGAATATTTTCAGATTTTCTTCGAGATGAAAAAAAATGCGATTACATGTACCAATTTATTCTCCAATATGTTCCCTTTATTTTAATCTAATCGCGACCACTCTAATTTCAAAGTTTTACGTACAGTATATCTAAGTATAAATTCCGTCGAAATGACAGACTTGATAACTTTGAACTTTATCGCAATTTATTTGCAAACGATCAATAGTACAAAACGAAACATTCTTTTGTGGAAAAATAAAAATTATTTTTTTATAGAATACGCGATTTACTTGTCGCAAACATTGCTCGGGTACAGTAATTCAAGATAATAATTCAGGAAAATTGCATTTTTGTTGTCCATTTAAAATTCATGGGATAAGCATGTATTGTTAAAAAATATATTTTTTTCGTGCCAAGTAATTTTATTGATCTGACATCTAATTTGAATTTTATTCTGACACGTGGATAATAGTTTCTAAAATATAATGGTAATTGGAAACATATATTATCATTGCAAAATATACCTGTACATTTTTATTTTTATTTTTATTCTTCACGTGAGTCGGAGAATTAAAAATAAAATATGAGAGAAATGCTAAATTATTGGAAATAATATAAATATTATGTGTAATTTTATTTTAAAAAGAGGAAAAATATTATTGTGAAATGTATTAAAAATCTTTGCGATTGAAAGCTATAAAAATAATAAAAACAATAATAAATGAACTGTTTTTTTTTTAAATCCGTTAATTTGACGGATGCAATAAAAGCAGATGTACATTCAACGCTGGTTGTTTTAATGTTAAATAACTCTCATGACATTCATGCGAATATCCCTTTTTACAAATTAAAATCTTCAGTCTCGAATGCAAGGAATATAATTACGCGAATGCTGTTTCAAAAATATAGTTTATTTTTATTCCCTCTCCTCTTGACCTCTTTAAAAAAAAGGTTAATGAACTATCTCATTATCTTTTACTGCGACGAAAGTCTCTGAAGGCAATTCACTCTCGCCGAGATGCCTCATGCGAGTCACGATCAAAGATTCAGAACGATTATCCGGTTAGCAAAAAGCGAAAAGAAAGTTAAATCGTCGCTGAGAGCATTTCTAAGGACGCGAACCGGTCACGTTTTATGGATTCTTGCTCTCAAAGGATATCGCGATATCGTCCGACTGGGACTGTCAATTTCCATATCAAACGTCTTGAAATGTCGGCGATAAAACTGTTTGGCAATAAAACATAGAGAGAGAGAGAGAGAGAGAGAGAGAGAGAGAGAGAGAGAGAGAGAGAGAGAGAGAGAGAGAGAGAGAGAGAGAGAGAGAGAGAGAGAGAGAGAGAAGGGGAGAAGGAGAGAGAGAAGGGGACAAGGAGAGAGAGAGAGGGAACGAGAGAGAGTGAGAAGGAGAGAAGGAGAGAGAGAGAGAGAGAGAGAGAGAGAGAGAGAGAGAGAGAGAGAGAGAGAGAGAGAGAGAGAGAGAGAGAGAGAGAGAGAGAAAGTAGGGTTGCACAAGACAATATTCGTAGAAATATTGTATTGGTATTGAAAATTTTCAAAAATTTAAATCTCCTCTAGATCTTGAGTGAATATTGTAGCAAAAATCTCGTCTTGTATTGTCTTGTTTCGATTTTATTAACAATTTTTTTTATCTAATATTATAAAATTATTTAAATAATATTTAACATAATTTTTGTGATATAATTTGAAATAATTATTACTATTATATGTATTATATTTTAATTATAATTCTTATTATGTAATCGATATAAATGTCGTCCATTTATTTAAAAAAATATTTACTGTTTCATGGAAAACAGAAATTAATAACTATTTACAAGCTCAAAGGGAATGTGCAGATATAAATATTTTGGAATGGTGAAAAAATCAGATTCATATTTATCCCACATTGTCAAAAATGGCTCGAGGCATTTTAAGTTCAACTGTCTCGTCCGTGCCAGTAGAAAAACTTTTCTCAATGAAAACTCTGACTATGTCAAAAAATAGAACCAGATTACAAAGTAAATCTTTGAAAGCACTAATGTGCATCAATTCCTGGGTGAAATGCTCTTTAATGTCTAAATTTGCGAGTTTGATTTCTAATTTATAAAAATGTTATATTGTATTAATATTAAATGTTTTTAAATTTATCAATATAAATGTTTTTATTGAATACAATTTTTTTAAATTCGTATATAGTGATTTTTCTTCATTTACAAATATAAATATTTTAGTTTACTTGAGAACCAATAATCTTGACAAGACTAATAATCTTGACAATCTTAGTCTTGGTATTGTCTTGATCTAATTAAAAATCTTGTCTTGATCTTGTCTTGAAATTCAATTTATAAAAATGTTATATTGTATGTTAATATTAATTTTTTTTCATTTACAAATATAAATATTTTAGTCTTTTGAGAACCAATAATCTTGACAAGACTAATAATCTTAACAGTCTTAGTCTTGTTATTGTCTTGATAACTAATTAAAAATCGTGTCTTGATCTTGTCTTAAAATTTAATTTATAAAAATGTTATATTGTATTAATATTAAATGTTTTTAAATTTATCAATATAAATACTTTTATGGAATAAAATTTTTTTAAATTCGTATATAGTGTTTTTTTCACTTACAAATATAAATATTTTAGTTATTTTGAGAACCAATAATCTTGACAAGACTAATAATCTTGACAGTCTTAATCTTATTATTGTCTTGATAACTAATTAAAAATCATGTCTTGATCTTGTCTTGAAATTCAATTTATAAAAATGTTATATTGTATTAATATTAAATTTTTTTTTCACTTACAAATATAAATATTTTAGTCTTTTGAGAACCAATAATCTTGACAAGACTAATAATTTTGATAGTCTTAGTCTTGGTACTGTCTTGATAACTAATTAAAAATCTTGTCTTGATCTTGTCTTAAAATTCAATTTAAAAATGTTATTGTATTAATATTAAATGTTTTTAAATTTATCAATATAAATGTTTTTATTGAATACAATTTTTTTAAATCGTATATAGTGATTTTTTTTCACTTACAAATATAAATATTTTAGTTTCTTTGAGAACCAATAATCTTGATAAGACTAATAATCTTGACAGTCTTAGTCTTGCTATTATCTTGATAACTAATTAAAAATCTTGTCTTGATCTTGTCTTGAAATTCAAGACAAGACAAGATAATATCAAGACTAATCTTGGGATCTCGTGCAACCCTAAGAGAAAGACAGAGAGAGAGAGAGAGAGAGAGAAAATTGCAATCAGAATCGATGATAAATTTTCGCAGGGGACTTGCTCATGCAGAATGATATTTATTACTGTCTGTTAAAAAAAAAATCTTTAAGCGCATTAGCACAATTAAATATGCCATAATTTTATTAATAACCTACTTTGAGATGCGAAATTCGGTTTATCCTTAATTGACTGCTGGAAGGCAAACCCGTCCAAAGGCTCTCTCCGTGCAATTTCGTAATCGATTTATATCTCCGCGCCACATCTTTCTCGTTATCCTTGACTCGTAGTCCCTCTCTCGAGTAAAATTACATACACTTTTTCCCCGGGCATTTTTATTCCAGACATGTCACGTTCCAAACCCCCGGCCGGAATAGTCGGGGATTAATCTATGTCGTTTTACGGTGCCGCATCATCGTAATTGTGCGTCGTTTTCCTTAATTAACTCGGAAATGCTGAGCTCTGCGAGACCTCCGTCGATCTTTAAGCAAGATTGCTGCGCTTCTGTTTGACCTCTCTCTCTCTCTCGAGATGCCATTTCTCTCTCTTTCTTCTCCTCCATTCGTCTCTTTCCCTCGATTTCAATATCGCCTTGTATAACTTTACGAGGGAACAGCGAGAATGAAAGCGGGAATGTCCCGAAACACACACGGAAAAAAATGAAGTGTCAAATTAACACTTATATACTTAAATTAACGTGTTCATTGTTTCCTATATACGCAAGAATATATAATCTTCTTAGAAGAATTTAATAATCTTAAATTTTAACAATATTATAATCTTATTTGAATATTATAATTGTCATCTCAAGAATACAATATAATTATCTTGATAATAAAAAAATTTTCAAAATTATAATTTTTGATTTAAAAATGTGTTATTTTCTATCTAACATTATTTCTTTTCCATTCAAGAAAATTATTCTTAAATAATAAGAATATATTTTTCTTGATGGAACTATAAAATGACTTCATTCAAGCAAATTTTCTTCAGTTAACGCAATATAATCTCATTTCAAATTTTTCATGTTGAAATTAAAGATATTTTCGAAACAAGAGTGTTCTTTTTTCTGTGTAGTTGAAGAAAACGCTATGAATGGCAAGTCGTGTGTTTTAGAACATTTTATTTTAATAATTAACACAGAGATTATGAGAGTGAAAAAATATATTACTATAAATTCTTTTTTTCTAATGGTAGCATACAAATTTCACAAATATTTTCAAGTAAAACGTTTCAGATTACTAATTACTACACGGAAAAAAATGAAGTGTCAAATTAACACTTATATACTTAAATGAACGTGTTCATTGTTTCCTATATACGCAAGAATATATAATCTTCTTAGAAGAATTTAATAATCTTAAATTTTAACAATATTATAATCTTATTTGAATAGTATAATTGTCATCTCAAGAATACAATATAATTATCTTGATAATAAAAAATTTTCAAAATTATAAATTTTGATTTAAAAATGTGTTATTTTCTATCTAACATTATTTCTTTTCCATTCAAGAAAATTATTCTTAAATAATAAGAATATATTTTTCTTGATGGAACTATATAAAATGACTTCATTCAAGCAAATTTTCTTCAGTTAATGCAATATAATCTCATTTCAAGTTTTTCATATTGAAATTAAAGATATTTTCAAAACAAGAGTGTTCTTTTTTTCTATGTAGTTGAAGAAAACGCTATGAATGGCAAGTCGTGTGTTTTAGAACATTTTATTTTAATAATTAACACAGAGATTATGAGAGTGAAAAAATATATTACTATAAATTCTTATTTTTTCTAATGGTAGCATAAAAATTTCACAAATATTTTCAAGTAAAACGTTTCAGATTACTAATTACTACACGGAAAAAAATGAAGTGTCAAATTAACACTTATATACTTAAATGAACGTGTTCATCGTTTCCTATATACGCAAGAATATATAATCTTCTTAGAAGAATTTAATAATCTTAAATTTTAACAATATTATAATCTTATTTGAATATTATAATTGTCATCTCAAGAATACAATATAATTATCTTGATAATAAAAAATTTTCAAAATTATAATTTTTGATTTAAAAATGTGTTATTTTCTATCTAACATTATTTCTTTTCCATTCAAGAAAATTGTTCTTAAATAATAAGAATATATTTTTCTTGATGGAACTATATAAAATGACTTCATTCAAGCAAATTTTCTTCAGTTAATGCAATATAATCTCATTTCAAGTTTTTCATATTGAAATTAAAGATATTTTCAAAACAAGAGTGTTCTTTTTTTCTATGTAGTTGAAGAAAACGCTATGAATGGCAAGTCGTGTGTTTTAGAACATTTTATTTTAATAATTAACACAGAGATTATGAGAGTGAAAAAAATATATTACTATAAATTCTTATTTTTTCTAATGGTAGCATAAAAATTTCACAAATATTTTCAAGTAAAACGTTTCAGATTACTAATTACTACACGGAAAAAAATGAAGTGTCAAATTAACACTTATATACTTAAATGAACGTGTTCATTGTTTCCTATATACGCAAGAATATATAATCTTCTTAGAAGAATTTAATAATCTTAAATTTTAACAATATTATAATCTTATTTGAATATTATAATTGTCATCTCAAGAATACAATATAATTATCTTGATAATAAAAAAATTTTCAAAATTATAATTTTTGATTTAAAAATGTGTTATTTTCTATGTAACATTATTTCTTTTCCATTCAAGAAAATTGTTCTTAAATAATAAGAATATATTTTCTTGATGGAACTATATAAAATGACTTCATTCAAGCAAATTTTCTTCAGTTAATGCAATATAATCTCATTTCAAGTTTTTCATATTGAAATTAAAGATATTTTCAAAACAAGAGTGTTCTTTTTTCTATGTAGTTGAAGAAAACGCTATGAATGGCAAGTCGTGTGTTTTAGAACATTTTATTTTAATAATTAACACAGAGATTATGAGAGTGGAAAAAAATATATTACTATAAATTCTTATTTTTCTAATGGTAGCATACAAATTTCACAAATATTTTCAAGTAAAACGTTTCAGATTACTAATTACTACACGGAAAAAATGAAGTGTCAAATTAACACTTATATACTTAAATGAACGTGTTCATCGTTTCCTATATACGCAAGAATATATAATCTTCTTAGAAGAATTTAATAATCTTAAATTTTAACAATATTATAATCTTATTTGAATATTATAATTGTCATCTCAAGAATACAATATAATTATCTTGATAATAAAAAATTTTCAAAATTATAATTTTGATTTAAAAATGTGTTATTTTCTATCTAACATTATTTCTTTTCCATTCAAGAAAATTTTTCTTAAATAATAAGAATATATTTTTCTTGATGGAACTATATAAAATGACTTCATTCAAGCAAATTTTCTTCAGTTAACGCAATATAATCTCATTTCAAGTTTTTCATGTTTGAAATTAAAGATATTTTCAAAACAAGAATGTTCTTTTTTTCTGTGCACACACACACACATCGAGACGAGACGCAATTCAGGCAGTTGGCATCGTGAAAAATTGGACGAGATGCTTCCCGAAGGAAAGGACGGACGCGATCCACGGGCTCGATATGAAAATAGCAGAAATTTTTACGGGCGCGACGAAATACGAAGCTGCTCATCGCTCTCTCGTCTCTCGAGCGTATCGAGGCGAAAAACCCGACGTGGTCGATAGTCGAGAAATACGGGTGTCACTCGGAAATTTCCGACGTGAAACGCGATACGCGCGTGGAAAAGACGCGAGCCCTCGAAACAGATGGAAAAGCGAGTCTCCGAGTCGAGACGAGGAGGCCGGATGAGAGCGAGAGCTCGAGGGATCCGCGAAGAATTCATTTTCTGTCTTTAATGGCGTACGGTCAAAATTACTCATCGCGAGAATAAATCGAATTTATTTATAATATTTATTTATGATATATTAGAGTTTATTTATAATATATTTATTTATAATTTATTTATAATATTTGAAACGTGCAGACAATAATTACACATATTTTTTACTAATTTATAGGAGAAAAATGAAGCTGGCAAGATGATGGCGTTGGAAAAGTGTAATTTTTTACGATTTGCTCGTGTCGATCGATAGAATCGCTGCTCGATATATAAAATTTATTTATAATACATTATAATATATATATAATATATTTATTTATAATATTTAAAATGTGCATACAATAATTACACACATTTTTTACTAATTTATAGGAGAAAAATTAAGCTGGCAAGATGATGGCGTTGGAAAAGTATAATTTTTTACGATTTGCTCGTGTCGATCGATAGAATCGCTGCTCGATAAATGAAATTTATTTATAATACATTATAATATATAATACATTATAATATATTATAATATATTTATAATATATTTATTCTCTCTCATAATTTATTTAAAATATTTGAAACGTGCAGACAATAATTACACATATTTTTTATTAATTTATAGGAGAAAAATAAAGCTGACAAAATGATGGCGTTGGAAAAGTATGATTTTTATGACTTGCTTTATCGCGTTGATCGATAGAATCACTGCTCGATAAATAGAATTTATTTATAATATATTATAATATATTTATAATATATTTATTTATAATATTTAAAATGTGCATACAATAATTACACACATTTTTTACTAATTTATAGGAGAAAAATAAAGCTGATGGCGTTGGAAAAGTATGATTTTTACGATTTGTTCTATCACGTCGATCGATAGAATCGCTGCTCGATAAATAGAATTTATTTATAATATTTATAATATATTATAATATATTTATAACATATTTATTTATAATTAATTTAAAATATTTAAAAGGTGCACACAATAATTATACACATTTTTTATTAATTTATAGGAGAAAAATAAAGATGGCAAGATGATGGCTCTATCACGTTGATCGATAGAATCGCTGCTTGATAAATAGAATTTATTTATATTTATTTATAATATATTTATAATATATTTATTTATAATATTTAAAAGGTGCACACAATAATTACACATATTTTTTACTAATTTATAGAAGAAAAATAAAGCTGGCAAGATAATGGCATTGGAAAAATATGATTTTTACGATTTGCTTTATCCCGTCGATCGATAGAATCGCTGCTCGATAAATAGAATTTATTTATAATATATTATAATATATCTATAATATATTTCTTTATAATTTATTTAAAATATTTAAAACGTGCACACAATAATTACACACATTTTTTACTAATTTATAGGAGAAAAATAAAGCTGGCAAGATAATGGCATTGGAAAAATATGATTTTTACGATTTGCTTTATCCCGTCGATCGATAGAATCGCTGCTCGATAAATAGAATTTATTTATAATATATTATAATATATCTATAATATATTTCTTTATAATTTATTTAAAATATTTAAAACGTGCACACAATAATTACACACATTTTTTACTAATTTATAGGAGAAAAATAAAGCTGGCAAGATAATGGCATTGGAAAAATATGATTTTTACGATTTGCTTTATCCCGTCGATCAATAGAATCGCTGCTCGATAAACAGAATTTATTTATAATATATATAATATTTATTTATAATATATTATAAATTTATATATTATACATTTATTTATAATATTTAAAACGTGCAGACAATAATTACACATATTTTTTACTAATTTATAGGAGAAAAATAAAGCTGGCAAGATGATGGCGTTGGAAAAGTCCAATTATTACGATTTGCTCTATCACGTCGATCGATAGAATCGCTGATGATAATAATCATACACAACGTTAATGACGGGAAATCTGTCAAACGTGAACGCTCCAATTGTTTCGCTTCAGCTGTATTTAACTCATTTTACGCGTGTGTAAATGTGATTTCGTTGTTTATCTCTAATCTAAAATGTAGCTATAATGTAATCAGGATATCGAGACGAAAGAGTGAAAGCCGAGGGGGGACGAGAACGCATTTGGGGCGCGTGCACGCACGCTTGTGTGTATCGCACGCAATGCAGGAAGGTGAAAGGCGTAGGTGGACGGATCGATAGAGCAGGTGGCAGCACGTCGGTGCTCTCCCTGGCTCGCTTCCGGCTCCGGAGAGTCCAATGACACTCACTCGGCCGATCGAACGATTGGCCTGGCACGATTTATGAGAAATAATATCGAGACTAATTTGCGCGAATATCGGCGATCGAGTCTCGTTTGGATAAGACAGTATATTCGGATTTTAATCCCCTTCCCCTGGATTAATTTGTTTCCTAGGAAATGTTCGCGAAATGATTTCGATAAATTTAAATTATATTAAAAAATCGATTAAAAATCTGGTTTCTCCGATGAAAATTTTTGACAGATAATTAATTTTATATTTACGTCTATTATAATGAGGATTCCATAGAGATCCTCCTCATTTATATATCTGAGGCTTGAAAATGTTGTTTCATTGTTTTTATATCAATAATATTTTTTCCCCCCCCCCCTCCCCTGGATTAATTTCCTAGGAAAAATTCGCGAAATGATTTCGATAAATTTAAATCCTACTAAAAAATCGATTAAAAATCTGGTTTCTCCGATAAAGATTTTTGACAGATAATTAATTTTATATTTACGTCTATTATAATGAGGATTCCATAGAGATCCTCCTCATTTATATATCTGAGGCTTGAAAATGTTGTTTCATTGTTTTTATATCAATAATATTTTAATTTAATCCCCTCCCCCTGGATTAATTTCCTAGGAAAAATTCGCGAAATGATTTCGATAAATTTAAATCCTACTAAAAAATCGATTAAAAATCTGGTTTCTCCGATAAAGATTTTTGACAGATAATTAATTTTATATTTACGTCTATTATAATGAGGATTCCATAGAGATCCTCCTCATTTATATATCTGAGGCTTGAAAATGTTGTTTCATTGTTTTTATATCAATAATATTTTAATTTAATCCCCTCCCCCTGGATTAATTTCCTAGGAAAAATTCGCGAAATGATTTCGATAAATTTAAATCCTATTAAAAATCGATTAAAAATCTGGTTTCTCCAATGGAGATTTTTGACAGATAATTAATTTTATATTTACGTGTATTATAATGAGGATTCCATAGAAATCCCATTTATGTATCTGAAGCTTGAAAAAGTTGTTTCATTGTTTTTATATCAACAATGTTTTAATTTATATGATAGGACGTTGTATAAATAATATCGACGTTAATTTGCGCGAATATCGGCGATCGAGTCTCGTTTGGATAAGACAGTATATTCGGGTTTTAATCTCCTTCCTCTGGATTAATTTGTTTCCTAGGAAAAGTTCGCGAAATGATTTCGATAAATTTAAATCCTATTAAAAAATCGATATAAATCTCGTTCGATGGAGATTTTTGACAGATAATTAATTTTATATTTACGTGTATTATAATGAGGATTCCATAGAGATCCTCCTCATTTATATATCTGAGGCTTGAAAATGTTGTTTCATTGTTTTTATATCAACAATATTTTAATTTATATTTAAGGACATTGTATAAATAATATCGAGGCTAATTTGCGCGAATATCGGCGATCGAGTCTCGTTTGGATAAGACAGTATTCGGGTCTTAATCCCCTTCCCCTGGATTAATTTGTTTCCTAGGAAAAGTTCGCGAAATGATTTTGATAAATTTAAATCCTATTAAAAAATCGATTCAAAATCTCGTTTCTCGTTCGATGGAGATTTTTGACAGATAATTAATTTTATATTTACGTGTATTATAATGAGGATTCCACACAGATCCCCATTTATGTATCTGAAGCTTGAAAATGTTGTTTCATTGTTTTTATATCAACAATATTTTAATTTAATCCCCTCCCCCTGGATTAATTTGTTTCCTAGAAAAAGTTCGCGAAATAATTTCGATAAATTTAAATCCTATTAAAAAATCGATTAAAAATCTGGTTTCTCCGATGGAGATTTTTGACAGATAATTAATTTTATATTTACGTGTATTATAATGAGGATTTTACAGAGATCCCCATTTATGTATCTGAAGCTTGAAAATGTTATTTCATTGTTTTTATATCAACAATATTTTAATTTATATGAAAGGATGTTATATAAATAATATCGAGGCCAATTTGCACAAATATCGGCAATCGAGTCTCGTTTGGATAAGACAGTATTCGGGTCTTAATTCCCTCTTCCTGGATTAATTTATTTCCTAGGAAAAGATTTCGCGAAATGATTTCGATAAATTTAAATCCTACTAAAAAATCGATTAAAAATCTAGTTTCTCCGATGGAGATTTTTGACAGATAATTAATTTTATATTTACGTGTATTATAATGAGAATTCCATAGAGGTCCTCATTTATATATCTGAAGCTTGAAAATGTCGTTTCATTGTTTCTAAATCAATAATATTTTAATTTATATAAAAAGACGTTGTATAAATTAAATTTGTATTGATTTATACAACAATAAATTTCGTGTTCTGTACAATTTAATGGGCTCACGAGTAGATATTAGTGCGATATTGTATATGAAAAGAAATTAGAAAATCTGAAATGAGAGGAATTTATGGTACTTACTTTGCGGATATCTTCTAAATTGTGAATTTCCGGCGACAGGCCGCCGTGAACGCAGAGGAACTGTTGGTTCATGAGGGCAGCGAGCGGCAAACAGTCGAAGGCATCCATGCACGCGTCGTACACCCTCTCGGAGTATTTTATTTTACCTGCACAGAAAAAAGGGACATTCTTGTTTTGAAAATATATTTAGTTTAAACATGGAAATCTTGAAATGAGATTACATCGCGTTAATTAAAGAAAAATATAAATGCTTGAATAGTTGCTTACTTGAATGAAGCCATTTTATACAGTTCGATTGAGAAAAATATATTCTTATGATTTGAGATTTAATTTTCTTGAATGGAAACAAACAATGTTGGATAGAAAATGACATTTTTTAAATCAAAGATTATAATTTTCTTAAAGTAGAATTAAATAATTATATATTCTTAAGGTGGCAATTACAATATTAAAATAAGACTATAATATTGTCGAAATTTGAAATTATTAAATTCTTCTAAGAACACTATAAATTGTTGCGTATATATGAAAAATGAACGCGTTAATTTAAGTATAATATATAAGTTTTGATTTGACACTTATTTTTTTTTGTGTATGTATACAAAAAAAAGGACATTCTTGTTTTAAAAATATATTTAGTTTAAACATGGAAATCTTGAAATGAGATTATATCGCGTTAATTAAAGAGAAATGCATGAATGCTTGAATAATTGCTTACTTGAATGAAGCCATTTTATACAGTTCGATTGAGAAAAATATATTATTTCTTATGATTTGAGATTTAATTTTCTTGAATGGAAACAAACAATGTTGGACAGAAAATAATATTTTTAAATCAAAGATTATAATTTTCTTAAAGTAGAATTAAATAATTATATATTCTTAAGGTGGCAATTACAATATTAAAATAAGACTATAATATTGTCGAAATTTGAAATTATTAAATTCTTCTAAGAACACTATAAATTGTTGCGTATATATGAAAAATGAACGCGTTAATTTAAGTATAATATATAAGTTTTGATTTGACACTTATTTTTTTTGTGTATGTATACAAAAAAAAGGACATTCTTGTTTTAAAAATATATTTAGTTTAAACATGGAAATCTTGAAATGAGATTACATCGCGTTAATTAAAGAAAAATATAAATGCTTGAATAGTTGCTTACTTGAATGAAGCCATTTTATACAGTTCGATTGAGAAAAATATATTCTTATGATTTGAGATTTAATTTTCTTGAATGGAAACAAACAATGTTGGATAGAAAATGACATTTTTTAAATCAAAGATTATAATTTTCTTAAAGTAGAATTAAATAATTATATATTCTTAAGGTGGCAATTACAATATTAAAATAAGACTATAATATTGTCGAAATTTGAAATTATTAAATTCTTCTAAGAACACTATAAATTGTTGCGTATATATGAAAAATGAACGCGTTAATTTAAGTATAATATATAAGTTTTGATTTGACACTTATTTTTTTCTGTGTATGTATATAGAAAAAAGGACATTCTTGTTTTGAAAATATATTTAGTTTAAACATGGAAATCATGAAATGAGATTATATCGCGTTAATTAAAAAAAAGTATAAATGCTTGAATAATTGTTTACTTGAATGAAGCCATTTTATACAGTTCGATTGAGAAAAATATACTCTTATTAAGATTTAATTTTCTTGAATGGAAAGAAACAATGTTGGACAGAAAATAATATTTTTAAATCAAAGAATATATTATAATATAATAATTAAAGATATAATATTACATCAAAGGATCGTTGGAAATAATATAACCGACCAAAACTAGCCAGAAATTTTTTGTTTATTGATTACACTACTTTTATTTATTGATTGATTGATTGTTTATTGATTGCATTACATTTTGTTTATTGATTGATTGTAATCAATAAACAAAAAATTTCTGGTTAGTTTTGGTTATATTATTTCCAACGATTCTTTGATTAACTGACTAGCGATATTAAGATAATTTATGTTATAATATTATATAATATTATATAATATTACATAATAATTAAAGATATAATATTATAATTTTCCTAAAGTAGAATTAAATAATTATATATGCTTAAGGTGGCAATTACAATATTAAAATAAGACTATAATATTGTCGAAATTTAAAATTGTTAAATTCTTCTAAGAAGATTATAAATTATTGCGTATATACGAAACAATGAACGCGTTAGTTTAAGGATGTATTGGACGGACCGTCTGTTTCAAAAATTAATCCAAATTATCAAAAAATTAAAGTTGAACAGAATACAAATTCTAATTGATCAAAAATTTTTTAAAAATTACGAAATCATACTTTAAAGTATTCTTTAATATAAATAGGTCTTAATTTCCAAGAAAATGTTGCCAACATTTTATCATCAATATTGCGTCAAATTGATAATCACAGTTATTTTTTAATAATAATTTCAAAACGAGCAAATAAATCATTTGAAAACTTTGTGGGAACATTTTTACATGTATGAAGAATATAATATTACAAAATGAAATTGTTATCATTATTTTTTTTATAGTTTGTGAATAATTTATTACCTGTCTCTTGAACGTTTACATAAGATCCTATATTAAAATCGCAAAATTCAAAAATTAGTAACTTTTAAAGGAGCAAGTAAAAAAATTTGAAATAATTCATGACGATGTAGAATGTTATTAAGAATGTTAAATTAAAGGTTCACGACGATCTCATTGATTATAATACATCTCCAATATATCCTTAATATAATTCAATTAAAAAAAATATACTCTTATGATTTAAGATTTAATTTTCTTGAATAGTTAAGAAACAATGTTGGATAGAAAATAACATTTTTAAATCAAAGATTATTTTTCTTAAGGATGTATTGGACGGACCGTCTGTCTCAAAAGTTAATCCAAAGTATCAAAAAATTAAAGTTGGACAGAATACGAATTCTAATTGATCAAAAATTGTTTAAAAATCACGAAATTATACTTCAAAGTATTCTTTAATATAAATAGGTCTTAATTTCCAAGAAAATGTTGCCACGTTTTATCATCAATATTGCGTCAAATTGATAATTACAGTTATTTTTTAATAATAATTTCAAAACGAGCAAGTAAATCGTTTGAAAACTTTGTGGGAACATTTTTACATGAAGAATATAATATTATAAAATGAAATTTTTATTATTGTTTTTTTATAGTTTGTGAATAATTTATTACCTGTCTTTTGAATGTTTACATAAGATCCTACGTTAAAATCGCAAAAATTAATAACTTTTAAAGGAGCAAGTAAAAAAATTGGAAATAATTCATGACGATTTAGAATGTTATTAAGAATGTTAAATTAAAAATTCCCGGCGATCTCATTGATTGTAATATATCTCCAATACATCCTTAAATAATTATATATTCTTAAAGTGACAATTACAATATTAAAATAAGACTACAATATTGTTGAAATTTAAAATTATTAAATTCTTCTAAGAAAACTATAAATTACTGAGATAGATACGAAACAATGAACGCGTTAGTTTATAAGTATATAAATTATAAGTATATAAATTTTGATTTGACACTTCTTTTTTTTTCCTGTATAAAAAACCGGAAAGGAGACCCAGATTGAAGCGCTGGACAAATGTCTCTTCGCCTAAGAAAGGCAAAAAACAATTTACCATTCCATCAACGTGATGACACTTATGTCAGGTTGCTTCCGGTTAATTTCTTACGAGATGGAGGGAGGACATCGGAGGAATTCGTCGTGGCCGAAGGAAATAAAGGGAACGAGGAGAGCGCGAGGCCATGAGGGAGCCATGAGAAAGGATACCGAGGAGAGCGAGGTTGGATTACGCGTGATTCGCTATGGCCACCATTTCGCGAACGACCAGCAAAAAGGATGGCAAACACGGGAGCTATTTCACGTCCTCTCCCGCGCGTCCTCGCAGAATAATGGACATCCTGCGACGACCAAGGATCTATCCCGCGGCCGCGTCGTCCACGCCTGTTCTGTGTCACGCCAATCTCGCGACCTAAGCACTCCTCGTCTATCGTCGTGTACAAGCGCGACCCCGATGTACAGAGCTGGAGACCACCTCGCCGGTCACGAACCACCCCATCGTGAAACTTCGTGCGGTTGCTCGTTGTCTCATTTCTCAAGTGAAACGTACCGATCCTCCGCGAAAGTCCGTGAGTCTACTCTCCTTTTTTTCCCCCGATTTCCCCAACTTCTGATTACTTTCGTAACTAACTTGCACGATGTCGTCTGATGAAAATTAAGGAGAACGGGAAATTTTAAATTTCAGAAGGATTTCGGGTGTGAAAAGCACCGATTTCTCTCCCTCCGAGGGTTGCACAAGACCCAAGATAAGACAATATTCGTAAAAATATTGGTATTGAAAATTTTGAAAAATTTAAATCTCGTCTTGGTCTTGAGTGAATATTGCTAAATCTCGTCTTGTATTGTCTTGTCTCCATTTTATTAACAATTTTTTCATCTAATATTAAAAAATTATTTAACAATATTTAACATAATATTTAAAAATAATATTTAACATAATTTTCATAATATAATTTGAAATAATTATTGTATTATATTTAACTATTGTATTATATTTTAATTATAATTATTATGTAATCGATATGCCGTCTATTTACATAAAAAAACATTTATTGTTTCATGGAAAACAAAAATTAATAATTATTTATAGGCTCCAAGGGAAGGGTGCAGATAAATATTTTGGAGTAATAAAAAAATCAGGTTCATATTTACCCCACATTATCAAAAATGGCTCGAGATATTTTAAGTTCAACTGCCTCCTCCGTGCCAGTAGAAAAACTTTTCTCAATAGAAACTCTGACTATGTCAAAAAATAGAATCAGATTACAAAGTAAATCTTTGAAAGCACTAATGTGCATCAATTCCTAGATGAAATATTCTTTAATGTCTAAAATTTGCGAGTTTGATTTCTAATTTATAAAAATGTTATATTGTTATTAATATTAAATGTTTTTAAATTTATCAATATAAATGTTTTTATTGAATACAATTTTTTGTAATTCGTATATAGTGATTTTTTTCATTTACAAATATAAATATTTTAGTTTCTTTGAGAACCAATATCTTGACACGACTAATAATCTTGACAGTCCTAATCTTGGTATTGTCTTGATAACTAATTAAAAATCTTGTCTTGATCTTATCTTGAAATTCAATTTATAAAAATGTTATATTAATATTAAATTTTTTTTATTTACAAATATAAATGTTTTAGTCTTTTGAGAACCAATAATCTTGACAAGACTAATAATCTTGATAGTTCTAATCTTGGTACTGTCTTGATAACTAATTAAAAATCTTGTCTTGATCTTATCTTGAAATTCAATTTATAAAAATGTTATATGGTATTAATATTAAATTTTTTTTTATTTACAAATATAAATATTTTAGTCTTTTCAGAATCAATAATCTTGACAAGACTAATAATCTTGATACTCCTAGTCTCAGTATTGTCTTGATAACTAATTAAAAATCTTGTCTTGATCTTATCTTGAAATTCAATTTATAAAAATGTTATATTGTATTAAATATTAAATTTTTTTTTATTTACATATATAAATATTTTAGTCTTTTGAGAACCAATAATCTTGACAAGACTAATAATCTTGAAAGTTCTAGTCTTGGTACTGTCTTGATAATTAATTAAAAATCTTGATCTTGTCTTGAAATTCAATTTATAAAAATGTTATATTGTATTAATATTAAATGTTTTTAAATTTATCAATATAAATGTTTTTATTAAATAAAATTTTGTTAAATTTGTATATAGTGATTTTTTTTCATTTACAAATATAAATATTTTAGTTTTTTTGAGAACCAATAATCTTGACAAGACCAATAATCTTGACAGTCTTGGTATTGTCTTGATAACTAATTAAAAATCTTGTCTTGAAATTCAAGACAAGACAAGACAATATCAAGACTAATCTTGGTGCCTTCGTGCAACTCTACTCCCTCCTTTTCTTGCTTTTAAAGCTACCGTTTCCCATCTCAAGAAATGCGACCTCGGAATTTTTCACGCAAGACACTCCATATTTGCCACGTCGACGGAGGTCCATCGGATCCAGTGTCCGAGGTGACGCGCGAGAAGGATTTCCTGCCAATAAAACGGAGTAGCCTCGACAGGATAAAGATTTGTCGACGTTCAAGCTAAACGGATCGCCGCCCGAGATCCTTCACGAGGTCTCGCAAATGAACGACCCGATTGCTGGACGTGGGAGCCTCTTCGGGGTTGCAGATTAAAGTTTTGCGAAACGGATGTCCGTAATATCGAGGACGAAGCTCTCGCGTCTCGAGATTTTTAAACGAGAAAGAGAGATGCTGTCGAGGATGTTTCGGAAAAGTCGGTCATCGAATATGTTTAACACCATGATTCATAAAATCTAAAAATTGTTATTAATTATTAAAGTGAATTTCTTAGTTAAATAATAATTTATTATATAAATTTATAGTAAAATAAATTTCTTAATTATAAATAATAATTTATTATATAAATTTAAAAATTTCTTAGTTATAAATAATGTAAAATTGCGAAATTAGGATTAACAGGATGTTTATACATTTAAATTTTAGAAAAAAATTCCATGAATACTTCACTTCTCTTACATATTTTTCTTCAAAATTTATTATTTAAATTCATAATAAAATTTCTTAGTTATAAATAAGATAAAATTGCACGAAATTAGGATTAATAGAATGTTTATACATTCAAATTTTAGAAAAAAAATTCCATGAATACTTCAATTCTCTTACATATTTTTCTTCAAAATTTATTATTTAAGTTCATAATAAAATAAATTTCTTAGTTATAAATAAGATAAAATTGCACGAAATTAGGATTAACAGGATGTTTATACATTTAAATTTTAGAAAAAAATTCCATGAACACTTCAATTCTCTTATATATTTTTCTTCAAAATTTATTATTTAAATTCATAATAAAATAAATTTCTTAGTTATAAATAAGATAAAATTGCACGAAATTAGGATTAATAGAATGTTTATACATTCAAATTTTAGAAAAAAATTCCATGAATACTTCAATTCTCTTACATATTTTTCTTCAAAATTTATTATTTAAATTCATAATAAAATAAATTTCTTAGTTATAAATAAGATAAAATTGCACGAAATTAGGCTTAACAGGATGTTTATACATTTAAATTTTAGAAAAAAATTCCATGAACACTTCACTTCTCTTACATATTTTTCTTCAAAATTTATTATTTAAATTCATAATAAAATAAATTTCTTAGTTATAAATAAGATAAAATTGCACGAAATTAGGATTAATAGAATGTTTATACATTCAAATTTTAAAAAAAAAATTCCATGAATACTTCAATTCTCTTACATATTTTTCTTCAAAATTTATTATTTAAGTTCATAATAAAATAAATTTCTTAGTTATAAATAAGATAAAATTGCACGAAATTAGGATTAACAGGATGTTTATACATTTAAATTTTAGAAAAAAATTCCATGAACACTTCACTTCTCTTACATATTTTTCTTCAAAATTTATTATTTAAATTCATAATAAAATAAATTTCTTAGTTATAAATAAGATAAAATTGCACGAAATTAGGATTAATAGAATGTTTATACATTCAAATTTTAGAAAAAAATTCCATGAATACTTCAATTCTCTTACATATTTTTCTTCAAAATTTATTATTTAAATTCATAATAAAATAAATTTCTTAGTTATAAATAAGATAAAATTGCACGAAATTAGGCTTAACAGGATGTTTATACATTTAAATTTTAGAAAAAAATTCCATGAACACTTCACTTCTCTTACATATTTTTCTTCAAAATTTATTATTTAAATTCATAATAAAATTTCTTAGTTATAAATAAGATAAAATTGCACGAAATTAGGATTAATAGAATGTTTATACATTCAAATTTTGAAAAAATTCCATGAATACTTCACTTCTCTTACATATTTTTCTTCAAAATTTATTATTTAAATTCATAATAAAATAAATTTCTTAGTTATAAATAAGATAAAATTGCACGAAATTAGGATTAATAGAATGTTTATACATTCAAATTTTAGAAAAAAATTCCATGAATACTTCAATTCTCTTACATATTTTTCTTCAAAATTTATTATTTAAATTCATAATAAAATAAATTTCTTAGTTATAAATAAGATAAAATTGCACGAAATTAGGATTAATAGAATGTTTATACATTCAAATTTTAGAAAAAATTCCATGAATACTTCAATTCTCTTACATATTTTTCTTCAAAATTTATTATTTAAATTCATAATAAAATAAATTTCTTAGTTATAAATAAGATAAAATTGCACGAAATTAGGCTTAACAGGATGTTATACATTTAAATTTTAGAAAAAAATTCCATGAATACTTCACTTCTCTTACATATTTTTCTTCAAAATTTATTATTTAAATTCATAATAAAATAAATTTCTTAGTTATAAATAAGATAAAATTGCACGAAATTAGGATTAATAGAATGTTTATACATTCAAATTTTAGAAAAAAATTCCATGAATACTTCAATTCTCTTACATATTTTTCTTCAAAATTTATTATTTAAATTCATAATAAAATTTCTTATAAATTTTATAAATAATGTAAAATTGCACGAAATCAGGATGTTTATACATTCAAATTTTAGAAAAAAATTCCATGAACAATTCAATTTTTCTTACATATTTTTTTTCAAAATTCCAAATAAATATTTTAAAGATTTCTTGGTAATTCTTAAAATAAGATCCTTATCGTATACGTTTTCTAACACTTTTTACTCATGGAAAAAACACCAAACTACTGAAACTTCAAGTGCTAGATTTATAACTGAACAAACTGAATAACTTTCGTTAAGATAAAAATTTTTAACTTTCATAATATTTTCATTTTTTATTAAAAATTAAAATAAAGAATATGTATTTTATATTTAATATTTTATTAAAACATTGAATGTATAAACAGTAACATAGTATATATTTATATTTTAACGCATAATTCATTTGGTTTGCCGATTGTTATAATAAAATGAGAATAAAATTGAGAGAATTTTTTTTTATTTTTTCAGAATATCAAAAATTATCCGATTTTTCTTTACGTACAAAAAAATTTCCTGAAAATTCCAAGTTTCCCAAAAATAAACATCCCTTAAAATCTTAGAAATCTTTATAAAAAGAAGATTAAAATTTCTCAAAAAGAGAAATTCAAATAAATAATTTCAGCAGAGAACATTTCTCTCTCGCGTTAATAAGTATGCAATTGGTTTGCCAATTGTTATAATAAAATGAGAATAAAATTGAGAGAATTTTATTTTAATTTTTTCAGAATATCAATAAAAATTATCCGATTTTTCTTTACGTACAAAAAATTTCCTGAAAATTCCAAATTTTCCCAAAAATAGACATCCCTTAAAATCTTAGAAATCTTTATAAAAAGAAGATTAAAATTTCTCAAAAAGAGAAATTCAAATAAATAATTTCAGCAGAGAACATTTCTCTCTCGCGCTAATAAATATGCAATTGGTTTGCCGATTGTTATAATAAAATGAGAATAAAATTGAGAGAATTTTTAAAAAAATTTTTTCAGAATATCAATAAAAATTATCCAATTTTTCTTTACACACAAAAAATTTCCTGAAAATTCCAAGTTTTCCGGGAATAGACATCCCTTAAAATCTTAGAAATCTTTATAAAAAGAAGATTAAAAGTTCTCAAGAAGAGAAATTCAAATAAATAATTTCAACAGAAAACATTTCTCTCTCGCGTTAATAAGTATGCAATTGGTTTGCCAATTGTTATAATAAAATGAGAATAAAATTGAGAGAATTTTATTTTAATTTTTTCAGAATATCAATAAAAATTATCCGATTTTTCTTTACGTACAAAAAATTTCCTGAAAATTCCAAGTTTTTCCAAGAATAGACATCCCTTAAAATCTTAGAAATCTTTATAAAAAGAAGATTAAAAGTTCTCATAAAGAGAAATTCAAATAAATAATTTCAGCAGAGAACATTTCTCTCTCGCGCTAATAAATATGCAATTGGTTTGCCGATTGTTATAATAAAATGAGAATAAAATTGAGAGAATTTAAAAAAAAAATTTTTCGGAATATCAATAAAAATTATCCGATTTTTCTCTACGTACAAAAAATTTCCTGAAAATTCCAAGTTTTCCCAAGAATAGACATCCCTTAAAATCTTAGAAATCTTTATAAAAAGAAAATTAAAAGTTCTCAAAAGATAAAAAGAAATTCAAATAAATAATTTCAGCAGAGAACATTTCTCTCTCGCGTTAATAAGTATGCAATTGCTCGCCCAGAGACAGCATTTTGCTTTATTTCCGTCGCTGCAAAATGCGCGCGTCGGTATTTATCGCGATGAAAATGGTTTCGGCGAAATCGCCGAGGATTTAATTGCGTGTTCGTCCGCGCGTTTGTGGACGAACGATCGTTTTTGGCGGCGAAGTCCATTTCGAAACGACACCGCGTTATTTTGGCGCGCGGCCAGCGCGTCCCGGCTTCTTGCTCGAGCGACAAGATGGCTCGGGATAACCGCGTTTCTCGAGCTTGGTCTCCCGAGGAAGCTCTGCTAGTCAAATTGTTGGTCTCCAGCAACGTCAGCCTCGTGAAATGGAGCCAAGAAAAATGCGAAATAATCGTCCTCCGAGGTCCAAAAGGAGTGAAAAAAAATATTTCGATCGCAGACGTATACTTGAATTTTTTTGTAAAAAAATTTCCTCAAATTTCTAGATAAAGAGAATATTTTCAAAAATTGTTGAGACAATTTTCTAAAATGAGTTTACCTTTATTACTATGCATTTTCGAATGTTTTTTCATACGAAGGAAAAACACAAGTCGTTTAAGTTTCGACTGTTGGATTTGCGAATGTAGTGGGAAAAATATCTGAACAGCTCGTAAGATAAACATTTTCATTTCTTACGATTAAAAATTACAATAAAAAATTGCATGTTTTGTTAAGTTGAATGTATAAACAGAGATAGATATATATATTTATATTTCAAACAGATAGTTCACGATTTGGTTTATTGCCAATTGCCTATAACGCAAAATTATTAAAGAGACAATTTTTTTTTAAATTTCCGAATCCTAATAAAAAATTCCATAAAAAAATTCATGATTTTTCCAGGTTTTTCATATTTTTCCAGAGAATATAGACAGATATAATATGAAAAAAATTTATACAAATTTGCTATTACGTTTAATTAACATTAAAAGTAAAATAGAATTTTTTAACATCCCTTCTGCCTCAACACACACAGATTATACATATAATTAATGATAATGTACTCTCTAAAAGTGAACCAGTGTATTATCACTGAAAAACAGTAAATAGTCACTGATTACAGCAGTTATAAGTACAGCACTGTAAATCAGTGATATTTTGGGTAATTTTGTTTGAGTTTATCTCTCTTATTCAATTTTTTTTATTTTTATTTATTATTTACAATTTTATTTATAGCAGACTTGTTTTTTGGGTTTTTAGTACTTTTCCGATTTAGCGTTATATTTGTGTAGATCAGTATTTATTATGTCGCTCTTTGCATTAATTTAGCGTGTGGGTTGTCGGAATGAGGTAAATTTTTCTGTTTAAACATTTGTTGTTTAATTTTAATCAATTTTTTTTTTTAATATTTTTTACAATTTTATTTGTTTTAGGGATATTTTCGTCAGCGGTTATGAGTATTTAGTTTGCAAGTGGTGGGATCTGGGACAGATGTGTCGTATTTCTCTATTTAATTTTTTTTAAATTTTTAATTATTGTGTGATTTGTTTTGGGTAGTGTTGCAAATATGCGTAGTCCTGATTCGCTAAAGTATAACACTGTAAATCTGAAATTTTATTGAAAGAATCAGTTAATAATTTTGACTGTTTCAATCAGTAATATTTCTCAATATCAGTAACATTTCTTTCGTTATTGTCAGTAATATTTAACTACAATTCATCTCTCTATCTATTTCATATAAAATTAACAATTTTATTTATATTTACTAAATATTTATTATATTAACAATTTTATTTATATTACATGCATATTGAACTTGTTATTTTAAATAGATAACGAAGGAATAATTTTCATTAAGTCGCCAGACATTTATTTGTCCGACTTATAAAGAACGATTTAATATCTGAAGCCTCTCTGTTGAGCTTGGATTAGAAATTAAATCGAAGTAATACTTCTAATCCTAAATGTCGCTCTTTGCAAACTTTATATAATTCTTATAATTAAAATTGAAAAACAGTAGTCACTGATTACAGCAGTTATAAGTACAACACTGTAAATCAGTGATATTTTATTGAAAGAATCAGTTAATAATTTTGACTGTTTCGATCAGTAATATTTCTCAATATCAGTAATATTTCTTCTGTTATTGTCAGTAATATTTAACTATAATTCATCTCTCTATCTATTTCATATAAAATTAAAAATTTTATTTATATTTACTAAATATTTATTATATTAACAATTTTATTTTATTTATATTACATGCATATTGAACTTGTTATTTTAAATAGATAACGAAGGAATAATTTTCATTAAGTCGCCAGACATTTATTTGTCCGACTTATAAAGTCGATTTAATATCTGAAGCCTCTCTATTGAGCTTGAATCAGAAATTAAATCGAAGTAATACTTCTAATTTTAAATGTCGCTCTTTGCAAACTTTATATAATTCTTGTAACTAAAATTAAATACGAGAGAGATAGCGATTGTAGCGATAAATGATCTAACTAGCGATTACTAGTTTTACAGTAAAATTTACTAATTTTACAGATTTTACAGTGAATTTTATTTTAACTGATCATAATCAGTGAGATATAAGATAAAATAACAAAAAAATAAGCGTTTCCACCGAAGATCAGTAAAATCCTCACTGATTCTCAGTGAAATCTTATTTTACTGTTTAAATTAGTGATATTTTCACTGATTCACTTTTAGAGAGTATTTAATAAAAATAATTAACTAAACAACAAAGCGGGAAAAAAAAAGTGCAAAGTTCGTGCGAAATTCGCGTTTGTCTGACGCAAAATTTTCATATGGAAGTCAAATCATCGTATATTATACGTGATACGATGGTAAAAATGATATATTTGTGATATATACGAGATATACGACCGCAAGGAGTAACCGCACATTTATCTTGATAGAACCGGTATCGGACCTTTCTATATGTCACGGTTAAGCGCGTTACATTTTTCTCACGTCATTGTTGCCCGAATTGGCGGAAAAATGTCGCAAAAACGCGGGAAAAAATGGCGACCGGATGGGATGTACTCTGCGCGCAATATATTATCGCCAACTGCATTTCCGCGGATATTATGCTCGCGTTAAATAAACGCGATAGGATACATTTAACTCGTTATTGTCCCTTCCCCACACAGAAAAAAAGAAAATTCTTGTTTTGAAAATATCTTTAATTTTAACATGAAAAACTTGAAATGAGATTATATTGCGTTAACTGAAGAAAATTTGCTTGAATGAAGTCATTTTATATAGTTCAATCCAAGAAAAATATATTCTTATTATTTAATTTTCTTGAATGGAAAAGAAATAATGTTAGATAGAAAATAACACATTTTTAAATCAAAAATTATAATTTTGAAAATTTTTTATTATCAAGATAATTATATTGTATTCTTGAGATGACAATTATAATATTCAAGTAAGATTATAATATTGTTAAAATTTAAGATTATTAAATTCTTCTAAGAAGATTATATATTCTTGCGTATATAGGAAACAATGAACACGTTAATTTAAGTATATAAGTGTTAATTTGACACTTCATTTTTTTCCGTGTAGTAACTAGTAATTTGGACGTTTTACTTGAAAATATTTGTGAAATTTTTATGCTACCAAAAAAAATAAGAATTTATAGTAATATATTTTTCATTCTCATAATCTCTGTGTTAATTATTAAAAAAAATGTTCTAAAAACACGACTTGCCATTCATAGCGTTTTCTTCAACTACACAGAAAAAAAAAAACACTCTTGTTTTGAAAATATCTTTAATTTCAACATGAAAACTTGAAATGAGATTATATTGCGTTAACTGAAGAAAATTTGCTTGAATGAAGTCATTTTATATAGTTCCATCAAGAAAAATATATTCTTGTTATTTAAGAATAATTTTCTAGAATGGAAAAGAAATAATGTTAGATAGAAAATAACACATTTTTAAATCAAAAATTATAATTTTGAAAATTTTTTATTATCAAGATAATTATATTGTATTCTTAAGATGACAATTATAATATTCAAGTAAGATTATAATATTGTTAAAATTTAAGATTATTAAATTCTTCTAAGAAGATTATATATTCTTGCGTATATAGGAAACAATGAACACGTTCATTTAAGTATATAAGTGTTAATTTGACACTTCATTTTTTTCCGTGTAGTAACTAATAATTTGGAACGTTTTACTTGAAAATATTTGTGAAATTTTTATGCTACCATTAGAAAAAATAAGAATTTATAGTAATATATTTTTTCACTCTCATAATCTCTGTGTTAATTATTAAAATAAAATGTTCTAAAACACACGACTTGCCATCCATAGTGTTTTTTCAACTACACAGAAAAAAAAAACATTCTTGTTTTGAAAATATCTTTAATTTCAACATAAAAAACTTGAAATGAGATTATATTGCGTTAACTGAAGAAAATTTGCTTGAATGAAGTCATTTTATATAGTTCCATCAAGAAAAATATATTCTTATTATTTAAGAATAATTTTCTTGAATGGAAAAGAAATAATGTTAGATAGAAAATAACACATTTTTAAATCAAAAATTATAATTTTGAAAATTTTTTATTATCAAGATAATTATATTGTATTCTTGAGATGACAATTATAATATTCAAATAAGATTATAATATTGTTAAAATTTAAGATTATTAAATTCTTCTAAGAAGATTATATATTCTTGCGTATATAGGAAACAATGAACACGTTAATTTAAGTATATAAGTGTTAATTTGACATTTCATTTTTTTCCGTGTAGTAACTAGTAATTTGGAACGTTTTACTTGAAAATATTTGTGAAATTTGTATGCTACCATTAGAAAAAATAAGAATTTATAGTAATATATTTTTTCACTCTCATAATCTCTGTGTTAATTATTAAAATAAAATGTTCTAAAACACACATAGAGTTTTTTTCAACTACACAGAAAAAAAGAACACTCTTGTTTTGAAAATATCTTTAATTTCAACATGAAAAACTTGAAATGAAATTATATTGCGTTAACTGAAGAAAATTTGCTTGAATGAAGTCATTTTATATAGTTCCATCAAGAAAAATATATCCTTATTATTTAAGAATAATTTTCTAGAATGGAAAAGAAATAATGTTAGATAGAAAATAACACATTTTTAAATCAAAAATTATAATTTTGAAAATTTTTTATTATCAAGATAATTATATTGTATTCTTAAGATGACAATTATAATATTCAAATAAGATTATAATATTGTTAAAATTTAAGATTATTAAATTCTTCTAAGAAGATTATATATTCTTGCGTATATAGGAAACAATGAACACGTTAATTTAAGTATATAAGTGTTAATTTGACACTTCATTTTTTTCCGTGCATTTTTTTTCTTCGACATTACAATCCTCGCAATTGTTGCGAATTAACGCGAGGGAAAAAGGGGGAGAGTTTTTCGAGCCTCTCGGAACTGAATTCGCCTTCGTTAAGGTAAAGAAGAAAGAAAAAAAAATAAAATAAAATAAAATAAAATAAAAGAGAACGAGAGGAATCTCTAAAAGCGTGCCATCGCGAGGAAAAGCTCGGAGAGATAATCGCAATTTTCTCGATCGGCTGGCACGTGAATGCCGGCGTAATGGCAGCAGGTAACTAGGCCGCGTAAATAGGCGGTTGCGGGGAAAAAAGAGGGAAAAAATATACACGTATACGCGCGAGAGAGAGAGAGAGAGAGAGAGAGAGAGAGAGAGAGAGCGCACGCCCCCGCTGGCCGCATCTGAACGCGGCCGCCAATAAATGCCGGGGGAAAGCCCCGTGTTAAAAACGCGGATTAAAGCGTAGCGCGTGCGCGCATGCGCGGGGATTTTCGCGGTTGCCGCGCGGTTATTAAACGCGCGCGGAATCGGGGTCAGCTCGTGCGTGCGCGAGCGAATTTTCGTCTGCGCGCATTTCCCTTAATATCGCGGGCGGAAATGGCCGGATTCTGGATTTAGGAGGGAATTAGAACCCTCTGTTCTCCGAAACGGTGGACGGACCTTCCCACGCGAGTTGCGTAAAAATGCGGGGCGAGTTCGCTCCTTCGTTTCCTCCTCCCCGCTCCATCGTTTTCTCCCTTTCGCCGCTTTTATTTTTAATATCAGAGCTACGAACGCGGAATATAGAAGGCGGACGAGAGGAAGGTACAAATGAGAGTGCGCTTAATAACGCGTAAAACATACTTAGAACCTGTTTAAGAGCAAACGGACATAAATTTTGTTTAAACAAAATTTATGTCCGATAGTTGTAATTAAGCTATAATTCATCAGGAATCTACTCGGATTTTGCGAAAAAAATTTACTGAAAATATTGCCATACTTTCTGGATATCCTTGTTCAAAGTTCTAAATAAATAAAATGAAATATTTAAAACATGTTTTTTTTGCCAAAATATAAAAATTTAATTCATTTAGGTTACAAGAGCAAAATTGATAAAGAGAGAACTTTTTTTTAATTCCCTGAGTCCCAATAAAATTCTCTGATTTTTGCAAATACAAAATAAATTCTTGAGAATTCCAGAATTTCCACGTTTTTGGAATATAAAAAGCCGGACGAGAGCAAGGTACAAATGAGACGACATTGTGCGCTTAATAACGCGAAAACATACTTAGAACCTGTTTAAGAGCAAACGGACATAAATTTTGTTTAAACAAAATTTATGTCCGATAGTTGTAATTAAGCTATAATTCATCAGGAATCTACTCGGATTTTGCGAAAAAAATTCACTGAAAATATTGCCCGACTTTCCGGGTGTCCTTGTTCAAAGTTTTAAATAAATAAAATGAAATATTTTAAAAATGGTTTTTTTTTGCCAAACTATAAAAATTTAATTCCTTTAATCTACAAGAGCAAAATTATAATAAAGAGAAAAATTTTTTTTTAATTCCCTGAGTCCCAAAAAAATTCCCTGATTTTTTCAAGTACAAAATAAATTCCTGAGAATTTCAGTTTCTATGTTTTTGAAATATAAAAGCTGAACGAGAGCAAGATACAAATGAGAGTGCGCTTAATAACGCGTAAAACATACTTAGAACCTGTTTAAGAGCAAACGGACATAAATTTTGTTTAAACAAAATTTATGTCCGATAGTTGTAATTAAGCTGTAATTCATCAGGAATCTACTCGGATTTTGCAAAAAAATTCACTGAAAATATTGCCCGACTTTCCGGGTATCCTTGTTCAAAGTTCTAAATAAAGAAAATGAAATATTTTAAAAATGTTTCTGATGCAATGTTTTTTATGCCAAAATATAAAAATTTAATTCATTTAGTTTACAAAAGCAAAATTAATAAAGAGAGAATTTTTTTTTATTTCCTGAGTCCCAATAAAATTTCCTGATTTTTTCAAGTACAAAATAAATTCCTGAGAATTCCAGAGTTTCCACGTTTTCTCCAGGGAATGAATATACTAGTGTAGAATTTACTCGAAATAATACTCGCAACATTTTATATAAAAAAAAAAAATAATAACAAATTTTGTTTCAAAAATCTAAGAAAGATCTTGATGTCCATTCGTTTCGAAATAAATTGTTTTATAGTTAAGGATGTATTGGAGATATATTACAATCAATGAAATCGCCATGAATTTTTAATTTAACATTCTTAATAACATTCTAAATCGTGAATTATTTCAAATTTTTTTACTTGTTCCTTTAAAAGTTATTAATTTTTGAATTTTGCGATTTTTAACGAAGGATTTTATGTAAACGTTCAAGAGACAGATAATAAATTATTCACAAACTATAAAAAAACAATGATAAAAATTTCATTTTCTAATATTAAATTTTGCATACACGTAAAAAATGTTCCCACAAAGTTTTCAAACGATATACTTGCTCGTTTTGAAATTATTATTAAAAAATAACTGTGGTTATCAGTTTGACGCAATATTGATGATAAATCGTGGCAACAATTTTCTTGGAAATTAAGAGCTATTTATATTAAAGAATACTTTGAAGTATGATTTCGTGATTTTTAAAAAAATTTTGATCAATTAGAATTCGTATTCCGCCCAACTTTAATTTTTTGGATTAATTTTTGAGACAGACGGTCCGTCCAATACATCCTTAAGAAAATTATAATCTTTGATTTCAAAATGTTATTTTCTATCCAACATTGTTTTTTAACCATTCAAGAAAATTAAATCTTAAATCATAAGAGTATATTTTTTTTAATTAAATTATATTAAGGATGCATTGGAGATATATTACAATCAATGAGATCGCCGTGAATTTTTAATTTAACATTCTTAATAACGTTCTAAATCGCCATGAATTATTTCAAATTTTTTTACTTGCACCTTTAAAAGTTATTAATTTTTGAATTTTGCGATTTTAACGAAGGATTTTACGTAAACGTTCAAGAGACAAGTAACAAATTATTCACAAATTATAAAAAAACAATGATAAAAATTTCATTTTCTAATATTATATTCTTCATACATGTAAAAATGTTCCCACAAAGTTTTCAAACGATTTACTTGCTCGTTTTGAAATCATTATTAAAAAATAATTGTGATTATCGATTTGACGCAATATTGATGATAAAACGTGGCAACATTTTCTTGGAAATTAAGGCCTATTTATATTAAAGAATACTTTGAAGTATGATTTCGTGATTTTTAAAAAATTTTTGATCATATAAAATTCGTATTCTGCCCAACTTTAATTTTTTTATACTTTGAACTTTTAAGACAGACGGTCCGTCCAATACATCCTTAAGAAAATTATAATCTTTAATTTAAAAATGTTATTTTTTTATGCAACATTGTTTCTTAATCATTCAAGAAAATTAATCTTAAATCATAAGAGTATATTTTTTTTAATTAAATTATATTAAGAATGTATTGGAGATGTATTACACACAATCAATAAGATCGCCGTGAATTTTTAATTTAACATTCTTAATAACGTTCTAAATCGTCATGAATTATTTCAAATTTTTTTACTTGATCCTTTAAAAGTTATTAATTTTTGAATTTTGCCATTTTAACATAGGATCTTATGTAAACGTTCAAGAGGCAGGTAATAAATTATTCACAAACTATAAAAAAACAATGATAAAAATTTCATTTTTTAATATTAAATTTTTCACATAAAAGATGTTCCCACAAAGTTTTCAAACGATATACTTGCTCGTTTTGAAATTATTATTAAAAAATAACTGTGATTATCAGTTTGACGCAATATTGATGATAAAACGTGGCAACAATTTTCTTGGAAATTAAGACCTATTTATATTAAAGAATACTTCGAAGTATGATTTTTAAAAAATTTCTCAATTAGAATTCGTATTCTGCCCAACTTTAATTTTTTCATACTTTAAATTAACTTTTGACACAGACGCTCCAATACATCCTTAACCGTGGTCGGTTCAGAAACACGCAAAATAATTCCGAAAAGAATTCGAAGAATTAAATTCTGTCGATAAAATCCCATCATCGCGACAGCTCGAGAGCGGTTTCGCGCAGCAAAAACCGGCGCGTCTCTCGCGGAAAAGTGTATCGATCACGGAAAATTGTCCGATACTAGGTCAGCGCCTGCGAGTATTCGCGGGGGTGTCTCTCCCCCTGCTTTTCCTCATCGTTTACGACTGACGGCGACGCATTACGAGCGACGAGAGCGTAATGCACGATACTAATAATCTTTCTCGCGGAGATGATGCAGGCGCCGGAGATGATGTATCCCGGCTCCAACGTCTGCGACTGCGACCGGGAATCAGGATTAAAGCTCGCCGAATAGGATAGATGCCGGAGGGAGGATAAAACGCGACGTTAAAACGACTTAAATACGTACGAGGTCTGATGATTCGACTGGCTTTCCACTGACGCGTATCATACGCTTAACGCGCGATGCATAATCCATGCGAGTCGAGGGTCGAACAGCTGTATATGATATTAAATAGCCCGCAAATTTGGACCTTGGCACACCCGTGGGTATATAAATTATCTAGCACCGCGAGCGTGTAACAGAGATACGCGCGATTAACGTAATTTCAAAGTCCGGCTGCGAATGAGGTTGAAACTCTTAAGGATGTATTGAACGGACTGTCTGTCTCAAAAGTTAATTCAAAGTACGAAAAAATATAAAAAAATTGAAGTTGGGCAGAATACGAATTATAATTGATCAAAAATTTTTTTAAAATCACGAAATCATACTTCAAAGTATTCTTTACTATAAATAGGTTTTAATATAAATAGTTTGTGAATAATTTATTACTTGTCTCTTGAATGATTACATAAGATCCTCCTATGTTAAAATAGCAAAATTCAAAAATTAATAACTTTTAAAGGAGCAAGTAAAAAAATTTGAAATAATTCATGACGATTTAGAATGTTATTAAAGAATGTTAAATTAAAAATTTATGGCGATCTCACTGATTGTAATATATCTCCAATACATCCTTAATATAATTCAATTAAAAAAAATATATAATTTTGATTTAATGTTATGATTTAAGATTTAATTTTCTTGAATGGTTAAGAAACAATGTTGGATAGAAAATAACATTTTTTTAATTAAAGATTATAATTTTCTTAAGGATGTATTGGACGGACCATGTGTCTCAAAAGTTAATCCAAAGTATCAAAAAATTAAAGTTGGGCAGAATACGAATTCTAATTGATCAAAAATTGTTTAAAAATCACGAAATCATACTTCAAAATATCCTTTAATATAAATAGGTCTTAATTTCCAAGAAAATGTTGCCACGTTTTATCATCAATATTGCGTCAAATCAATAATCACAGTTATTTTTAAATAATAATTTCAAAACGAGCAAGTAAATCGTTTGAAAACTTTGTGAGAACATTTTTACATGTATGAAGAATATAATATTAGAAAATAAAATTTTTATCATTGTTTTTTTATAATTTGTATAATGTGTAATTTATTACCCTTTATTCTCTTGAACGTTTACATAAGATCCTATGTTAAAATGGCAAAATTCAAAAATTAATAACTTTTAAAGGAGCAAGTAAAAAATTTGAAATAATTCATGACGATTTAGAACGTTATTAAGAATGTTAAATTAAAAATTCACGGCGATCTCGTTGATTGTAATATATCTCTAATACATCCTTAAGCGAGGGAACCGCGGATGTTCATGATCCGAATGCTTGGTCCTTATGTTTTACGATATATCGTAATTTATCGGATACACAGACAGCCGGAGGGCTGATTGTGAGAAAAACCCACGTGTTTTATAAGGCTGATATTACTGCTTCATATATCATTGTATAACAGAAGCAGGAAATGTATCTTTTACGAGCTCGAGAGAAAACGTACGCGACATCATTTTCCACTTTTCTTGCATATATATATTCATTTAAACATGAAAATCGGGATGAAAATAGAAGTTAATGCAAATATCGTTAACATAATTATACATTGCCGCGTATAATTATGGACCCATTATCGTCCAGAGTTAAAATCATTATGCAAATACTTGCCCAGAGAAAATGTGACAAAAACTTTAAAGTATGACGCAATATAAATTAATTATACTACGTTTCTATTAATCTGACCGATATATCGTCAATAGTCAATATTGCGTTTAAACAATATTTCATGAATATACATTTGTGTTTGTTTATTTTTTTTTTAATTACATTTAGTTTTTTAATAATTTTTACGAAAAATTTTAGGAGATGATTCTTTGTCGAAAATTACGGGCGGTTTTTCATATAAATAAATATATAAATACTCCTACATTCCTCCCTGTGGAATTATATTTCTCTAAAAATGGAGGTAAAAATTAGGTTTTTAATTTTTAGGTTTTTAAGTTTTTATTATAATTTTATTTTTGTTCCAATTTTTCCAACATTTACTCTAATTTTACTTTTATTTGGAAATTTAACTTCTCGTAATTCAAAACCTATGCTATTTAGCATCGTGCTGTGCACGATAACGTATTTTATTTTTTTTTCTTGAAAACTACTGATCTTATGAAAAAAATTAATGAAATAAAAAAGTTTCTAAATAGATCAAATTTTTTAATGCATATTTTTAGATGATCATATTCCGGCCCATTAAAATGTTCTAATAAAAAATTGAATAGAGGTCGCTAGTTTCATCTCCTTGTAACAATACGAGAGGCTGAAAAAATATTAATAAATAACCTATTTAGCATCGTGCTGTGCACGATAACGTATTTTATTTTTTTTTCTTGAAAACTACTGATTTCATGAAAAAAATTAATGAAATAAAAAAGTTTCTAAATAGATCAAACTTTTTAATGCATATTTTTAGATGATCATATTCCGGCCCATTAAAATGTTCTAATAAAAAATTGAATAGAGGTTGCTAGTTTCATCTCCTTGTAACAATACGAGAGGCTGAAAAAATATTATAAAACTACTATAAAAAAAAATATTATATTAAATAAATAACCTTTTTATTAATCTTTTAAAATGTTCTAATTTCATCTCTTTAACTTGTTCCAAATTTGAGAAAAAAATAAAAACTTAATTTTTAGAGGAATGTAACTTCACAGGAAGAAATGTATGTTTATATGAAAAACCCCCTTTAATTTTCGACAAAGAATCATCTTCTAAAATTTTTCGACTTGTTAAGAAACACCCTGTATATGTATATACTTGTGTCTTACACAGAGAAAAATATTATTCTACTACCAAAAAAAGCGATTACTCAGTTTATTTTTCTTTTTTTAAATAATAGTTTTCTTCAGCAAAGAATATATTCTTGATAATAATCTTAAAATATACTCATCACAAGTGTTAGAAAATCTCATTATCATGCACTCAAAAGAAGAATTTATTTTCTCTTCAAGAATATTGTAAAGTTGTATCGAAGTAAAATCAAACTTACTTTACGTCAACTCTTGTAGTAAGCAAACCAAATTTTTGTTCTAATTTAATATTCTTAATTAAAATACTGCACTTACTAAAATATATTCAATTAAATTTAACGCTTGTGGTAAATTTATGATATATTTGCGGATACGCAAACTTATGATATACTTCAAATAAATAATATTTACTGGAATACAGTATAATCAGTGTTTGCTGTAGATAATTTCAAAATTATCTAGATAAAGATAAAGATAAAAATCCGTAAATTTATCTTAGATGAGATAAAGCTGATTTTATTTTTACTTAATCTAGATGAAAGATGAGATAATTATTGCGATAATCTAGATAATTATCTAGATATTTTTGTTTATTTTAGAAGACTATAAATATTTGTAAAAAATGTGACGCAAATTATAAATGGGATATTAAAATCATAAACACATATCTCTTCTCTTTTCCTAAAGAATATTTAAATAATAGCAAAAAGACATATAAATGATATGATAAATATTTATTTATTAATTTATATTTATAATATATTTATAATATTATAAAAAAATTAATAATATAAAAAATCTATCTAAAATATTTAAAATATATTTTTTATATTATTATTATTATTAATATATTATAAATATATTATTATTATATTATTAATATATTATAAATATATTATAAATATAAATTAATAAATAAATATTTATAATTATTATATTTATATTATTATATAAATATTATATTATATTATATTTATATTATTATTAAATTAATAAATAAATATTTATCATATTTATTTATTCTCTCTTGCAGTAATGAAAACGTCATCTTCGACAATTTTTAGATAAGATGACATATATTTTTCATCTAAGATAAAGATAAAGATACTTTGTATTTCTTCATCTAGTTCAAGATAAAGATGATCCATTTCTTTATCTAGATAATTTTATCTAGATACCAGCAAACACTGCGTATAATTGATCGTTTTTCCGAGGTCGTGTGTCTGCTTATGTTTAAACCGTGTATTCGCTACAATTTTTGCTCGGCTTTTTGCTTCTTCCGCGAAAAGCTGCACTTTGTTATGCGGACCCTCTGTAATTATGGCATGCGCGTATGTTGGGCGCGAAAGCCAGCATGCCATGCAGATGAGACGCATAAATTTCGCGGCGGCGCGGAGCTCGCTAATCCACCTTACCAGGCAACATCGCCGTAACTAACGAGGCGGATGACTTAATCCGAGTTGCGAATTATTAAACAGGAAATAATTTCTTATTACCATGTGAAACAAAGCGCCCGGCTAAGGGGCTCGCGGCGAGCATAAAATTTAAATTTCGCGGAAAATGAACCTTTCAACCTTGACATTAGAGAAATTTCATTTCTCCCCCCCTTAACCTCCCTCGAAGCGATAAGGGAAGAAAAAAATGAGAGAGAGACTCATTCGTCTATTTTTTTTTTTTTTTTTTTTTTGGGCCACAGGCCTCGTTTGCGATACAATGTCAATTTTTCAATTGTGCAATTTACAACGGGAATTTGTAACGCGACTTGCGCGAAGGATTACTTACATTCCTGTTTAAATGTGAAGTATTCCGTGAGATGACGGCACTCGTGGTTACCTCTGAGGAGGAAGAGTGTGGTGGGATGGCACAGTTTCAGCGCCCACAGGTACAATACGCACTGAAACAAAAATATCAGAGATGGTGGGCGTTGACTTGGAAGTAACTTATTTGTTTCGTTCAATAATATACCTCGGAAAAGAACTTTCGAGTAGCATTTAAGTACTTTGTTTCTCAACAGAGTCAGAATTTTTCATAATCATCTAATAATTGAATTGTTAAGAAAATTTATTAATAGGCATTATACATTAAAAAACTTTCAACAAGCAATTTGTACCCAAGAAGATGAGCTCAAGATCGGTTTAAACGATACATAAATATTTTACAAAGTGAGAAGACGAGAGAATAAACCGTCAAAGACGAAAATGTTTTAGCTGGCTGTACGATTGCGTCGACAATATCAAGGTCCTCTAAATATTATTATTATTATTATTATTATTATTATTATATATATATTTCATTATTATTATTATTATTAGATATTTTATTATTATTTATTTATTATTATTTATTTATTTTATTATTATTTATTTATTACTATATATTTTATTATTATATTTTATTATTATTATTATTACATATTTTATTATTATTTATTTTATTAATATATATTTTATTATTATTATATTTTATTATTATTATTATATATTTTATTATTATTTATTTATTATTATATATTTTATTATTATTATATTTTATTATTATTATTATTATTACATATTTTATTATTATTTATTTTATTACATATTTTATTATTATTTATTTTATTATTATATATTTTATTATTATTATTATTATATATTTTATTATTATTTATTTATTATTATATATTTTATTATTATTATTATATATTATATATATATATTATTTAATATTATTATATATAATTAAATCGAAACAATCTATTATTTTATTATTATTATTATATATTATATATATTATTATTTAATATTATTATATATAATTAAATCGAAACAATCTATTATTTTATTATTATTATTATTAAATATTATATATATATTATTATTTAATATTATTATATATAATTAAATCAAAACAATCGACTCGTCTCCACTCGAGCTCGAATCTGCTGAAGATTCGTCCCCGATTTGATCGGCATTCCGCGGATTTAATTGCAGAACTCGCGTCGACGCGAATTCGCCAGATCGCACTCGGACTTCTCGCGAGATCCACCTGTAATTTAACGCGCTATTAATCAGCGCATCGGATGGAGAGAGCCGACTGGAAATCGGCGGCATCGCTCAATAACACCCCGGTACCATTAATAATAATAATTCGCAGCGAGACGCGCGCGTTTCGGCAACGGGCATTTTGGCAACGGACATATCTCGTCTCGATTTGATCGTCTCGCGAAAATGAATCGGGTGACGAAAGCCGCGAGTTGCACTTGGCTTGCGTTCCGCGCACGCGATGGAAACGTATTGCGCGGTTGTCGACGAGCTTTATACGCGTTACTCAGGACGGAATTATTTGGCGAACGCGACGATAACAGGAGATATTCATTCGAGAACCTGGGAAAAAAAAATTTGCCCCGAAAATTGATCCCGATCTATCAGCTATTTTCGTCCAACGTTTCGGGTAAAGAGGCCATTTTTCGAGATTTTTTGATGGGATTTTTTAAAATAGAATTTTTTATCGCATGCGTTTTCCAAACTTTTTATTCATGCAAAGAACGCAGGGCCACTTCGACTGCCGGATTTTCAAATTTACTGAGACGAAAATTCAACAGCTTTCAACAAGATAAACATTTTACATTTGTATAACATTTTTATCTTTTTTTTTTTTATCATTAAAAATTGTAATAAAACACGTGAATTGCATACCTGCACATTTTGTTAAGACATTGTATAAACAGAGAGGCAAATTTTTATATATTTATATTTTAAACATACTTTTCATCACAATTTTCATTCATCAGCGGATTACCTACAATATGCTTAAAATATAAGAGTAAAATGATTAAATAGAATTTTTAACAAAATTCTCCCTTTCATAAAATTCCATGAAAATTCTCCGATTTTTGCAGGTGCAAAAAAAATGTCTCAGAATTCCTATGTTTTTTCAGGAAACAAACACGGGATAATAACTGCGCGTGTCGCAAAATTTAAGACAAAATAAAAAAAACAAATAATAACAAAACTAAAAAAGAGAAAAAAAATAATTTGATAAAAAAATATATTTTTCGGCGTTATTCGTTCTAATCGAATCCGATCGAAGTATAAATGTTGGGGTGAACTTGAACGCTTTCCCTGGAACAATCGTCGGGGATCGGCTGTTATCGACGCAGATGGAGGCACGTTTCGCGTGGATATATCGCTAATTAATATTATTAATATTAATATTATTATGCTTACAATATAAAATGATTAAATAGAATTTTTAACAAAATTCTCCCTTTAATAAAATTCCATGAAAATTCCCCGATTTTTCCAGGTGCAAAAAAATGTCTCAGAATTTCAGATTCTCCATGTTTTCCAGGAAACAAACATGGATAATAACTGCGCGTGTCGCAAAATTTAAGAGAAAATAAAATAAACAAATAATAACAAAACTAAAAAAAAACAAATAATAACAAAACTAAAAAAAGAGAGAAAAAAAGAATCTTATAAAAATATTTTTTTCGGCGTTATTCGTTCTAATCGATTCCGATCGAAGTATAAATGTTGGGGTGAATTTGAACGCTTTCGCTGGAACAATCGTCGGGGATCGGCTGTTATCGACGAAGTGGAGGCACGTTTCGCGTGGATATATCGCTAATTAATATTATTAATATTAATATTATTATGCTTACAATATCAGAGTAAAATGATTAAATAGAATTTTTAATAAAATTCTCCCTTTAATAAAATTCCATGAAAATTCCCCGATTTTTCCAGGTGCAAAAAAAATGTCTCAGAATTTCAGATTCTCCATGTTTTCCCAGGAAACAAACATGGAATAATAACTGCGCGTGTCGCAAAATTTAAGAGAAAATAAAATAAACAAATAATAACAAAACTAAAAAAAAAAACAAATAATAACAAAACTAAAAAAAGAGAGAAAAAAAGAATGTTATAAAAATATATTTTTCGGCGTTATTCGTTCTAATCGAATCCGATCGAAGTATAAATGTTGGGGTGAACTTGAACGCTTTCCCTGGAACAATCGTCGGGGATCGGCTGTTATCGACGAAGTGGAGGCACGTTTCGCGTGGATATATCGCTAATTAATATTATTAATATTAATATTATTATGCTTACAATATCAGAGTAAAATGATTAAATAGAATTTTTAATAAAATTCTCCCTTTAATAAAATTCCATGAAAATTCCCCGATTTTTCCAGGTGCAAAAAAAATGTCTCAGAATTCCAGGTTCCCCATGTTTTTCCAGGAAACAAACACGGGATAATAACTGCGCGTGTCGCAAAATTTAAGAGAAAATAAAATAAACAAATAATAACAAATCTAAAAAAAACAAATAATAACAAAACTAAAAAAAGAGAGAAAAAAAAGAATTTTATAAAAAAATATATTTTTCGGCGTTATTCGTTCTAATCGAATCCGATCGAAGTATAAATGTTGGGGTGAACTTGAACGCTTTCGCTGGAACAATCGTCGGGGATCGGCTGTTATCGACGCAGGTAGAGGCACGTTTCGCGTGGATATATCGCTAATTAATATTATTAATATTAATATTATTATGCTTACAATATAAAATGATTAAATAGAATTTTTAACAAAATTCTCCCTTTAATAAAATTCCATGAAAATTCCCCGATTTTTCCAGGTGCAAAAAAAATGTCTCAGAATTTCAGATTCTCCATGTTTTCCAGGAAACAAACATGGAATAATAACTGCGCGTGTCACAAAATTTAAGAGAAAATAAAATAAACAAATAATAACAAAACTAAAAAAAAAACAAATAATAACAAAACTAAAAAAAGAGAGAAAAAAAAAGAATTTTATAAAAATATTTTTTTCGGCGTTATTCGTTCTAATCGATTCCGATCGAAGTATAAATGTTGGGGTGAATTTGAACGCTTTCGCTGGAACAATCGTCGGGGATCGGCTGTTATCGACGAAGTGGAGGCACGTTTCGCGTGGATATATCGCTAATTAATATTATTAATATTAATATTATTATGCTTACAATATCAGAGTAAAATGATTAAATAGAATTTTTAATAAAATTCTCCCTTTAATAAAATTCCATGAAAATTCCCCGATTTTTCCAGGTGCAAAAAAATGTCTCAGAATTCCAGGTTCCCCATGTTTTTCCAGGAAACAAACACGGGATAATAACTGCGCGTGTCGCAAAATTTAAGAGAAAATAAAATAAACAAATAATAACAAAACTAAAAAAAAACAAATAATAACAAAACTAAAAAAAGAGAGAGAAAAAAAGAATTTTATAAAAAAATATATTTTTTCGGCGTTATTCGTTCTAATCGATTCCGATCGAAGTATAAATGTTGGGGTGAACTTGAACGCTTTCCCTGGAACAATCGTCGGGGATCGGCTGTTATCGACGAAGTGGAGGCACGTTTCGCGTGGATATATCGCTAATTAATATTATTAATATTAATATTATTATGCTTACAATATAAAATGATTAAATAGAATTTTTAACAAAATTCTCCCTTTTAATAAAATTCCATGAAAATTCCCCGATTTTTCCAGGTGCAAAAAAATGTCTCAGAATTCCAGGTTTCCCAGGAAACAAACATGGATAATAACTGCGCGTGTCGCAAAATTTAAGAGAAAATAAAATAAACAAATAATAACAAAACTAAAAAAAGAGAGAAAAAAAAAATAATTTGATAAAAAAATATATTTTTCGGCGTTATTCGTTCTAATCGATTCCGATCGGGATATAAATGTTGGGGTGAACTTGAACGCTTTCGCTGGAACAATCGTCGGGGATCGGCTGTTATCGACGCAGGTGGAGGCACGTTTCGCGTGGATATATCGCTAATTAATATTATTAATATTAATATTATTATGCTTACAATATAAAATGATTAAATAGAATTTTTAACAAAATTCTCCCTTTAATAAAATTCCATGAAAATTCCCCGATTTTTCCAGGTGCAAAAAAATGTCTCAGAATTTCAGATTCCCCATGTTTTTCCAGGAAACAAACATGGAATAATAACTGCGCGTGTCGCAAAATTTAAGAGAAAATAAAATAAACAAATAATAACAAAACTAAAAAAAAAAGAAAAAAAAAAGAATTTTATAAAAAAATATATTTTTTGGCGTTATTCGTTTTAATCGATTCTGATCGGGATATAAATGTTGGGGTGAACTTGAACGCTTTCGCTGGAACAATCGTCGGGGATCGGCTGTTATCGACGCAGGTAGAGGCACGTTTCGCGTGGATATATCGCTAATTAATATTATTAATATTAATATTATTATGCTTACAATATAAAATGATTAAATAGAATTTTTAACAAAATTCTCCCTTTAATAAAATTCCATGAAAATTCCCCGATTTTTCCAGGTGCAAAAAAATGTCTCAGAATTCCAGGTTCCCCATGTTTTTCCAGGAAACAAACACGGGATAATAACTGCGCGTGTCGCAAAATTTAAGAGAAAATAAAATAAACAAATAATAACAAAAAACTAAAAAAAGAGAAAAAAAAAGAATTTTATAAAAAATATATTTTTGGCGTTATTCGTTCTAATCGATTCCGATCGAAGTATAAATGTTGGGGTGAACTTGAACGCTTTCACTGGAACAATCGTCGGGGATCGGCTGTTATCGACGAAGTGTAGGGCACGTTTCGCGTGGATATATCGCTAATTAATATTATTAATATTAATATTATTATGCTTACAATATAAAATGATTAAATAGAATTTTTAACAAAATTCTCCCTTTAATAAAATTCCATGAAAATTCCCCGATTTTTCCAGGTGCAAAAAAAATGTCTCAGAATTTCAGATTCCCCATGTTTTTCCAGGAAACAAACATGGAATAATAACTGCGCGTGTCGCAAAATTTAAGAGAAAATAAAATAAACAAATAATAACAAAACTAAAAAAAAAAAAAAAAAAGAATTTTATAAAAAAATATATTTTTCGGCGTTATTCGTTCTAATCGATTCCGATCGGGATATAAATGTTGGGGTGAACTTGAACGCTTTCGCTGGAACAATCGTCGGGGATCGGCTGTTATCGACGCAGGTAGAGGCACGTTTCGCGTGGATATATCGCTAATTAATATTATTAATATTAATATTATTATGCTTACAATATAAAATGATTAAATAGAATTTTTAACAAAATTCTCCCTTTAATAAAATTCCATGAAAATTCCCCGATTTTTCCAGGTGCAAAAAAATGTCTCAGAATTTCAGGTTCCCCATGTTTTTCCAGGAAACAAACATGGGAATAATAACTGCGCGTGTCGCAAAATTTAAGAGAAAATAAAATAAACAAATAATAACAAAACTAAAAAAAGAAAAAAAAAAAAATTTTATAAAAAAATATATTTTTCGGCGTTATTCGTTCTAATCGATTCCGATCGGGATATAAATGTTGGGGTGAACTTGAACGCTTTCCCTGGAACAATCGTCGGGGATCGGCTGTTATCGACGCAGGTAGAGGCACGTTTCGCGTGGATATATCGCTAATTAATATTATTAATATTAATATTATTATGCTTACAATATAAAATGATTAAATAGAATTTTTAACAAAATTCTCCCTTTAATAAAATTCCATGAAAATTCCCCGATTTTTCCAGGTGCAAAAAAAATGTCTCAGAATTTCAGGTTCCCCATGTTTTTCCAGGAAACAAACACGGGATAATAACTGCGCGTGTCGCAAAATTTAAGAGAAAATAAAATAAACAAATAATAACAAAACTAAAAAAAGAGAGAAAAAAAAAGAATTTTATAAAAAAATATATTTTTCGGCGTTATTCGTTCTAATCGATTCCGATCGGGATATAAATGTTGGGGTGAACTTGAACGCTTTCCCTGGAACAATCGTCGGGGATCGGCTGTTATCGACGCAGGTAGAGGCACGTTTCGCGTGGATATATCGCTAATTAATATTATTCGTTGTAACACACGGCCCACTGACCCGCATTAAATTGGCAAGGGCCGTTGCTAACGAACGGACCGGGGAATTTCGCGCGAATTTTGCGCGCTAATTAAGCCCGCTCGCGAATGTGGCGACTGTAATGACGACTCCATTAGATGTACGGTTTCGAGGGATGGGAGCTGGACAGGTCGCGATCTCATCGGACCTTTTACGTGGCCAACATTTGTCCCGCACTCGTTGCCCGGGGTCTATTTAATAATCACGTGTGACGCGGCAGTTTTACATAGACTTAATTATGGACGAACAATACGAATTAACGTGCTTTCACAAAATGTCGCGTGTTCGTTGACAATTTTCCCCGCTGGAGAAAATGATTCAATCCCGATGAATGATTCGTTCCTAAAGCATTCCTGACGCAAATATGCAAAGTGTTTTCCGTCAGAGCTCATTTTCTCTTATTTGCGTTAAAATTATTTGTCAATTTTCATTCTATCTCTCTCCATCGATATTTTGATTGCTACTTCTACGAATGATTTGTTACTTTTTTTAAACTTTCGATGGTAATATTATATGTGTTGAGCTTAAGTTTTGCTAAAGTAAAGTCTTCAAATTGTCTGCAGAATAAACTTATTATTCGTTAACAACTTCAAAGTTTAGTTTTCAAAAAGCACTGAATTTGTAGCTTCTGAACCGCTTCTAGAGGGAAATTTGTTGGCTTTTGACATTTTAGTACGCGAAAAATTAGGAGAAAAACGCGCGACATTATACTCGTATGTTTAAAAGCAAAATGCAAAATAATATAATTTCATATATTTTTTCATATATTTTCTCTTATTTGAGTTAAAATTATTTGTCAATTTTCATTCCATTTCTCTCCATCGATATTTTGATTGCCACTTTTACGACTGATTTGTCACTTTTTTTATAGTTTTTTAAACTTTCAATGGTAACTATATGTGTTGAGTTTAAGTTTCGCTAAAAGTAAAGTCTTCAAATTGTCTGCAGAATAAACTTATTATCCGTTAACAACTTCAAAGTTTAGTTTTCAAAAAGCACTGAATTTGTAACTTCTGAACCGCTTCTAGAGAGAAACTTGTTGGCTTCTGACATTTTAGTACGCGAAAAATTAGGAGAAAAACGTGCGACATTATACGTGTTTAAAAGCAAAATGCAAAATAATACAATTTCATATATTTTTGAAAAATAAATTTTCCCTAGAAATAAGTTTTCGGGGAGTTAATTCTCTCTCAATAAAAAAAAAAAAGAAATAGTTGAGAAAACAGCTGTTTTATTCTTTCACGATTGTCGGCCGCACAAGTATAATTTTCGAGAAAAAAGATTGCAAAATATTATTTCATATACTTTTCAAAAATAAATAATTTCATACATTTTTCAAAAATAAATTTTCCCTAGAAATAATTTTTCGGGGAGTTAATTCTCTCTCAATAAAAAAAAAGAAACAGTTGAGAAAACAGCTGTTTTCCTTTTTCACGATTGTCGGCCGCACAAGTATAATTTTCGAGAAAAAAGGTTGCAAAATATTATTTCATATATTTTTCAAAAATAAATAATTTCATATATTTTTCAAAAATAAATTTTCTCTAGAAATAATTTTTTGGGGAGTTAATTCTCTCTCAATAAAAAAAAAGAAACAGTTGAGAAAACAGCTATTTTCCTCTTTCACGATTGTCGGCCGCACAAGTATAATTTTTTCGAGAAAAAAGGTTGCAAAATATTATTTCATATATTTTTCAAAAATAAATAATGTCATATATTTTTCAAAAATAAATTTTCCCTAGAAATAATTTTTCGGGGAATTAATTCTCTCTCAACAACAACAAAAAAAAAAAAGTTGAGAAAACAGCTGTTTTATTCTTTCACGATTGTCAGCCGCACAAGTATAATTTTCGAGAAAAAAGGTTGCAAAATATTATTTCATATATTTTTCAAAAATAAATAATTTCATATATTTTTCAAAAATAAATAATTTCACATATTTTTCAAATATAAATAATTTTTCGGGGAGTTAATTCTCTCTCAACAAAAGAAAAAGAAAAAAAAAAGAAACAGTTGAGAAAACAGCTGTTTTCCTCTTTCACGATTATCGGCCGCACAAGTATAACTTTCTAGGTTGCAAAAAGGTTGCAAAATATTATTTCAATAATATCGTAACCTTACGTAAGGCCGATTGTGAGACAGATGTGATTGCGATTAAAACCGCTGGACCAGAACGTTTAACCTTTGTGCATCGAATCAATACCGTGTTGGAACTAGCGATATCGCATCGCGATAGAGGTAAAGAAATGTCACACGTTCAAATATATAGCATATTTATCTTGCTCCCCCTCCGTTTCTCTCTCTCTCTCTCTCCTCTGCTTCTCGCTTCGGAAGATCAGGCAGATGCTATCGCGTCACGATTGGATATCGATATACGGTTTTTTCGATTTTGCCTCGTGGCTATCCGGCCGTAGGAGCCACGGCGGCAATTTTTTTCTTAGACTTTCGAGGTCAATTATTTTCTCCCCACTGACCCGATCGACTGTCTATCATCGGTCCATCTCGCAGCCCCCAACCAGGTCGATCTCTTTGCGAAGTCAACGGAGCGGTTGCTCTCTCTCTCTCTCTCTCTCTCGCTCTCTCTTTCTCTCTCCATCGCTATAATTACACGCGAGGGCCTTCATTGGCATTGTAACGAAATAATGCACTCGTCGTTGCGTCGTCCTTCAGATTCCGTCGTGGCTCGCTCGTGAGTGTTTGCCTCGTGTGGGCAGTGTTTGCTGGTTTTTTATCTAGATGATTATCTAGATAAAATTATCTAGATAATCATCTAGATAAAAAAATGGATCATCTTTAATGAAATGAAGAAATTACAAAGTATCTTTATCTAAGATATTTGAGATTTTTATCTAGATTTTATGTAAATGATTATCTACATAATTTTATCTAGATAATTATCTAGATAAAAAAATGGATCATCTTTAGTTAAATGAAGAAATTACAAAGTATCTTTATCTAAGATATTTGAGATTTTTATCTAGATTTTATGTAGATGATTATCTACATAATTTTATCTAGATAATTATCTAGATAAAAAAATGGATCATCTTTAGTTAAATGAAGAAATTACAAAGTATCTTTATCTAAGATATTTGAGATTTTTATCTAGATTTTATGTAGATGATTATCTACATAATTTTATCTAGATAATCATCTAGATAAAAAAATGGATCATCTTTCAGTTAAATGAAGAAATTACAAAGTATCTTTATCTAAGATATTTGAGATTTTTATCTAGATTTTATGTAGATGATTATCTACATAATTTTATCTAGATAATTATCTAGATAAAAAAATGGATCATCTTTAATTAAATGAAGAAATTACAAAGTATCTTTATCTAAGATATTTGAGATTTTTATCTAGATTTTATGTAGATGATTATCTACATAATTTTATCTAGATAATTATCTAGATAAAAAAATGGATCATCTTTAGTTAAATGAAGAAATTACAAAGTATCTTTATCTAAAATATTTGAGATTTTTATCTAGATTTTATGTAGATGATTATCTACATAATTTTATCTAGATAATTCATCTAGATAAAAAAATGGATCATCTTTAGTTAAATGAAGAAATTACAAAGTATCTTTATCTAAGATATTTGAGATTTTTATCTAGATTTTATGTAGATGATTATCTACATAATTTTATCTAGATAATCATCTAGATAAAAAACCAGCAAACACTGCGTGTGGGACATGCTTTCCTCCTTCGATGGTGATTGCACGACGCACGTGATACCTTCGATTGGATTTATGTGTGCGCAAGAGGCCTTTAATATATATATTTTTTTCTTTTCATTTCAATACAGCTCGTCAATTGATATTATCTTGATTAAAGTAGAACTTTTCCGCGTCTGTACACTGTGTGTATACTCCTCTCCAAGGCCGTGTCCACTGTTGAAAGTGCTCTTGGAGCTCTTTAATTGAAATATCAGCCAAGAGAGAAAACTTTTCTTCTTTCTTTTTTTTTTTTTTCAATTCATAAACGTTTGTATTATTTCGAAACTGTAGCATCCGCCATTATTTCTTCTTTGTAAATATTTCTCGTAATTTCTTAGTTCTATTTCCGAGAATGTTTTAATAATAATTTTAATATTTTTTCTTTATTTTTCTCTCTCTCTCTCTTTCAATATATTACTCGACATTCTTAACATAACAAAGAAATCTCGTTAAATAAAAAATTACTGTGTATTATTTACACGAGATGAGAATTATTATATAATAAAAAGATACCTTTATAATAAATAATTTATAATAAATAATTTATTAAAATTTTCCCTCAAAAAATATATATAATTTTCCTAAAAAAATCAAAACTAAATATAAAATCAATAATTAATTAACCAAGTACATTAAAGCAATTGATAGGGATTTGTAATTTGAAATATGTGTCACAAATTCAATCTTGCATACGTATTAGATTCTCGATAAAATGAAAATAATTTTCAAAATAAGTTTCAAATAAATTTGGAACTAACAAAAATTATTTACACGAGATGAGAATTATAAAGTGTCATGAAAATGTGATAGAAAGAGAAAAAGGGACACGTTCGTAAATTTAATAGACCGATCTCATGTGCAGTCTTGGAATTTTATCTAATTGAATATTCTCCGGAGTGTAAAAATACGCTTCTTACAAGTGCGAGAAATTATTTGAGGGAATTTGAAGGAAATTTCCTCTCTCGCCACATCGAGGATGTGATTTTCGAGAGCGTGCGGAATAAGGTTTCTCTCAAACGAACGATCATGGCGGACGGAACCTGTTCTCGTCAGCGCCCGCTTCTTCTCTTTAAGCCCTCGGATCCTCCCTTTACACCCTCTTCTCCCGCGCAGCCTCTTCTCGGATGATCAGGAGCGAAAGTTTCCATCGAACGTGTCGCCGTCAGAGAAAAGGCCTCGGATCTGTGAAGGAGCCATCGAAGCATATCGTACATACAGAAAGTATCGATCCCACGGAGATTCGACCCGTTCGTTACCACGTGTATACGCATATACAGGGTGTCTCAGACTTAACGAATCAGCTGTTAATAATAGATTCTTGGAGACAAAAATTCACTGAGAAAAAATTTGTGCATTAATTAGAATTCTGGTAGATTTAACTAGTATGTCTGTTGAAAATGGACGAATCAGAATTTTTGTAGAAATTATCAGATGAATCCGATTAATTTCTTCCTGTTTAATTTACCAAATTTTCTGATTAATATTAAACTCACTAGCACCAAGTCGTCTAAAATTTTTTTCCATCTAATCTCAAAAGTCTGTTTAATATTTCGAATTCCAACAAGATTATTGGATAAATTCAATCCAGATTGTTGAATAAATTATTTTAAGTTCAGTTTGTTAGAAATTAAACTGATAAACAGTGATGCAAAAATTAAATATTATTTAATCACTCGCACTGAGAAAAAAATCTGGTTGCATTGATTAGAATTCTGGTAGATTCAACCAGTATGTCTGTTGAAAATGGACGAATCAGAATTTTTGTAGGAATTATCAGATGAATCTGATTAATTTCTTCCTGTTCAATTTATCAAATTTTTCTGATTAATAATACTAAACTCCCCAGCACCAAGTGTCGTCTAAAATTTTTTCTACCTAATTTCAAAAGTCTATTTAATATTCTAAATTCTAACACGATTATTGCATAAATTCAATCCAGATTGTTGAATAAATTATTTTAAGTTCAGTTTGTTAGAAATTAAATTGATAAACAGTGCAAGAATTAAATATTATTTAATCACTCGCACTAAAAAAAAAAATCTGGTTATATTAATTAGAATTCTGGTAGATATTATATTTTTTCTGACTGATTATTTTTCTAGTAGATTATTATTCTGGTAGATAAATTTTTTCCATCTAATCTCAAAAGTCTGTTTAATATTCTAAATTCCAACACGATTTTTGCATAAATTCAATTCACATTGCTGAATAAATTAGTTTAACTTCAGTTTGTTAGAAATTAAACTGATGAAACAATGATGCAAGAATTAACTGATGAAACAATGATGCAAGAATTAAATATTATTTAATTACTCGCACTGAGAAAAAAATCTGATTGCATTAATTAGAATTCTGGTAGATTCAATCAGTATGTCTGCTGGAAAATGGACGAACCAGAATTCTTGTAGAAATTATCAGATGCATCTGATTACTTTGTTCCTGTTCAATTTACCGAATTTTCTGGTTAATAATACTAAACTCCCCAGCACCAAGTGTCGTCTAAAATTTTTTCTACCTAATTTCAAAAGTCTATTTAATATTCTAAATTCTAACACGATTATTGCATAAATTCAATCCAGATTGTTGAATAAATTATTTTAAGTTCAGTTTGTTAGAAATTAAATTGATAAACAGTGCAAGAATTAAATATTATTTAATCACTCGCACTAAAAAAAAATCTGGTTAATTAGAATTCTGGTAGATATTATATTTTTTCTGACTGATTATTTTTCTAGTAGATTATTATTCTGGTAGATAAATTTTTTCCATCTAATCTCAAAAGTCTGTTTAATATTCTAAATTCCAACACGATTTTTGCATAAATTCAATTCACATTGCTGAATAAATTAGTTTAACTTCAGTTTGTTAGAAATTAAACTGATGAAACAATGATGCAAGAATTAACTGATGAAACAATGATGCAAGAATTAAATATTATTTAATTACTCGCACTGAGAAAAAAATCTGATTGCATTAATTAGAATTCTGGTAGATTCAATCAGTATGTCTGCTGGAAAATGGACGAACCAGAATTCTTGTAGAAATTATCAGATGCATCTGATTAATTTCTTCCTGTTAAATTTATCAAATTTTCTGATTAATAATACTAAACTCCCCAGCACCATGTCGTCTAAAATTTTTTTCCATCTAATCTCAAAAGTCTGTTTAATATTCTGAATTCCAACAAGATTATTGGATAAATTCAATCCAGATTGTTGAATAAATTTTAAGTTCAGTTTGTTAAAAATGAAACTGATAAACAGTGATGCAAGAATTAAATATTATTTAATCACTCGCACTGAGAAAAAAATCTGGTTGCATTAATTAGAATTCTGATAGATTCAACCAATATGTCTGTTGGAAAATGGACGAATCAGAATTTTTGTAGGAATTACCAGATGAATCTGATTAATTTCTTCCTGTTCAATTTATCAAATTTTCTGGTTAATAATAAACTCACTAGCAAGTCGTCTAAAATTTTTTCCATCTAATCTCAAAAATCTGTTTAATATTTCGAATACCAATACAATTATTACATAAATTCAATTCAGATTGTTAAATAAATTATTTCAAGTTTAGTTTGTTAGAAATTAAACTGATAAGCAGTGATGCAAGAAGAGGATGCAGCTCAAACACACACAATCAGAGAGCTAGCGTCCTCTTTTTAGCACTACTGCTCGTAAAAAAAAAAAAATATATATTTTGGATTTAAAGTTAATATTAATTTTATTGCAAATATTGATACGAGTTAAGTTAAGAAGCAAGCAAAGAAATTAATGTAACAAGAAATTTGATAGATTCAATCAGAAAATCCTTATATAGTAAAATCTATTAAAAATTCTAGTTATCGAGTCTTATCGTAGATAAATTCTCATTTGATTAAAATGCGTTCAATCATATACGTCTTGTTGGTACAATCAAACGATTTTTCTTTTTTTTATCCGAGCACAGAGAACGTAACGCGCCGATTGGTAATCTTTAATCTTTTGTAGCATCGAAACTATATCTTTCTCATCATTCTGGTATTAAGACTTTCGTCTCCAAATGATCTCAGGAATCTACCATTAACGGCTGATTCATCAAGTCTGGGACACCCTGTATATATAAACACATGTACACAAGCACACACATACACACACACACACACACACACACACACCCACATACACATAGGATACCTTTGCATCGCGTAACGTCTACGCTTCTTGGAGGATCTCCCTCTTAAAACGCGAGGGAAGCTCCTTTCTTCGCGTAAGCCATCGAAGGGAGCATCCTCGAAGGATCGAGGAGCATCTTCTCGACAGAAACCCCCTTTCACACGAGGCGGCACCGACCGATTTATAATACCATTTACAATCGGGAGACGCCGGGGATCCCAGGAGGGGCAGAGGGGTCCATTTTCTTCGCGAGGGAGGAAGCATTGTGCCATAAAATAAGAGAAGCGCGCATTTCGCTTCGCTCCCTCTCGTGTCTCCCGTGAATAGATCGGCCTCGCGCACATCGCGGTGCACCCAGAATCGTAAATACGATCGAACCGGCATCTCGGCAACTCCGGCAAAATTATCCCTCTTCCGGCGAGGGAGGTAGGGGGGATACGAGCCGGTTCGCTCGTCTTGAGAAATTCCGTGTTACTTCCCCGAGAATCGAGAAAATGGAAATTGTACGGTCCAAGGAGCAGACAATTCGACAAAAGTGAAAACGTTTTCGCTCCAACATCGGGAACTTGATGAAGAAGATACGATGAATGTAATATATACAGTAATTAGCGTACACGGTAAAAAATTTTGTGTTAAATTTAACATATTTCACATGTCCCAATTTATCCACTCTAATTTTAATGTTAATTTAACAGAAGGCAAGTATGTAAATAAATAACACAAGTAATATGTTTAAAAATTAACACAAAAGTGTAACACTTAAATTTTATCTGGAAATAAGGATTATGTTAAATTAACATATTTATAATGTTAAATTTATTTAAAAGAAAATGTTACTCTTACATTTTTATGATAAATAACGGAAGAGATATGTCGATTTAACATATGGAAACTGTTATAGAGAGAAAATAACACAACTTATCTGTTCATTTTAACATATAACTTATTTCATCAAAAATTCGTGCATTTAATTGTGTTATTTTAACTCTTAGAAACGGTGAATATTAACTCAACGCAGAAATGTCAAAATAACACAACGATAATATGTTACATTAACATAAGAGTATGTTAAAAATTTAACACAAAAATTTTTACACGAGAAAATTTCAACAGAAATACAAAATGTTTTTTACCGTGTACATGGTAGATAGTAAAATATTTTGTGTTAAATTTAACATATTTCACATATCCCAATTTATCCACTCTAATTTTAATGTTAATTTAACAGAAGGCAAGTATGTAAATAAATAACACAAGTAATATGTTTAAAAATTAACACAAAAGTGTAACACTTAAATTTTATCTGGAAATAAAGATTATGTTAAATTAACATATTTATAATGTAATACAAAGAAATACAAAATGTTTTTTACCGTGTACTTAATATTTAGGAAAGTAACATAAATGTGAAAGAGAACATCTTGTAGCAGGCTGGGAAAAACCAAGTGGTTTTTACTAACCCGGATATATCATCCAATGAAATAAACTGGCAAGAACTATGAAAATGGTTCGTGTGTAAAACACTGAAATATATTTACGTAGCTTTATGCAAGAAGATATTTTTAATTAATAAATCATACTAATCATACTAATCATTTTACAATTTAAAGAAACAAAACAAAAATGATAAAAGTCTTAATTTAAATTGTGAAATATGTGAAATGCATTTTTAAAATAAAAACTTTGGAAACATGGATTTTATATTAATTTTTAGTTTAATAAGAAATATAAAAATAATAGAATTAAAAGTTCTTGTGAATATAGATTTAATTCCCCCTCGCCATTCAATTTTATAACAAAACCATTTATTTTTCACGTTGCTTTTTCGCGTTTCTCTCGCCTTTTAATCTATCGCGAATTTTATTTTGGATAAAGCTTAAATTATAAAACGAGCGGTAAACATAAAATATTTTCCACTTTAACATTTTTAATGGAAGGATCACAGTTTTGCCGAGATTTTGCGAAAAGTGCCACTGGCATGGATTTTACCCGAAGAGTGTGAAATTTTGTGCCATATTTAATTGATATAAATAAAGGGGACGCGAACAGATGGTAACAAGTTCGGTCCATTCCTCGATTGGTAGCAGCTACTCGCATACGGTTTAAACTGTCGACACTCGCGTTATAAATTTAACTCATACGTGTTTCGTAACAGATGACATGCGTCATGCATTATTCAGAAATTCACAAAGACGCATCTCGATTTGAATAACGGCAACCGCGGAATACATCAAGAGATTTTCTTAAAAGAAGCCGTCACTTTCCTTCTCTCTCTCTCTCTCTCTCTCTCTCTCTCTCTCTCTCTCTCTCTCTCTCTCTCTCTGCCTCTCTCTCTCTGCCTCTCTCTCTCTCTGCCTCTCTCTCTCTCTCTCTCTCTCTCTCTCTCTCTCTCTCTCTCTCTCTCTCTCTCTCGGGAAAATATATTTAAACCCTGATACGCGCAACTCGCCACGTGTAATATCACGTACAATATTGGATTGTCCCCCATTCCTTTCCGAGTAAATTTTTGCACTCGACAGAGAGATTGTTAAACGTAAAATCCAATGGCTTTCGTTGCAAGAAATGGAATTCTACCGATGGTCGTTTTCAAAAATGCGAATCGAGAACGTACCTCTCGAAAGTAACAATTCCCAAAATTATTTCTCGAACTGTTTTTCTCATTTCAAGTTAATCGGAATAGAGTCCACAGAGTGTCCTATTTTAATGTCCCACCCCAAATAACTTTCTTATTTTTAATTTTAGAAAAAGATGTTTCAGACAAAAGTTGTATGGTTTCAAGAGGGACATAAGATGGTGCCATTAGTTTGATCTTGAAGAGTCACATGAAGCTTACGTGAAGGTCATTTTGAATTTCTTAAATGGAACACCCTATATATTTTTGCATATTCTTGTAGCTTATCTCGAGAGTTTTCCAAAACACTATAAATAAACATTTTTTTCAAGTACTTTTCGAGTTATGAGGCTTGAAATCATTTCTTACTTTTAAGAAAAAATATGGAATTGTTAATTGCAAATTACATATTTTTTTCTTAAAAACAACTGTATGTTTTCTTTACACTAATTAATTTCTCTCATTATTTTGTACATAAAAGTATTAAGATAAGATAATCGAAAAATAAATATTTTATAAGATAATTTTACGATTTATGTAAAATTAAGAAATGATGTCAAGCCTCATAACTCTAAAAGTACTTGATGAAAAAATATTTATTTATAGTGTTTTGGAAAGCTCTCGAGATAAGCTACAAGAATATTCAAAAATATATAGGGTGTTCCATTAAAGAAATTCAAACTTACCTTCACGTAACTTTCATGTGACTCTTCAAAATCAAACTAATGACACCATCTTATGTCCCCCTTAAAACCATACAATTTTTGTCTGAAACATTTTTTTCTAAAATTAAAAATAAGAAAGTTACTTGGGGTGGGACATTAAAATGGGACACCCTGTATATCTTTTCGCGAAAATACAGGAGATCAATTCTATAGAGGAGATAAAGTCTTCAAAATATTCAGGAACTTTATCGTCAGCAATAGACTTCTCTCTCTTTATCTCTCTCTCGAAAAAAAAAAAAAAAAAAAAAAAAAAAAAAAAAAAAAAAAAAAGAAACAGCTCCGAGATTGCATCCTTCGAGATATATCTGGTACGCGTTGTCGGGTGAAATTTCATTTTGTATATCGCGCGGTTTACGACGATCGTAGTAAAAAACTTTGTAGCGTCCTCCTCGTCTTCCGGTTATTCCGGAATTTGTTGCAAAGGGAAATTGTTCGTTACCTTACGGCGTAAAAATTTCACGAGATTGCGAGAGGAGCGTCACTCGAGATGTCGTTCGCTCCTTGGTGCAGCAGCGAGGCGAACCCCTCGTGCATTCTCCTGCTCCAACGATGCAGCCGGGCGAATTTTATTATTGCATTATATTCAACGCGAAACGTAGCCTGGTCCGTGACGAAATTTTATCCCGCTAAATAGACCGGATCGCGTGGGATCGAAGTTGATTATTCCTGCATGCTCCGAAATTGCATTCGGGAAGGAGCGCGATGCACTCCGGGAATAACGAGTGCACGTGTACGCCAAGTCCTGTTCTTCCTTTTCGACTATTTTTGCGTTCTGTGTACGAAATAGAGATTCTTTACTCGGGAATATGGGGATAGAATTGCTACAAAAAATAGGCTCGATAAAGAAACGAGTTCTATAAACGAGATTTGAAATAAAAAGGAGCAAAATTGTTAGCATGAAGGATATATATATATATATCGATTTCCTTTCAAACACGCATTCTTGAAATTATATTACTTATGGATGTATTGGAATATATAATATGTATGAAGAATATAATATTAGAAAATGAAATTTTTATCATTGTCTTTTTATAGTTTGCGAATTTATTACCCGTCTCTTGAACATAAGATCCTATGTTAAAATCGCAAAATTCAAAAATTAATAACTTTTAAAGGAGCAAGTAAAAAAATTGGAAATAATTCATGACGATTTAGAATGTTGTTAAGAATGTTAAATTAAAAATTCCCGGCGATCTCATTGATTGTAATATATCTCCAATACATCCTTAATATAATTCAATTAAAAAAATATACTCTTATGATTTAAGATTTAATTTTCTTGAATGGTTAAGAAACAATGTAAAACAATGGATAGTAAAAAATAACATTTTTAAATCAAAGATTATAATTTTCTTAAGGATGTATTGGACGGACCGTCTATCTCAAAAGTTAATCCAAAGTATCAAAAAATTAAAATTGAGCGGAATACGAATTCTAATTGATTAAAAATTTTTTAAAAATCACGAAATTATATTTCAAAGTATTCTTTAATATAAATAGGTCTTAATTTCCAAGGAAATGTTGCTACGTTTTATCATCAATATTGCGTCAAACCGATAACAGTTATTTTTTTAATAATAATTTCAAAACAAGCAAGTAAATCATTTGAAAACTTTGTGGGAACATTTTTACATGTATGAAGAATATAATATTAGAAAATGAACTTTTTATCATTGTTTTTTTATAGTTTGTGAATAATTTATTACCTGTCTCTTGAACGTTTACATAAGATCTTATGTTAAAATCGCAAAATTCGAAAATTAATAACTTTTAAAGGAGCAAGTAAAAAAATTGGAAATAATTCATGACGATTTAGAATGTTGTTAAGAATGTTAAATTAAAAATTCCCGGCGATCTCATTGATTGTAATATATCTCCAATACATCCTTAATATAATTCAATTAAAAAAATATACTCTTATGATTTAAGATTTAATTTTCTTGAATGGTTAAGAAACAATGTTGGATAGAAAATAACATTTTTAAATCAAAGATTATAATTTTCTTAAGGATGTATTGGACGGACCGTCTATCTCAAAAGTTAATCCAAAGTATCAAAAAATTAAAATTAAGCAGAATTCTAATTGATTAAAAATTTTTTAAAAATCACGAAATTATATTTCAAAGTATTCTTTAATATAAATAGGTCTTAATTTCCAAGGAAATGTTGCTACGTTTTATCATCAATATTGCGTCAAACCGATAACAGTTATTTTTTTAATAATAATTTCAAAACAAGCAAGTAAATCATTTGAAAACTTTGTGGGAACATTTTTACATGTATGAAGAATATAATATTAGAAAATGAACTTTTTATCATTGTTTTTTTATAGTTTGCGATCTCATTGATTGTAATATATCTCCAATACATCCTTAATATAATTCAATTAAAAAAATATATGATTTAAGATTTAATTTTCTTGAATGGTTAAGAAACAATGTTGGATAGAAAATAACATTTTTAAATCAAAGATTATAATTTTCTTAAGGATATATTGGACGAACCTTCTGTCTCAAAAGTTAATCCAAAGTATCAAAAAATTAAAATTGAGCAGAATACGAATTCTAATTGATCAAAAATTTTTTAAAAATCACGAAATTATACTTCAAAGTATTCTTTAATATAAATAGTTCTTAATTTTCAAGAAAATGTTGCTACGTTTTATCATCAATATTGCGTCAAACCAATAATCACAGTTATTTTTTAATAATAATTTCAAAACGAGCAAGTAAATCGTTTGAAAACTTTGTGGGAACAGTTTTACATGTATGAAGAATATAATATTAAAAAATGAAATTTTTATCATTGTTTTTTTATAGTTTGCGAATAATTTATTACCTGCCTCTTGAACGTTTACATAAGATCCTATGTTAAAATCGCAAAATTCAAAAATTAATAACTTTAAAAAAATTTGAAATAATTCATGACGATTTAGAATTTATTATTAAGAATATTAAATTAAAAATTCACGGCGATCTCATTGATTGTAACATATCTCCAATACATCCTTAATAAGAAATATTTCGAATTAATCGCTCGCCTTTAAAAGTCGGACATTTAAATTATAATTTTAATCGTCTATCTGCGTAAATGTCACGACATTTGCGACAGTTATACGATATCAAAACAAGTGAATAACGTCTTTTGCACCTTCATTGTTCAAGCTGGATAAACAGGCGGCTCTCAACGATATTTAATAAGTAATTAATCGAGACGCGCGCTAATTGTAGAGTCCGATAATTAAGTGGTATAATTACCGATAATTAATTCCCGAGGCAAAGCTCTTTCCCCAGAAATCAGAATAAGAGTAAATTTTTATTGATATTATATTTGCATTCGTATATTCCTGTCGATATTGTTAATTAATTCTTAATTGTGTGACGTAATATTTTTGCGCGAGCGATTTAATAATTAAGAATGTTGCAAAAATAATTTTTAATACCACGCTTTTTCTCTCTTTCTCTCTCTCTCTCTCTCTCGTACTTACCTCGATACTGAAATAACCCCTGTCAACATAATCGCCCAGGAAGAGATATTTGGTGGAGGAAGGTGGACCGCCCACCTCGAATAATTTCATCAGGTCGTAGAACTGTCCGTGAATGTCGCCGCAAACTGAAAAAAGCAAAAGATAAATCGAGATTAGACGTATGGAAGGCAGAGAAGGAGCCCTTTAAAGGTGTAACTAGGAAGGAATTAATTTGCGAAAAGCATTTTTTGCGTCGCAAATTATGTTAAACAACGCCAATATTCCTCCGGAGCATTTAATTACGCGAGATAAAAGCGCCACGTGAAAAAAGGTATTCGAAATTAGCCGGCGCGCGATTAATATAGCGCGATTAAAGCGTATCTTGCGTCGAATATATAGACATTAGCGACCCTTGAGAGTCGGTAAACTTGTTTGCGAACGTTTCAAAGTGAAATTACGCTCCCATGTCGCAGGGGGGCGCGGGAAGGAAGCGGGGAATGTTGAGAAACTTCAAGTTCTCGAAACCGAAAACTATTAGCGTCCAGAACCCAGAAGTGACATCGCAGTTACTTTGGAGCTTCGCTATTCGTTTTCATATTGTTTCGCATTATACGTGCATGTGTGTATGCTTTTACTAAATTATACGAGTCCAATAAAGGCAATAGAATACGTGCCTAATCTTGTAGAAATATTGTCTGATCTTGCTCAAGATGTTTTTGTTGAAAATCTCAAGAAGAGAGAAAATTTTTTGACGCAATTTTTTTAAATAAATTTTCTCATTTCACAATGTGTTTTCCAATGTTTTTCGTTCATGCGAAGAGAAAATAGAGCGTAAGTTTTAACTAGAGATTTGTAAATGTATAGAAAATAATTTGAATAATTTTTCATAAGATCCGCATTTTTTACTTGTAAAATTTTCATTTCTTTATCATCAAAAGTTGCAATACGGAATATATATTACATATTTTGTTAAATAATTAAAAATAAAAAAAATAAAAATTACATATTTTGTTAAATAATTAAAAATAAAAAAATGAAAATAAAAATTATTGAATATATAAATAAAAATAGAATATTAATTGATATACTTTACACACATAATTTGCTTGATTGGTCGACTGTTTAAAATATGAGAGTAAAATTATCACAGAGGATTTTTGAAAGAACTGAATCCCAGTAAAAAATTCTACGAGATAATTTTCTGATTTTCCTAAATACAAAAAAGTAGAGAAAAAAATTTGTTTAAGTGAATTTTCTCATTTCACGTGTTTTTCAATGTTTTTCGTTCATGCGAAGAGAAAATAGAGCGTAAGTTTTAACTAGAGATTTGTAAATGTATAGAAAATAATTTGAATAATTTTTCATAAGATCCGCATTTTTTACTTGTAAAATTTTCATTTCTTTATCATCAAAAGTTGCAATACGGAATATATATTACATATTTTGTTAAATAATTAAAAATAAAAAAAATAAAAATTACATATTTTGTTAAATAATTAAAAATAAAAAAATGAAAATAAAAATTATTGAATATATAAATAAAAATAGAATATTAATTGATATACTTAAACACATAATTTGCTTGGTTTGTCGACTGTTTCGAATATGAGAGTAAAATTATCACAGAGGATTTTTGAAAGAACTGAATCCCAGTAAAAAATTCCACGAGATAATTCTCTGATTTTCCTAAATACAAAAAAGTAGAGAAAAAATTTGTTTAAGTGAATTTTCTCATTTCACGTGTTTTTCAATGTTTTTCGTTCATGCGAGGAGAAACATAGAGCGTAAGTTTTAACTAGAGATTTGTAAATGTATAGAAAATATGAATAATTTTTCATAAGATCAGCATTTTTTATTTGCGTAAAATTTTCATTTCTTTATCATCAAAAATACGGAATATATACTACATATTTAATATTTTGTTAAATAATTAAAAATAAAAAAATGAAAATAAAAATTATTGAATATATAAATAAAAATGAATATATTAATTGATATACTTTAAACACATAATTTGCTTGGTTTGTCGACTGTTTCGAATATGAGAGTAAAATTATCACAGAGGATTTTTGAAAGAACTGAATCCCAGTAAAAAATTCCACGAGATAATTCTCTGATTTTTCTAAATACAAAAAAGAAATCCCTGAGAATTCCAAATTTTTCATGTTTTTCCAGGGACTAGACAACCTTCTGCAATAATTGATCTGAATAATTGTCGTTGCATATTTATAAAATCGAGAAGCTCCTCTCGATTTTTCTCTTTTATTTTATTTTATCTTGTATTATTTTTTAACTTTTATTTTAAGTCATTAACACGTTATTAATGAAAACAAAAGATTGTGATATATTATATTTCCACAATATTTTCGAAACTTGAAAGACTCCAACGAGAAGGATAATACCTGGGAGCTTCGAAGACGCGTAAAAAATGTATCGCAAAGTAAAAGAAAGAAAGTATGACACCGGAGAGAAAACGGTAAACTGTTATACACGACGATAAATGAAGGTCCATAAACACGCTGCAACATGGAAACTTAGTTTTCCGCCATCCAGCGGAAACTATCAGCGGAGGTATAGATACATGTACACACACACACACATATGTGTATATGTGTGTGTGCATTGTGCGCGCGCGCGCGCACATCATAGCTTATGAGTATCAACTATTTTTATTATTCACCGTGTGCAATATGTTACGGCGGTGTTTTCGCAACATTTTCCGATACCGTTCGTTGCCGAGATGCAAACCAATAAAATCGCCCTTCAACTATGCGCTGCAGTCTCGTCCGTTCTGATAATCAAGTATAAAAAAAAAAAAAAAAAAAAGAAAGAAATTTAAAAAAATTTAAAAAAAAAGCGACCCGCAATTCGAAGCGCACGAAAATCATGCGGAATTTATCGAAGTGAGGAGAATCCGTCTGTTATATTTAAAAAAAAATTCCTGCGCCACGAGATCAGCCGCGAGTCTCTCCATTATTTCGCGTTATTGAAAAATTTCGCACGGGTCTTTGCAAACCATGCGTGTCGCGAATCAACTTTATTCCTCCCTGGTCGGTTTTGCAAAAATTTTTAACGCGGGAACAAAACGCTCGCTTTCCGAGAGAAAGAGCCTCGGCGTTTACGTAAAATATTATCGCGGAACAAAGGCGGACGAATAGCATCGATGGCGCTTTTTGTCCAACACGCGGTGATATATCTCGCGTTAATACGGGGGTCGCTGCCAGGAACTGGGACATTGTAAAGCAGCGAAATACGAGGCGGCGAGTTGACGGGGCGCGAAAGAGATCTATAAAGATAATTGAATCGAGATTTATATTAGAATTCGTATTCTGCCCAACTTTAATTTTTTGATACTTTGGATTAACTTTTGAGACAGACGGTTCGTCCAATACATCCTTAAGAAAATCATAATCTTTGATTTAAAAATGTTATTTTCTATCCAACATTGTTTCTTAACCATTCAAGAAAATTAAATCTTAAATCATAAGAGTATATTTTTTTTAATTGAATTATATTAAGGATGTATTGGAGATATATTACAATCAATGAGATCGCCGAGAATTTTTAATTTAACATTCTTAATAACATTCTAAATCGTCAGGAATTATTTCAAATTTTTTTACTTGTTCCTTTAAAAGTTATTAATTTTTGAATTTTGCGATTTTAACATAGGATCTTATGTAAACGTTCAAGAGACAGGTAATACATTATTCACAAATTATAACAAAACAATGATAAAAATTTCATTTTCTAATATTATATTCTTCATACATGTAAAAGTATTCCCACAAAGTTTTCAAACGATTTATTTGCTCGTTTTGAAATTATTATTAAAAAATAACTGTGATTATCAGTTTGACGCAATATTGATGATAAAACGTGGCAACATTTCTTGGAAATTAAGACCTATTTATATTAAAGAATATTTTGAAATATGATTTCGTGATTTTTAAAAAATTTTTGATCAAGTAGAATTCGTATTCTGCCCAACTTTAATTTTTTGATACTTTGGATTAACTTTTGAGACAGACGGTTCGTCCAATACATCCTTAAGAAAATCATAATCTTTGATTTAAAAATGTTATTTTCTATCCAACATTGTTTCTTAACCATTCAAGAAAATTAAATCTTAAATCATAAGAGTATATTTTTTTAATTGAATTATATTAAGGATGTATTGGAGATATATTACAATCAATGAGATCGCCGGGAATTTTTAATTTAACATTCTTAATAATATTCTAAATCGTCAGGAATTATTTCAAATTTTTTTACTTGTTCCTTTAAAAGTTATTAATTTTTGAATTTTGCGATTTTAACATAGGATCTTATGTAAACGTTCAAGAGACAGGTAATACATTATTCACAAATTATAACAAAACAATGATAAAAATTTCATTTTCTAATATTATATTCTTCATACATGTAAAAGTATTCCCACAAAGTTTTCAAACGATTTATTTGCTCGTTTTGAAATTATTATTAAAAAATAACTGTGATTATCAGTTTGACGCAATATTGATGATAAAACGTGGCAACATTTCTTGGAAATTAAGACCTATTTATATTAAAGAATACTTTGAAATATGATTTCGTGATTTTTAAAAAATTTTTGATCCAGTAGAATTCGTATTCTGCCCAACTTTAATTTTTTGATACTTTGGATTAACTTTTGAGACAGACGGTTCGTCCAATACATCCTTAAGAAAATTATAATCTTTGATTTAAAAATGTTATTTTCTATCCAACATTGTTTCTTAACCATTCAAGAAAATTAAATCTTAAATCATAAGAGTATTTTTTTTTAATTGAATTATATTAAGGATGTATTGAAGATATATTACAATCAATGAGATCGCCGGGAATTTTTAATTTAACATTCTTAATAACATTCTAAATCATCATGAATTATTTCAAATTTTTTTCCTTGCTCTTTTAAAAGTTATTAATTTTTGAATTTTGCGATTTTAACATAGGTTCTTATGTAAACGTTCAAGAGACAGGTATTAAATTATTCACAAACTATAAAAAAACAATGATAAAAATTTCATTTTCTAAAATTATATTCTTCATAAATGTAAAAATATTCTCACAAAATTTTAAAACAATTTATTTGCTCATTTTGAAATTATTATTAAAAAATAACTGTGATTATCTGTGGTTTGACACAATATTGATGATAAAACGTGGCAACATTTTCTTGAAAATTAAGACCTATTTATATTAAAGAATACTTTGAAGTTTTCGATGATTTTTAAAAAATTTTTCATCAATTAGAATTTGTATTCTGCCCAACTTCAATTTTTTGATATTTTGAATTAACTTTTGAGACAGAAGATCCGTCCAATACATCATTAATGTAGAAGTGAAACAGTGCGGGAGCGATCGGTAAAGAATAAACGAGGGGCATAAAATCGATAAATTTCGCGATTTTACGACTTATATCTTCGCGATCTCTCAAATTCTTCAGCGAAACGCGAGGTGAATCAAAGTCGCAAGTCTGAGAAATCGCGAATCTACGAGCGTTAATTAAGCGTCTGTATTTGCGAGATGTTGTAATATCGTCGATCGTCTTGTATATATTACGTAAATTAACGACTCCTACGGAAAGTGAGATAATTCGAGCCGCTTCAGCTCGTGCTTCGAAGCGAGAATCGCGTGGGAAGAAAGCTACTCGAGCAACGTCACAAAAGGACGAGAAGAAGCTGAACTTTATCCCGTAGTTTTCACTCTCTTCCTCCTTCTCCCTTCAATGTTGCCACGATACCGTTGCTCTCCTCCTCGTTTTCTTTTTTTTTTCTCTACTCCCAATGTTTCCTACGAAGAGCAAACAGGACGTGAGCGCAGATGTCGTGGTTGATATAAATAAATGACGCTTCGCCAACAAGGAAAGAAAATATTTTGCTTGAAAGAAACATTATCGATTTACTTTACACGCGTATTTCTTACGCGAGCCTTGTTAATTTTGCAAATGCGATAGAGATACATCCATCCTCGTCGAAAAATGTCCAATTCTTCCCCCCCAAATTTTTCAGAGCACACTTTCCCTCTTCCGAATCCCTCTTGATTTTCGTGAAAATTCGTGTCGTATTTTTCATCGCATAACCGAGAGACTCGAGACTTATGGCAAGAAGTAATTTCAAGTAACTTTGAAGTATGATTTCGTGAGTTTTAAAAAATTTTTCATCAATTAGAATTCGTATTCTGCCCAACTTTAATTTTTTGATACTTTGGATTAACTTTTGAGACAGACGGTCCGTCCAATACATCCTTAAGGAAATTATAATCCTTGATTTAAAAATGTTATTTTCTATCCAACATTGTTTCTTAACCATTCAAGAAAATTAAATCTTAAATCAGAAGAATATATTTTTTTAAATTGAATTATATTATTATATTTTTTTAAATTGAATTATATTAAAGATGTATTGGAGATATATTACAATCAATGAGATCGCCGCGAATTTTTAATTTAATATTCTTAATAACATTCTAAATCGTCATGAATTATTTCAAATTTTTTTACTTGTTCCTTTAAAAGTTATTAATTTCTGAATTTTGCGATTTTAACACAGGATCTTATATAAACGTTCAAGAGACAAGTAATAAATTATTCACAAACTATAAAAAAACAATGATAAAAATTTCATTGTGTAATATTATATTCTTCATACATGTAAAAATGTTCCTACAAAGTTTTCAAACGATTTACTTGCTCGTTTTGAAATTATTATTAAAAAATAACTGTGATTATCGGTTTGATGCAATATTGATAATAAAACATAGCAACATTTTCTTGAAAATTAAGACCTATTTACATTAAAGAATATTTTAAAGTATGATTTCGTGATTTTTAAAAAATTTTTGATCAATTAGAATTCGTATTCTGCCCAACTTTAATTTTTTGATACTTTGGATTAACTTTTGAGACAGACGGTCCGTCAAATACATCCTTAAGAAAATTATAATCTTTGATTTAAAAATGTTATTTTCTATCCAACATTGTTTCTTAATCATTCAAGAAAATTAAATCTTAAATCATAAGAGTATATTTTTTTAAATTGAATTATATTAAGGATGTGATATATATTACAATCAATGAGATCGCCGTGAATTTTTAATTTAACATTATAAATCGTCATGAATTATTTCAAATTTTTTTTGCTCTTTTAAAAGTTATTAATTTTTGAATTTTGCCATTTTAACATAGGATCTTATGTAAACGTTCAAGAGACAGGTAATAAATTATTCACAAACTATACAAACACAATGATAAAAATTTCATTTTCTAATATTATATTCTTCATATATATAAAAGTGTTCCTACAAAGTTTTCAAACGATTTACTTGCTCGTTTTGAAATTATTATTAAAAAATGACTATGATTATCGCTTTGACGCAATATTGATGATAAAACGTGGCAACATTTTCTTGGAAATTAAGACTTATTTATATAATATTAAAGAATATTTCGAAGTATGATTTCGTGACTTTTAAAAAATTTTTGATCAAGTAAAATTCGTATTCTGGCTAACTTTAATTTTTTGATACTTTGGATTAACTTTGAGATAGATGGTCCGTCCAATACATCCTTAAGAAAATTATAAATGATTTAAAAATGTTATTTTCTCCAACATTGTTTCTTATCATTCAAGAAAATTAAATCTTAAATCATAAGAGTATATTTTTTTAAATTGAATTATATTAAGGATGTATTTGATATATATTACAATCAATGAGATCGCCGTGAATTTTTAATTTAACATTCTAAATCGTCATGAATTATTTCAAATTGTTTTAAACTTGCTCCTTTAAAAGTTATTAATTTTTGAATTTGCGATTTTAACACAGGATCTTATGTAAACGTTCAAGAGAAGAAGTAGAATAGCACAACGCCGCAAACCAAGTCTGAATATTTCACACAATTCCCGAATGTATCGGCTTGGTTTGGCCTCCCCCTTCCTCTCTCCCAGAATCGCGTTAATTATTCGCCATGCGGGATACGTGGGGCACGTCACGAGCGAAGCAAGAACGTAATTTCGGCTTAGCCAGCGGTGACCAAACGATGTTACATTACCCTAGTCTATTGGCTCGGCGGCTTCTGCCAGTGTGTCACGCTTCTGCCACGTGAACCGACTGAATTTTCGCAGGACCCGAAGCTTATATATATATGCGTATATACACAGGATGCGGCGTATATACATATCCTACACGCGCCACTGCGTATTCGTGCAATCGCGATCTAATTATTCAAATCGCGCACGTCACTGGAAGCGATCGACGCAAGTGTATTCGTTGCGTTAGGACGCACGTGAGGTGAAATTGGTGCGAGACGAGTGACGTTTCTGTCATGCGTGCTAATGTTTTTCGCCGAAATAGCTCCAGCGACAAGTTCCAGCCTCGCGGATCCTTGTAATGCAAGTTAATAAGCACTCATCCCAAACTTCCATCCCAAAGGAAGCTTGCGACGCGTTTCGAGGACGAGACACGCATGTTTGGATAATGAGAGGAGATTTGCGATCGATAAAGTGAATTAAATGGATATTCCTACAGAAAAAAATCTGATTGCATTAATTAGAATTCTGATAGAATCAACCAGTTGGAAAATGGACGAACCAATTCTTGTTTTAGAAAATGGACGAACCAGAATTCTTGTAGGAATTACCAGATGAATCTGATTAATTTCTTCCTGTTCAATTTAACAAATTTTCTGGTTAATAATATTAAACTCACTAGCACCAAGTTGTCTAAAATTTTTTTCCATCTAATTTCATAAGTCTGTTTAATATTTTGAATTCCAACACGATTATTGGATCAATTCAATCCAGATTATTGAATAAATTATTTTAAATTCAGTTTGTTTGAAATTAAACTGATAAACAGTGCACTGAGAAAAAATCTGATTATATCAATTAGAATTCTGGTAGATTCAAGCAGAATGTCTGTTGAAAAATGGACGAACCAGAATTCTTGTAGGAATTACCAGATGAATCTGATTAATTTCTTCCTGTTAAATTTATCAAATTTTCTGATTAATAATATTAAACTCACAAGCATCAAGTCGTCTAAAATTTTTTTCCATCTAATTTCATAAGTCTGTTTAATATTTTGAATTCCAACAAGATTATTGGATCAATTCAATCCAGATTATTGAATAAATTATTTTAAATTCAGTTTGTTTGAAATTAAACTGATAAACAGTGCACTGAGAAAAAATCTGGTTGCATTAATTAGAATTCTGGTAGATTCAACCAGAATGTCTGTTGAAAAATGGACGAACCAGAATTCTTATAGGAATTACCAGATGAATCTGATTAATTTCTTTCTGTTAAATTTACCAAATTTTCTGGTTAATAATATTAAATTCGCCAGCACCAAGTCGTCTAAAATTTTTTCCATCTATCTCTGTTTAATATTTTGAGTTCCAACACGATTATTGGATAAATTCAATTCAGATTATTGAATAAATTATTTTAAATTCAGTTTGTTAGAAATTAAACTGTGATGCAAGAATTAAATATTATTTAATCACTCCCATCGAGAAAAAAATCTAGTTGCATTAATTAGAATTCTGGTAGATTCAACTAGTATATCTGTTGAAAAAATGGACGAACAGAATTCTTGTAGAAATAGACCAGATGAATCTTATTATAATAATTTCTTGTTAAATTTATCAAATTTTCTGGTTAATATACTAAATTCGTCAGCTAAGTCGTCTAAAATTTTTTCCATCTAATCTCAAAAGTCTGTTTAATATTTTAAATTCTAACATGATTATTGTATAAATTCAATTCAGATTATTGAATAAAATTATTTTAAATTCAGTTTGTTAGAAATTAAACTGATAAACAGTAATGCAAGAAGAGGATACAGCTCAAACACACACAATCAGAGAGCTAGCATCCTTTTTCTAGCACTGCTCATAAAAAAATCTACTTTGGATTTAATGTTAATGCTAGTTCTTTATATACATTTCATGGCAAATATTGAATACAAGTTAAATTAAGAGTGGCAAGCAAAGAAATTAATGTAACAAGAAATTTTATAGATCCAACCAGAAAATACTAACCAAATCCTTATAGTAAAATCTATTAAACTTTCTAATTATAAAAAATCAAGTATCATGATAACTAAAAATTCTTGTTTGATTTAACTAACCAAAATGCCTTCAATCATATACGTCTTGTTGGTATCAATCAAACAATTTTCCTCAGTGTGTAATGCAAATTAATAAGCCCCCTCCCCAAACTTCCGGAACGCTTGCAACGCGTTTCGAGGACGAGACACGCGTGTTTGGCTAATACAACAGACGAGATTTGCGGTCGATAAAGTGAATTAAACGGATATTCGCAGCGACAGGGATCGCCGCTAAGTATGCGCGAATTAACATCGCCGAGAGGACACGTCAAAATAAACGCGAACGCAGCCGGGAGCCTCGTTGCCTCGATCGAATGCCAATCCACTTATGAGTAACGTTCCAATATTATCTCGGAAATTCGTCTTCCCGCTGGCAGTGTCGAGGAATCTCCCCGACTCCTGTAATAGAATAAAACGAGGGAAAGTATTCTCGCGATACCGAGGAAACCTGGTGGCCTTCAATCTCCTCCCATTCATCGCCCACGGAATTTCGCGTATGAATAGAGAGAGCCCCGCAAAATTGCGCCGCGAAATAGAAATTACTTGGTCTTTTATGGATTGTTACCGCTACCGGGATCGATCGTCCAAACGAGAGAACGGAAAATAGCTCCGCTAAATTCCCCGGAATTTAAATAAGGGAGGAGGAGGAGGAGGAGGAACGCGCGTTATTTCAAACAAGCTTAACGGGACGGGTGTTATTTCGATTGGCAGCGATTAGGGCCCGCGTAAAACGCGAAAACGACCGGGGCCGTGTTTTTATTTTAATCCGATTAACCGAACCGGCGACTTCCGTCCGCCGTTTAATAATCGGTTTGCAGTTAACAATCTGCTCATCGTGGCGTTAAAGCGGATTCCGCGCGCTCTCGTTGATTATCGATAAGCACTACTGGCGTTTCCGTTCGAACAGAAGGTTTCAGCAGAGGGTTGTCATCCTGGATGTGCTTTTAAAAGCTCGCGATTCCGTCTCTTCTCATCCTCCCACTCTCTCTCTCTCTCTCTCTCTCTCTCTCTCTCTCTCTGCTCTCTCTCTCTCTCTCTCTCTCTCTGCCTCTCTCTCTCTCTCTGCCTCTCTCTCTCTCTCTCTCTCTCTCTCCTTCTCCCCTTCTCCTTCTCTCTCCTTCTTCCCTTCTCTCTCTCTCTCCCTCTCTCTCTGCCTCTCTCTCTCTCTCTCTCTCTCTCTCTCTCTCTCTCTCTCTTAGTTACGAAATAGATTAAAAATAGTAGGAAATCTAAGTGAAAGACAAACGCGACAGGCCGGAGATATTAATATAATTTCGCAGAACAAGAAGTGCGCAAAAAAGTATGTTTTATGAAGGAGTGAAATTATATAATGATTTACCAGCCGAGAAGATGAAACATTGTGATAAAATCGAACCTTTCAAGCGAATGTTAAAGGAATATATATTATTTAATGTAATTTAAATTGTATACTACAAAGCTGATAAAGCTAATAAAGATCAATCAATCAATCAATCAATCTCTCTCTCTCTCTCTCTCTCTCTCTCTCTCTCCTCTCTCTCTCTCTCTCTGTCTCTCTCTCTCTCTCTCTCTCTCTTTCTCTCTGCTAATTTATTCCGCCCGCGAAATTTACGGTCCCCCGACAGTAACGAATCGGTGAGATATTTTTTCGGGCAAACGTATCGCGGTTCTTATATCACGGCTGTTACACGACGGATGTCATTGTCTCGCACAAAATGTGTGCGCGCGTATGTGTGATACTTTGCGATGCGTTTGTCACCATTTTTTTGGGACCCTTTATCGCTATTTGCCTAACGATATATGCCTCTCTCATCTTCGTGTACGTTTTTTTTAGCGAGGGGTAAACCGCTGAGAGCACATTGCAGGATACAGATTTGAGGCAATGCTAGGTTTATTGGGCATTGTTTGGGAATTACTGGCGTTTCTTGGATATTAGTGGACATTACTTGAGCATTACTAGGCATTAGTAAAAAATTTAGCAATAATGTAATTGCTAGACATTAATAAAAATTTAGCAGGAATTGGGCATTAGTACTCTTTTAAAAGTGAATCATTGAAAATATCATTAATTTAAACAGTAAAATAAGATTTCACTGAGAATCAGTGAGTATTTTACTGATCTTCACAATTATTTTTTTGTTATTTTAGCTTATATCTTACTGATTATGGTCAGTTAAAATAAAATTCACTGTAAAATCAGTAAATTTTACTGTAAAATCAGTAACCGCTAGTTCGTTCATTTACAATCGCTATCTCTCTCGTATTTAATTTTAGTTATAAGAATTATATAAAGTTTGCAAAGAGCGACATTTAAAATTAGAAGTATTACTTCGATTTAATTTCTAATACAAGCTCAATAGAGAAGCTTCAAATATTAAATCGACTTATAAGTCGAACAAATAAATGTCTGGGGATTTAATGAAAATTATTTGTTCGTTATCTATTTAAAATAACAAGTTCAATATGCATGTAATATGAATAAAATAAAATTGTTAATATAATAAATATTTGGTAAATATAAATAAAATTTTTAATTTTATATGAAACAGATAGAGAGATGAATTATAGTTAAATATTATTGACAATAGCGAAAGAAATATTACCGATATTGAGAAATATTACTGATTGAAACAGTCAAAATTATTAACTGATTCTTTCAATAAAATATCATTGATTTATAGTGCTATACTTATAATTGTTATCAGTGATTATTTACTGTTTTTCAATTTTAATTATAAGAATTATATAAAGTTTGCAAAAAGCGACATTTAAAATTAGAAATATTACTTCGATTTAATTTCTAATACAATCTCAATAAAGAAGCTTCAAATATTAAATCGACTTTATAAGTCGAACAAATAAATGTCTGGCGACTTAATGAAAATTATTCGTTCGTTATCTATTTAAAATAACAAGTTCAATATGCATGTAATATGAATAAAATAAAATTGTTAATTTAATAAATATTTAGTAAATATAAATAAAATTTTTAATTTTATATGAAACAGATAGAGAGATGAATTATAGTTAAATATTATTGACAATAGCGAAAGAAATATTACCGATATTGAGAAATATTACTGATTGAAACAGTCAAAATTATTAACTGATTCTTTCAATAAAATATCACTGATTTACAGTGCTATACTTATAATTGTTATCAGTGATTATTTACTGTTTTTCAATTTTAATTATAAGAATTATATAAAGTTTGCAAAAAGCGACATTTAAAATTAGAAATATTACTTCGATTTAATTTCTAATACAATCTCAATAAAGAAGATTCAAATATTAAATCGACTTATAAGTCGAACAAATAAATGTCTGGCGACTTAATGAAAATTATTCGTTCGTTATCTATTTAAAATAACAAGTTCAATATGCATGTAATATGAATAAAATAAAATTGTTAATTTAATAAATATTTAGTAAATATAAATAAAATTTTTAATTTTATATGAAACAGATAGAGAGATGAATTATAGTTAAATATTACTGACAATAACGAAAGAAATATTACCGATATTGAGAAATATTACTGATTGAAACAGTCAAAATTATTAACTGATTCTTTCAATAAAATATCACTGATTTACAGTGCTTATAACTGCTGTAATCAGTGACTATTTACTATTTTTCAGTGATAATACACTGATTCACTTTTAGAGAGTAGGCATTAGTGTACATAATTTTGATCAGCGATTTATCCCTCGTTTTTTAGCTATCATATTTATGATACGAGCAATATGGATCGAATAGGTGTAGCAGGTCGAATATAAATGTCTTCGGGCCAAGTCCCTCTGACACAAGCGCGAGCCACTATTTCAAAGGGCAATATCCGTCGCGGGGAAAGTAGCAGACTGCGCAGTTCGAACGAAGTAACCAACTGCAAGGCTACGACGACGACGATGATGACGATCTCGACTGTGAAACGGTGCATAAAAATGCACTTACTTAGCCGCATATAAATCGATCCGCTCGCTGTTTACGCCGCTACAAGATGGTGCATAAACTCACCCCTCCTCCCTCTACCCTTGCGACCGCTTCGTGTGACGATAGCAAGCATAATATCTCTGCGAAAGAAAACACGAGGTTTCTTCGAAACAGACAAATTTGGCGCCCATGCGTTAAAGAGGAAAAAATTCGGGGAGCTTATACGAGTTAAGGGAGGAACCTACTTTAGAAGCTCGAAATAAGGATGATTTTTAAGAAATTTTTTTCTAAAGGAAAAATAAGAGTTACGTTTTTGAAACTTTTAGTACGTTTTATGCAATATTTGAACGTTATATATAAATTTTTTCAATAAAAAAAGTTCAGTTTTCGTTAAATAATTTAATGTTAATTTTCGTGCTTCGTCAAAAAAAATGTATATTTTTAATTTTTATACAATTTTATCCTAAATGAACCAAAAAAAATTTAAATAAGTATAAAAATTAAATTTCTGTGTAATTTTTATACTTATTTCAATTTTTTTTTGGTTCATTTAGGATAAAATTGCATAAACATTAAAAATATACTTGGTTTTTTTATTTTAGACAAGAATTGAAGACGTTATGCTGTACACAGTGGCGCAAACTTCGAAGTACGAAAATTAACATTAAATTATTTAACGATAACTTAACTCCTTTTTATTGAAAAAATTTGTATATAATGTTCAAATATTGTATAAAATATTGTACTAAAATATTGTACTGTTCAAATATTGTATAAAATATTGTACTAAAATATTGTGCTGTTCAAATATTGTATAAAATATTGTACTAAAAGTTTCAAAAATGTAATTCTTATTTTTCCTTTAGAAAAAAAATTTCTTAAAAAAAAATCATCTTTTTTTGGGCTCTTAAAGTAGGTTTCCCCTTAAATTATTTTGTCGGCTAATTACAAAGGCAATCATCTTTTGTTCGTTTCGTTTACCGTTCTAGTTATAAAAAATCGAGTCTTATCGTGATAACTAGAAATTCTTGTTTGATTTAATCAAAATACCTTCAATCATATACGTCTTGTTGGAACAATCAAACGATTTTTCTCAGTGTAGAATTAAATATACAGTTTATTGGTCAAAAGTATCGCGTCACTTACAGAAACATTAAACTTTAATGAACACAGATATAAATATGATCAAATTATATGATCAAATTTATTACTGTTATTTTAATACTAAATTTAATATTGAAAGAATTAGAGCAAACAGCAGAGATATTAAATTTTTTATTCTTCCAAATTGCCTCCCTCTGTTTTCAATATACTCCCACACGTATTCTTCGCATTCTTGACAACAGGGTTTTTTTAAGTTGTTACTGATTGGATTTCAGCATGTTTGCAAATACTCCCACATATTGCTTTTGATTAATAGATTTCATTTTCGAACACTTCCATCAAGTTCATCCCACAGTAATTCTGTCGGATTAAGAGGCGATCGAGAGGCTATTCTGAAGAATCAGAAATTCAATTTTCCATTTTTACTTGTTACAATTTTTCATTTTCACGATATTAAAGCATAAAAAAATGACAGTAATAAAATACAATTATTAATATAGTTTATATACATTAATTATTATATAATATTTATACATGTCTCAATTCATTAATATAAGCAAATTCCCCGTTCGCATAAATATTTTTTCATCGGTACTAAAAAAATGTAATAAAATCGCTCGGGAAAATGTTTTCGAATTTTCGGATTAAGAGGCGATCGAGAAGCATAAAAAATGACAGAAATAAAATACAATTATTAATATAGTTTATATACATTAATTGTTATATAATATTTATACATGTTTCAATTCATTAATATAAGCAACTTCCCCGTTCGCATAAATACTTTTCATCGGTACTAAAAAATGTAATAAAATCGCTCGGGAAAATGTTTTCGGATTAAAAAACGATTGAGAGGCTATTTTGAAGAATCAGAAATTCAATTTTCCGTTTTTACGTGTTACAATTTTTCATTTTCACGATATCAAAGCATAAAAAATGACAGAAATAAAATACAATTATTAACATAGTTTATATACATTAATTATTATATAATATTTACACATGTTTCAGTTCATTAATATAAGCAACTTCCCCGTTCCCATAAATACTTTTCATCGGTACTAAAAAAATGTAATAAAATCGCTCGGGAAAATGTTTTCGGATTAAAAAGCGATTGAGAGGCTATTTTGAAGAATCAGAAATTCAATTTTCCGTTTTTACTTGTTACAATTTTTCATTTTCACGATATTAAAGCATAAAAAATGACAATAATAAAATACAATTATTAATATAATTTATATACATTAATTGTTATATAATATTTATACATGTTTCAATTCATTAATATAAGCAACTTCCCCGTTCGTATGAGTACTTTTCACCGGTACTAAAAAATGTAATAAAATCGCTCGGGAAAATGTTTTCGGATTAAAAAGCGATTGAGAGGCTATTTTGAAGAATCAGAAATTCAATTTTCCGTTTTTACTTGTTACAATTTTTAATTTTCACGATATTAAAGCATAAAAAATGACAGAAATAAAATACAATTATTAATATAGTTTATATACATTAATTATTATATAATATAATTATTATATATTTATACATGTTTCATTAATATAAGCAACTTCCCCTTTCGTATGAGTACTTTTCACCGGTACTAAAAATGTAATAAAATCGCTCGGGAAAATGTTCTCAAGATTAAAAAGCGATTGAGAGGCTATTTTGAAAAATCAGAAATTCAATTTTCCGTTTTTACTTGTTACAATTTTTCATTTTCACGATATCAAAGCATAAAAAATGACAGAAATAAAATACAATTATTAACATAGTTTATATACATTAATTATTATATAATATTTACACATGTTTCAGTTCATTAATATAAGCAACTTCCCCGTTCCCATAAATACTTTTCATCGGTACTAAAAAAATGTAATAAAATCGCTCGGGAAAATGTTTTCGGATTAAAAAACGATTGAGAGGCTATTTTGAAGAATCAGAAATTCAATTTTCCGTTTTTACGTGTTACAATTTTTCATTTTCACGATATAAAAAAATGACAATAATAAAATACAATTATTAATATAATTTATATATATATATATATATTAATTATTATATAATATTTACACATGTTTCAGTTCATTAATATAAGCAACTTCCCCGTTTGCATAAATACTTTTCATTAGTACTAAAAAATGTAATAAAATCGCTCGGAAAAATGTTTTCGGATTAAAAAGCGATTGAGAGGCTATTTTGAAGAATCAGAAATTCAATTTTCCGTTTTTACGTGTTACAATTTTTCATTTTCACGATATAAAAAAATGACAGTAATAAAATACAATTATTAATATAATTTATATCAGGGTGTCCCGCAATTACCGCTCAATATTTTAAAGGTAGATTCTCTGACCAATTTAAAAACGATTTTTCCTCAGCGAAAATGCCGAAGAAGATCATTATTTTTTGCATATTCCTAATTTTTGTCATAATGTATCTTTCTAATTAAGCCTTAAATTAAAATTCTATTAAAGTAAACTCTACCTAAAATTAACTAAAGAATGTGATTTTATTAATATTTTATTCCCATAAGGCTTAATTTGCGAAAAACCCTTTATTTTCAATCATTTATAACTCGAAAACTATTGGTGCCTCGACATTTTCGCTGAGGAAAAATCATTTTGAAATTGGCCAGAGAATCTACCTTTAAAATATTGAGCGGTAGTTGCGGGACACCCTGTATATTAATTATTATGTAATATTTACACATGTTTCAGTTCATTAATATAAGCAACTTCCCCGTTCGTATGACTTACTTTTCACCGGTACTAAAAAAATGTAATAAAATCGCCCGGGAAAATGTTCTTCTCGAGTTCCTTCCAGGCGATGTCGCGGAATAATCGCGAATGGATCTTACGTGTCGCGATTCTCGACGACGTTTCAATGACATTATCATCTCGCTGCGTGTCCATATGGCAGATCCGAGGGCTGCAGAACAGAGGTCTTACACATACGCCCCGAGCTCGATGTTTACGATTGCTTTATTAAGAGATTCGAACCACGTACGGATGTAACTCGGCATCGTAAACCCGACGTACGTCCGTTGCACGACGGTGCAGTTAACCCATATAGCGAACGGAACATGCTCGCATGGGAGGCTACATCTTCGTTAGCCGGCGCCATCGATAACGACAACCACCGCGCAAAACCATAAACCGTAAAGGAGCGCAACGGAAAATGAGATACATCTCCTTCTTGTTTTGTTACCTCCGTAAACTGCTCCTCGTTACGAGAGAGTTCCTTTAAATGTTGCAATTACGAAGAGAATAAAAGTCAAGTATAAACGAAAGGAACTCAGCTTTATGGTATTATATTGATTGAGTTATTAAAATTGCATAAACATTAAAAATATACTTGGTTTTTTTTATTTTAGACAAGAATTGAAGACGCTATTATGCTGTACCAGTGGCGCAAACTTGAAGTACGAAAATTAACATTAAATTATTATAACGATTACTTAACTCTTTTTATTGAAAAAATTTGTATATAATGTTCAAATATTGTATAAAATATTGTACTAAAATATTGTACTGTTCAAATATTGTATAAAATATTGTACTAAAATTTGTGCTGTTCAAATATTGTATAATATATTGTACTAAAAGTTTCAAAATGTAACTCTTTTTTCCCTTTAGAAAATTTCTTAAATCACCTTTTTCGCTTTTAAATGGTTCCCCTCTTAAATTTTGTGGCATTACAGGCTCACTTTTTCCTTTTTGTCACGTTTTTTTTCCTTTTTTTGAAATTGTGTCATGTATGTCTGTCTGTTCATGATTTGTCTAAGTGCTTCTGTCTGTTTCGTATTATTTTCCTTTAATTCTTTCTTTTTATTGCTCGCTTTGTTTTCTTTTAAATTGTTTGTTTCATTTGTTGGCTTTCTATTTTGCTGGTCCTCCCTTATGCAAAGCAATTTTCTGTTATTTTACTAAATTTGAAAATTAAGCACAAGAGAATTAATTTTTTATTGCAAGAAAATAAAAGTCAAGTATAAACGAAAGGAACTCGTATGCTTTATGGTATTATATTGATTGAGTTATTAAAATTGCATAAACATTAAAAATATACTTGGTTTTTTTTATTTTAGACAAGAATTGAAGACGCTATGCTGTACACAGTGGCGCAAACTTCGAAGTACGAAAATTAACATTAAATTATTTAACGATTACTTAACTCCTTTTTATTGAAAAAATTTGTATATAATGTTCAAATATTGTATAAAATATTGTACTAAAATATTGTACTATTCAAATATTGTATAAAATATTGTACTAAAATATTGTGCTGTTCAAATATTGTATAAAATATTGTACTAAAAGTTTCAAAAATGTAACTCTTATTTTTCCTTTAGAAAAAAATTTCTTAAAAATCATCCTTTTTTCGGGCTTTTAAAGTAGGTTCCCCTCTTAAATTATTTTGTCGGCTAATTACAAAGGCAATCATCTTTTGTTCCTTTCGTTTACCGTTCTAGTTATAAAAAATCGAGTCTTATCGTGATAACTAGAAATTCTTGTTTGATTTAACCAAAATACCTTCAATCATATACGTCTTGTTGGAACAATCAAATGATTTTTCTCAGTGTAGAATTAAATATATAGCTTATTGGCCAAAAGTATCGCGTCACTTACAGAAACATTAAACTTTAATGAATACAGATATAAATATGATCAAATTATATGATCAAATTTATTACTGTTATTTTAATACTAAATTTAATATTGAAAGAATTAGAGCAAACAGCAGAGATATTAAATTTTTTTAAATGTTGCAATTACGAAGAAAATAAAAGTCAAGTATAAACGAAAGGAACTCGTATGCTTTATGGTATTATATTGATTGAGTTATTAAAATTGCCTCTTAACATTCCGCTCCCTGCTATTAAAATATTGCTTGTAAATAAAAAAAAAATGTCCTCTATTTTATAGAAATCTGATATGCAGATAATATTAAATTTAAAAGTGACAGATCAAAATGTGTCAAACTTATTGTGTGATATTAAATAATAAAAAATATAAAAAATATAAATAAAAAATATAAAAAATCTTAATAGACAGGGTATCCCAGACTTGACGAATCAGCCGTTAATAGTAGATTTCTGAGATCATTTGGAAACGAAAATCTTAATAGCAAAATGCTGAGAAAAGATTACCAATCGGCGTGTTATGTTTTTTTTGTGATCAGGGATATAGCGGATCAAGGAACCCGCATACAGCGCGGTAATTTCGATATCGATAGAGAGATCAATATAAAATAAAAAATAGGATTCTGCAGTGAAAGCGATTGTATTTTTGATGCGATAGTAGCCAATAGTTTGAACATTTTTATGAAGCCTTTCTCGACATTTTGGTATTAGAATTTTTTCTTCAAATGATCTCAGGAATCTGCTATTAACTATTTCTTTAAATCTGAGACACCCCGTATAAATATATAAATATATAAATAGAACAAAATATTAATTTTTTTTTAAAGTAAGAAATATATAAAAAAAATAAAATAAGATAATAAATAAAATAAAATAACAAATATATAAATAAAATAAAATAAAGTTCAGAGAAAATAAACAAAAAATTAGATTAATTTTTTAACAAAAAGAGATGGAATATATTTCTATTGTATTTCCTATACCTTCGGAATTCGGAGACATTATGTTTCGATACCTTAATGAAGAGTACAGAATAGGATTCTGCAGTGAACGCGATTGTATCTTTGATGCGACAGTAGTCAGTAGTTTGAACATTTTTATGAAGTCTTCCTCGACATTTTGGTATTAGAATTTTCGTCGAATGATCTCAGGAATCTGCTATTAACTATTTCTTTAAATCTGAGACACTCTGTATAAATATATAAATAGAACAAAATATTAATTTTTTTAAAAGTAAGAAATATATTAAAATAAAATAAAATAAAATTCAGAGAAAATAAACAAAAAATTAGATTAATTTTTTAATAAAAAGAGATGGAATATATTTCTATTGTATTTCCTATATCTTCAGAATTCTGAGACATTTTCGATACCTAATGAGGAGTATAAAATAGGATTCTGCAGTGAACGCGATTGCATCTTTGATGCAACAGTAGTCAGTAGTTTAAACATTTTTATAAAGTCTGCCTCAACATTTTGGTATTAGAATTTTTTCTCAAAATGATTTCAGGAATTTGCTATTAACTATTTCTTTAAATCTAAGACACCCTGTATAAATATATAAATAGAACAAAATATTAATTTTTTTTTAAAGTAAAAGTAAAAGAAATATATTAAAATAAAATAAAATAAAGTTCAGAGAAAATAAACAAAAAATTAGATTAATTTTTTAACAAAAAGAGATGGAATATATTTCTATTGTATTTCCTATACCTTCGGAATTCTGAGACATTATGTTTCGATACCTAATGAGGAATACAAAATAGGATTCTGCAGTGAACGCGATTGTATCTTTGATGCAACAGTAGTCAGTAGTTTAAACATTTTTATAAAGTCGTTGGTATTAGAATTTTTTCTCAAAATGATTTCAGGAATTTGCTATTAACTATTTCTTTAAATCTAAGACACCCTGTATAAATATATAAATAGAACAAAATATTAATTTTTTTTAAAAGTAAGAAATATATAAATAAAATAAAATAAGATAATAAATAAAATAAAATAAGAAATATATAAATAAAATAAAATAAAGTTCAGAGAAAATACACAAAAAATTAGATTATTTTTTTAACAAAAAGAGATGGAATATATTTCTATTATATTTCCTATACCTTCGGAATTCTGAGACATTATGTTTCGATGCCTTAACATGTACGATTTGCTTATTAGAGAGAATTTGAACGCGCGTTTCTCGCATCGTTTCTCGCTGTTGTATTCTCATAACTTATATCCGCGCGATTCTCGCAGCGAGATTGAAGAAAAAAAAATAGATTCCCAGGTAGAGCGCGATCGAGAATCCGAAAACAATCGTGACTATTTGCGGGTCTCGGCGAGTGAGAGGCGAGACCGTCTCCTGGGGAATTCGCCATCGGACGAATGGTGGAATGCGAGCTAGGCAGCTCGGAGCTATTTCGGCCATGATTATTTCGCGATCATATAAATCTTTCCCCTGGCGATGAAACATCGGGGACACAGCCTGACAGTTTAAGTTAAGAGAACTAGTTTCAAGAGCCATTCAAGAGTCGGAAGATCTCGTACAAGCTTCTCTTGACGTACGCATTTATTTATTTATTTATTCGGAAGACTTGAAAACAGGCGTTGAATAGCTTTCTAATGTTTATTCACACTTTATGACACACGTAAAGTGAATAATATATTCTCGCAACATACGCGTTTATTATTATTATTAATTATTATTGATCTATTATTAGTCTATTATTTTTATTCTTTTTTCAAACACCGAATAATTTAATCTCGAGTTTATAAATAATTTTTTAAATTATTATTAATTTATTATTAGTCTATTATTTTTTAATTTTGACTTTAAATTCCTTCTATAAATTTTATTCCTTAATTTTAAAGAGTTTAATCTCGAGTTTTTAATTATTTTTTAAATTATTATTAATCTATTATTAGTCTATTATTTTTTAATTTTGACTTTAAATTCCTTTTATATTTTAAATATCCGCAAAGTTTGTTTTATAGGCCGTCTGGATGTGGGGAAGAAAATTTTTATGACATATTGAATTTTATTAATAATCTTTAGCTGTAATTTTGGTTCATTGCACTCACACGCTTATGCTATCTTTTTCGAACACCGAATAATTTAATCTCGAGTTTATAAATAATTTTTTAAATTATTATTAATCTATTATTAGTCTATCTATTATTTTTTAATTTTGACTTTAAATTCCTTTTATAAATTTTATTCCTTAATTTTAAAGAGTTTAATCTCGAGTTTTTAATCATTTTTTAAATTATTATTAATCTATTGTTAGTCTATTATTTTTTAATTTTGACTTTAAATTCCTTTTATATTTTAAATATCCGCAAAATTCGTTTTATAGGCCGTCTGGATATAGGGAAGAAAATTTTTATGACACATTGAATTTTATTAATAATTTTTAGCTGTAATCTTGGTTCATTGCACTCGCTTATGCTATCTTTTTCGAACACCGAATAATTTAATCTCGAGTTTATAAATAATTTTTTAAATTATTATTAATCTATTATTAGTCTATCTATTACTGGTATTTTATTTTAAGTCTATATTTTTTAATTTTGACTTTAAATTCCTTCTATAAATTTTATTCCTTAATTTTGAAGAGTTTAATCTCGAGTTTTTAATAATTTTTTTCATTATTATTAATCTATTATTAGTCTATTTATATATTTTTCATTTTAATGTTAAATTCCCTTTATAAATTTTATTCCTTCTCCCTATAAGCCGTTCCTTATTTTAGGCCGTTTCGCGAAGTACAATATTATGTTATTCGTCGAGTATTTAAACGAACATTTTCAAGTAATTTCTCCAAATTTCCCTCTGAAGATGGCACGAGCTACCTGCTACTTTGTATTGATCGTGTTACGTCAAATTGCGCAATTCAGATGTCAAAATTATACTAAATGTTTCCGCAGTGCGCTGTTATGTCAGCCAAATTCCCCGAGCGACTTTTACAATTAGCTTAAGCAACTTGTAAGTACAGTAGCCGAGGCAGTAGTTTATGCTACTCCAGCACTTCTATTTTCCGTTCACGAGAGTCCCCTTAGGACACTCTGCTGTATTTCTATCACGTACGATGGATGGATAGATAGGTAACTGCGGATGATACGCGTTCGAGGGCGATTGTCGTTATGCGATTGTATGACACCGTAAATTCAACACCCCGCGTCGTCGTATTTTGGGGTGATCCTTGACGCTTAGCGAAACGAGACCGGGGAGATTTAATCAAAATTTTACGACTGTCGCCACGATAAAAGGTGCAGGAAGCAGTAGCTCGATGAATCAACTGTTTAGGATAAACTGAATATATTCCTAAAAATTGTCTTATATATAAGGTATATGTCTATTTCAATTTTGTAAAAATTGTTTTTTAAAAAACTCCCTTATTTTTCAAAATTTCAAGTAAATAGAATATTTTGGAGAATTTTACGACTGTTGCCACGATAAAAGGTGCAATAACTCGATGAATCAACTGTTTAGAATAAAGGTTAATTCAGGTTAATTCAGCGTTGAAAAAGGACACTGAATATATTCCTAAAATTGTCTTATATATAAGGTATATGTCTATTTCAATTTTGTAAAAATTGTTTTTAAAAAACTCCCTTATTTTAATTTCAATTTTTCACTCAGATCTGTTAAAAGGTGTTTCGCGTTGAAAAGGACACTGAATAATTCCTAAAATTGTCTTTATAAAGGTATATGTCTATTCAATTTTGTAAAAATTGTTTTTAAAAAACTCCCTTATTTTTCAAAATTTCAAGTAAATAGAATATTTTGGAGAATTTTACGACTGTTGCCACGATAAAAGGTGCAATAACTCGATGAATCAACTGTTTAGAATAAAGGTTAATTCAGGTTAATTCAGCGTTGAAAAAGGACACTGAATATATTCCTAAAATTGTCTTATATATAAGGTATATGTCTATTTCAAATTTTGTAAAAATTGTTTTTAAAAAAATTCCCTTATTTTTCAAAATTTCAAGTAAATAGAATATTTTGGAGAATTTTACGACTGTTGCCACGATAAAAGGTGCAATAACTCGATGAATCAATTGTTTAGAATAAAGGTTAATTCAGGTTAATTCAGCGTTGAAAAAGGACACTGAATATATTCCTAAAATTGTCTTATATATAAGGTATATGTCTATTTCAATTTTGTAAAAATTGTTTTTTAAAAAAACTCCCTTATTTTTCAAAATTTCAAATAAATAGAATATTTGGAGAATTTTACGACTGTTGCCACGATAAAAGGTGCAGTAGCTCGATGAATCAACTGTTTAGAATAAATCAGATTAATTCAGCGTTGAAAAAGGACACTGAATATATTCCTAAAATTGTCTTATATATAAAGTATATGTCCATTTAAATTTTGTAAAAAAATTTCCTTATTTTTCAAAATTTCAAGTAAATAGAATATTTTGGAGAATTTTACGACTGTTGCCACGATAAAAGGTGCAGTAGCTCGATGAATCAACTGTTTAGAATAAATCAGATTAATTCAGCGTTGAAAAAGGACACTGAATATATTCCTAAAATTGTCTTATATATAAGGTATATGTCTATTTAAATTTTGTAAAAAAAACTCCCTTATTTTTCAAAATTTTAAGTAAAGAGAATATTTTGGAGAATTTTTAATGCAACTTTTTAAAATAAATTTTTTTATTATTAGTATTTTCTAATGCTCTTTATTCGTACAAAGGAAAATGTAGAGCTACTTAAATTCAAATGCTAGACTGACAACTGATTGAAAAAAAATGAAAGCTAGTTTTCAGTTAAGATAAACATTTTTCCTTTGCATAATATTTTAATTTCTCACCACTGAAAATAAAATAGAAAATATGCATTGTAATATTTTGTTAATATATTGAATATATAAATAAAAATAAATATATATTTATAATCAAATTAAACAGTCATAATTCACTTGTCGATTGTTAAGAATAATAAGAGCAAAATTATCGAAGAGAATTTTTGAAAAAAATTCTCACGATAAAAATCTCCTCTTTTTCTAGATACAAAAGAAATCTCTGAGAATTTCGGAGTTTTTCAAGAAATAAACCTTGTTATAATATATAATATGTATTGAGACACGATTTTACTGGGAAAATCTATACAAAAGATTCTTGCGTAAATTTAAAGAAAATAAATAAAAAAATCTTATTCGCGACTGATCGATTCACCATCTAAATTCGCGTGTTCTAAATTCAATCTGAACGATTCCACGATCGCAGCTTCCCCACAATCTCGAAATTCGGCATCGGTGACATCGCGTGTCGAGCCCTAAGCGTTCCATCGGAACGAATTGAATAATTTCAAGCGCTTTTCGTCGCTCGCGAGGGGCTGTTTCGCGGCAAACACCCCCGCTTTTACCGAGGAAAAAAAAACACACCGTGAGCGGGGAGAAAAAGCACAAATTCAGCATGTTGCACGTCGCGAGTCGCAGTTTTAGATATTTTTTAGATATTTTTTAGAGATTTTTTAGATATTTTTAGATATTTTTTAGAGATTTTTTAGATATTTTTTAAATATTTTTTAGATATTTTTTCTGCAATATAATAATTTACGCGAGCGAAAGGAGCAGGAAAATTCAAAACGATTGGCCTCCCTGAATTTTTAGTACAATTTTCATTCCCCCGTCCACGTTTTTTTTTCGGCTCGAGGGATCTTTTTACGTCGCGAGTCGCAGTTTTAGATATTTTTTAGATATTTTTTAAATATTTTTTAGATATTTTTTCTGCAATGTAATAATTAACGCGAGCGAAAGGAGCAGGAAAATTCAAAACGATTGGCCTCCTGAATTTTAGTACAATTTTCATTCCCCCGTTCACGTTTTTTTTCGGCTCGAGGGATCTTTTTACGTCGCGAGTCGCAGTTTTAGATATTTTTTAGATATTTTTTAGATATTTTTTAAATATTTTTTAGATATTTTTTCTGCAATATAATAATTAACGCGAGCGAAAGGAGCAGGAAAATTCAAAACGATTGGCCTCCCTGAATTTTTAGTACAATTTTCATTCCCCCGTCCACGTTTTTTTTTTCGGCTCCAGGGATCTTTTTACGTCGCGCGGATATTTTTCAAATTCGAGAAATTCGCGAAAATAATTCCGCGGCTGATTTTCCCGACCGAATAATGACAAGAGGACATCTCGAGTCGGCTGTTATTTTTCCGCGCCCGATGAGAATATTTGAAATATTTCAAATACTACGAGGGGGATAAAAATACGTTCTCCGCTCTCATAAATTTGCACGAACGAGCGAGTTAATAATCGCAGCGATACGCAAGTTGAAAATTGCTTGTTAACTCGTATACAGGCGAGACTTGTCGCAAACAACTGCCGTAAATAAAAATAAGTAAATACACAATGTTCCATGTGTGTACATTCACTTAATTAAAACATTAGTAAATTAATCGAAATAAACTCTCGGAAAGTCCGACCTCTCCATAGCTTCCCTCGCGTGTCGAGTTTTTTTTTCCTCTTTGCTCACTTTGATACTCGTGATGGATGAACGACGAGTGATCGTCAAAGTAAATTCGGCCGTAACGAGCTACGAACAGCGGCTCCAGCAGGCTTTTTTCGATCCCGAGTCGAAAAATTCGAAATATTTCGACATTAGCGGATAATTACGTAATGCGAGAGAGCGAGATAAATTGGCCAAAATAATGGGGGGCTGAATCAGAACGCGCTTAATGGAAATAATGGAATGCCCGGTTTCATCACGAACGCATTTAAATTCGCACTCGATCTTCTACACGGAGAAAAATATCAGTCTACTGCCAAAAAAAGTGATTATGAAATAAACTCAGTTTATTTTTCTTTTTTTAAGTAATAATTTTCGTCGACAAAGAATATATTCTTGATAACAATCTTAAAATATACTCATCACAAGTGTTAGAAACTCTCACTATCATGTACTCAAAAGAAGAATTTATTTTCTCTTCAAGAATATTGTAAAATTGTATAAAAAAAAATGTAACTGAACTGTCAACTCTTGTAGTAGACAAACGAAATTTTTGTTTTAATTTAATATTCTTGACTAAAATGCTGCATTTATTAAAATTTAGAATATATTCAATTAAATTTAATGCTTGTGATATATTTGCGGATATACAAAGTTATGATATACTCTCTAAAAGTGAATCAGTGTATTATCACTGAAAAACAGTAAACAGTTACCGATTACAGCAGTTATAAGTACAGCACTATAAATCAGTGATATTTTATTGAAAGAATCAGTCAATAATTTTGACTGTTTCAATCAGTAATATTTCTCAATATCAGTAACATTTCTTTCGTTATTGTCAGTAATATTAAACTATAATTCATCTCTCTATCTATTTCATATAAAATTAAAAATTTTATTTATATTTACTAAATATTTATTATATTACAAATTTTATTTTATTTATATTACACGCATATTGAACTTATTATTTTAAATAGATGAACGAATAATTTTCATCAAGTCGCCAGACATTTATTTGTCCGACTTATAAAGTCGATTTAATATTTGAAGCTTCTTTATTGAGATTGTATTAGAAATTAAATGGAAGTAATATTTCTAATTTTAAATGTCGCTCTATGCAAACTTTATATAATTCTTATAATTAAAATTGAAAAACAGTAAATAGTCACCGATTACAGCAGTTATAAGTACAGCACTATAAATCAGTGATATTTTATTGAAAGAATCAGTTAATAATTTTGACTGTTTCAATCAGTAATATTTCTCAATATCAGTAATATTTCTTTCGTTATTGTCAGTAATATTAAACTATAATTCATCTCTCTATCTATTTCATATAAAATTAAAAATTTTATTTATATTTACTAAATATTTATTATATTACAAATTTTATTTTATTTATATTACATGTATATTGAACATGTTATTTTAAATAGATAAAACGAACAAATAATTTTCATTAAGTCGCCAGACATTTATTTGTCCGACTTATAAAGTCGATTTAATATCTGAAGCCTCTCTATTGAGCTTGGATTAGAAATTAAATCGAAGTAATACTTCTAATTTTAAATGTCGCTCTTTGCAAACTTTATATAATTCTTCTAACTAAAATTAAATACGAGAGATAGCGATTGTAGCGGTAAATGAACGAACTAGCGATTACTGGTTTTACAGTAAAATTTACTGATTTTACAGTGAATTTTATTTTAACTGACCATAATCAGTGAGATATAAGATAAAATAAGAAAAAAATAAGCGTTTCCACTGTGAAAATCAGTAAAATACTCACTGATTCTCAGTGAAATCTTATTTTACTGTTTAAATCAGTGATATTTTCACTGATTCACTTTTAGAGAGTACTTAAAATAAATAATATTTACTTGAATACAGTATACATTTTTCTCTATGTGCTATTGCAAATAAAATAGAAAATTTAGAAAATTTATAATAGAAAATAGAAAATCGCGAATTTTCTATTTTATTAATCTTCACGACTTACTAATCTTAAAAAAAAAAAAAAAAAAAAAATTTTACGCACTACCATCCGCGTTGGCTCTTAATTGCTCTTTTCTCGAATTTTGTTTAAAATAGAAAATATTAGTTACCACACAGAAAAAAAGAACATTCTTGTTTTGAAAATATCTTTAATTTCAACATGAAAAACTTGAAATGAGATTATATTGCGTTAACTGAAGAAAATTTGCTTGAATGAAGTCATTTTATATAGTTCCATCAAGAAAAATATATTCTTATTATTTAAGAATAATTTTCTTGAATGGAAAAGAAATAATGTTAGATAGAAAATAACACATTTTTAAATCAAAAATTATAATTTTGAAAATTTTTTATTATCAAGATAATTATATTGTATTCTTGAGATGACAATTATAATATTCAAATAAGATTATAATATTGTTAAAATTTAAGATTATTAAATTCTTCTAAGAAGATTATATATTCTTGCGTATATAGGAAACAATGAACACGTTCATTTAAGTATATAAGTGTTAATTTGACACTTCATTTTTTTCCGTGTAGTAACTAGTAATCTGGAATGTTTTACTTGAAAATATTTGTGAAATTTTTATGCTACCATTAGAAAAAATAAGAATTTATAGTAATATATTTTTTCACTCTCATAATCTCTGTGTTAATTATTAAAATAAAATGTTCTAAAACACACGACTTGCCATTCATAGCGTTTTCTTCAACTACACAGAAAAAAAGAACACTCTTGTTTTGAAAATATCTTTAATTTCAACATGAAAAACTTGAAATGAGATTATATTGCGTTAACTGAAGAAAATTTGCTTGAATGAAGTCATTTTATATAGTTTCATCAAGAAAAATATATTCTTATTATTTAATTTTCTTGAATGGAAAAGAAATAATGTTAGATAGAAAATAACACATTTTTAAATCAAAAATTATAATTTTGAAAATTTTTTATTATCAAGATAATTATATTGTATTCTTGAGATGACAATTATAATATTCAAATAAGATTATAATATTGTTAAAATTTAAGATTATTAAATTCTTCTAAGAAGATTATATATTCTTGCGTATATAGGAAACAATGAACACGTTCATTTAAGTATATAAGTGTTAATTTGACACTTCATTTTTTTCCGTGCATAGTCGACCATGATTGCACGTCGAATTTTTGACGACGTTACATTCGTCGATCTTACACGCATTCCATGCGTATCGGACTTTCGTCCAATGTCTTGGGGAAACCGCGTAAATTCCCCTCAAAGGGAAGGACTTGGGCTGGCATAATGCGGGCAAATAACACGTGTGGCTTTTCCGTCTGGTCACGTATACGTGGGTGGACGCGCATCATATACGTGTATCTACGATCCTGATGGAAGGATCGCGCGCGCGGAATCGATTAACGTCCGAGAGAGAGATGCCGAAGAGGATGCGGCTCCGATAGGAGTCTAGGTTAATGCCTGACATAGTTCGTCCGCAGATTGATTTTCCGACACGACACGACGCGGCCCTGGAATATTACCTCGAACGGGGAGGAAGGAAGGGGAGGAATGCGTTCCAAATGGATTCTCCACTATTAAAAATTCCCTCCCCCTCATTTGTGTGTATGTTTATGCGTGAATGTAAACAAGCAAATTTTGTAATAAGCATAACTAATATTGGTTACGATTAAATACAGGGTGTTTTTTAATAAATGTAGGATAAATGTAGGAAATTCTTTGTCGAAAATTAAGGGGGATTTTTTATATAAATATATACTTTTATATAAATATATACATCTTTCTCTGTGGACACATTCCTCCAAAAATGAGGGTAAAAATTAGGTTTTCATTTTTTCTCAAATTTAAAACAAGTTAGAAATGAAATTAAGTGGATATTTTCTACTAGTAAAAAGATTATTTATTAATATTTTTTGCAGCCACCCATATTGTTATAAGGGGATGAAACTAGCAATCCCTATTTAATTTTTTATCAGAACATTTTAATGGATCGGAATATAATCATCTAAAAATATGCATTAAAAAGTTTGATTTATTTAGAAACTTTTTTATTTCTTATATTTTTTTCATAAAATCAGTAGTTTTCAAGAAAAAAAAAATAAAATAAAATACGTTATCGTGCACAATGCTAAATAGCATAGGTTTCGAATTACGAGAAGTTAAATTTTAAAATAAAAATAAAATTAGAGTAAATTATTGGAAAAATTGGAACAAAAACAAAAACAAAATTATAATAAAAATCTAAAAAAATAAAAATCTACTTTTTCCTGCTATTTTTGAGAAGTATAACTCCGCAGGAAAAGATGTAGGAGTATATGTTTATATAAAAAAACCCTCTTTAATTTTCGACAATTACCTCCTAAAATTTTTGGCATTTATTAAGAAACGCCCTGTATATCAGCGAATTTTATTCTCTCTTATTTTCAATACTTTGTTGAAAAAGGTACGAATCTATTGATAATAATGAAGAAACAGAACTTTTATTTAATTTAATTTATTTAATTTACTTGATATTTACTTAATATTTAATTTAGTATTTTTTCATAAATATTTAATTCAGTATTTTTTCATAAATATATAATAACCAACGAGACTAGCAGGGAATTATTTATCAGGATTAAAAATCTGATCGCTCTACACCGTGGCTTCATATATATTAAAAAAGTTGCATATTCTCAATAAATTATCTCTAAGGGGGATAATTTTCCTCCTTATTTTTTTCTTTTAAATAAAAACTCTTATCTCCGCCTTAATTTTCCTCGCATTATAAGCTATCGAGTTTCCCAGCGATTAATATATCGTTACATATATATATATATATATATATATATATACTTATCGATACCTGGAAGGCTCGAAGGGATATATTAAAAACATAATCGAGTTACATTCGCCTCCCACTCGCTTTCCCACTTACTCGCGCGCGCGTTATCGCGACACCCGGTATAATTGCACAATCATTCCTCGTCAGCGACGCAGGAGGGTGGGGGGGGAAAACAAACGGACAATGGACCTCTCTCTAATTTTATCGAGTCGACGGAATAGTCGACGAAAGAGGAGGAGGGGGGAGAGGGGGGGGGCTCGACTGGCACACGGCCGACCGGAAGACGATCGATCGTGAACTGGAATTGGATTTTCCCAGACCAGACCCCAAATCATAACAAGTCTCCGCGAGATTCCACTAGGCTTGTCTCGGGACGCGCGATCTAATTTCGAGGGATTTATGACTCGAACCCGAGAACGACGCGCGTCCGGGCCGCGCCGTTAATAAGTTACATATCCCCCTCCCCCGCCTCCCCCCGCCCCCCCGGTCGAAGGAAGGCTTGTGCAAGGCCCGGTGGCTAAAGATAGACCACCCGCGTGGCCATCGGCGAGCAACATCAAAGCGAGAACGCGATTGTCCGTTGATATAAATATCGCGAATCGAAAACATACGCAACAACACGTCGCTTCTCCCTTTCCCTCTTCTCCCTACCCCTCCCTCCTCCCCCTCCGTCCTTCCTTCCTCGCCGTCTCGATCCGAATTACAAATTCGCGATTTGACGACTGAAATTAAGAACTACACCACGTCGTTTGAGGTTGAACATATATATCTTAGCCTTCTCTTAGCTTATCGTTTGTTAACCGCGTGCGACTGAGAATCCTTGGTTTTTTCGATCCCCAAATGGCAATTTCTGGGGGTTAACCCTGGATCTTCTTTCCTTCGAAGAAGGAAAGAAACTGCTGTGTTGTCGTTTTTTGGTGGAGCGATTTTTGTCATCGTTTTCGCGGCGAATCAACTCGATCCCTGGTATATACTTTAAAATACTTTTTTTCCATTTTTGCACTAAGAAAAATATTATATCGTTTCACAAATTGAATTTAAAATAATTTATTCAATAATCTGGATTGAATTTGTCTAATAATCTTCTTAAAATTCAAAATATTAAACAGAGAGATTAGATGGAAAAAATTTTAGACGACTTGGTGCTAGTGAATTTAGTATATTAACCAGAAAATTTGATAAATTTAACAAGAAATTAATCAGATTCATCTGATAATTTCTACAAGAATTGTGGTTCATCCATTTTCCAGACATACTGGTTGAATCTACTAGAATTCTAATCAATGCAACCAGATTTTTTTCTCAATGCGAGTGATTAAATAATATTTAATTCTTGCATCACTGTTTATCAGTTTAATTTCAAACAAACTGAATTTAAAATAATTTATTCAACAATCTGGATTGAATTTATGCAATAATCGCGTTGGAATTCAGAATATTAAATAGATTTTTGAGATTAGATGGAAAAAATTTTAGACGACTTGGTGCTGAGGAGTTTAGTATTATTAATCAGAAAATTTGGTAAATTTAATAGAAAGAATTAGATTAATAATTAGATTAATAATTAGATAAATAGATTAAATAGGTTTATCTGATAATTCCTACAAGAATTCAAGTCGTAGAAGCGAAGAATCCCTGAGCTATTATTCAGTGATATACAACACGTTAAGAAAAATCGTTTCACAAATTGAATTTAAAATAATTTATTCAACAATCTGGATTGAATTTATCTAATAATCTTTTTAAAATTCAAAATATTAAACAGACTTTTGAGATTAGAAGGAAAAAATTTTGGACTTGGTGCTGGTGAGTTTAGTATTATTAACGAGAAAATTTAGTAAATTTGATAGGAAGAAATTAATCAGATTCAACTAGTAATTCCTACAAGAATTCTGATTCATCCATTTTCCAGACATATTGGTTGAATCTACTAGAATTCTAATCAATGCAACCAGATTTTTTTCTCAATGCGAGTGATTAAATAATATTTAATTCTTGCATCACTGTTTATCAGTTTAATTTCAAACAAACTGAATTTAAAATAATTTATTCAACAATCTGGATTGAATTTATGCAATAATCGCGTTGGAATTCAGAATATTAAATAGATTTTTGAGATTAGATGGAAAAAATTTTAGACGACTTGGTGCTGAGGAGTTTAGTATTATTAATCAGAAAATTTGGTAAATTTAATAGAAAGAATTAGATTAATAATTAGATTAATAATAAATAGATTAAATAGGTTTATCTGATAATTCCTACAAGAATTCAAGTCGCAGAAGCGAGGAATCCCTGAGCTATTATTCAGTGATATACAACACGTTAAGAAAAATCGTTTCACAAATTGAATTTAAAATAATTTATTCAACAATCTGGATTGAATTTATCTAATAATCTTTTTAAAATTCAAAATATTAAACAGACTTTTGAGATTAGAAGGAAAAAATTTTGGACTTGGTGCTGGCGAGTTTAGTATTATTAACGAGAAAATTTAGTAAATTTGATAGGAAGAAATTAATCAGATTCAACTAGTAATTCCTACAAGAATTCTGGTTCATCCATTTTCCAGACATACTGGTTGAATCTACTAGAATTCTAATCAATGCAACCAGATTTTTTTCTCAGTGCGAGTAATTAAATAATATTTAATTCTTGCATCACTGTTTATCAGTTTAATTTCAAACAAACTGAATTTAAAATAATTTATTCAACAATCTGGATTGAATTTATGCAATAATCGCGTTGGAATTCAGAATATTAAATAGATTTTTGAGATTAGATGGAAAAAATTTTAGACGACTTGGTGCTGGCGAGTTTAGTATTATTAACCAGAAAATTTGGTAAATTTAACAGAAAGAATTAGATTAATAATTAGATTAATAACATATAGATTAATCAGATTCATCTGATAATTCCTACAAAAATTCAGGTCGCAGAAGCGAGAAATCCCCGAGCTATTATTCAGTGATATACAACACGTGCTTGATCGTCAAACGTGAATATTAATTCTCAAAAGATTTTATTCACAAAATTAAAATTTTAAAAATACAATATACATATTTATAAAAGATACTCAATAGATTGCGATTCCTCTTCTGAAATTTTCTTTAAAAAAACTCTTATTAATTCTCACATGTAAAAACCTTCCTACAAAGATGGCCGAAGAAGGACGACCTGGTAAAGCTAGCGTATCTAATTTATGGAAAAACGATTCTTATGATAATCGAAACATTTATTGTACTTCTACTAGAAATTCTCCATTTTCTTGGATGCTCTTATGTAATATATAATATAATAAATATATAATATATTATAAATTATATAATATATTATTTATAATATAATATATTATTTATAATATATTATAAATAATATATATTATAAATAATATAATATATATAAAAAACTGGATGCTCTTATATAATGTATAATATATAATATAACATATAATATTTATATAATATTTTAAAAATAATGTACAATAAAATTTTCAATCACTTTTATTTCTCTCTTCAACCCAGAAAATTTTTGAAACAAATTTTGTACCTCAAAAACTCTATTTTCAAAATTTTAATTTTGCGAGGCTGATAAAATAAATTTCTTCATCAAGCAATATTTTGAATTATATGATATATATAATATTTATATAATATTTTAAAAATAATACACAATAAAATTTTCAATCACTTTTATTTCTCTCTTCAACCCAGAAAATTTTTGAAACAAATTTTGTACCTCAAAAACTCTATTTTCAAAATTTTAATTTTGCGAGGCTGATAAAATAAATTTCTTCTTCAAGCAATATTTTGAATTGTATGATATATATAATATTTACATAATATTTATATAATATTTTAAAAATAATTTGCAATAAAATTTTCAATTACTTTTATTTTTCTCTTCAACCCAGGAAATTTTTGAAACAAATTTTGTACCTCAAAAACTCTATTTTCAAAATTTTAATTTTGCGAGGCTCATAAAATAAAGTTCTTCTTCAAGCAATATTTTGAATCTTATGATATATATAATATATATATATATAATATTTACATAATATTTATATAATATTTTAAAAATAATATACAATAAAATTTTCAATCACTTTTATTTCTCTCTTCAACCCAGAAAATTTTTGAAACAAATTTTGTACCTTAAAAACTCTATTTTCAAAATTTTAATTTTGCGAGGCTGATAAAATAAATTTCTTCATTTTCTTTTCAAGCAACATTTTGAATTGTATGATATATATAAAATTTACATAATATTTATCTAATATTTCAAAAATAATATACTAATATTTAAACTAAAATAATAATAAAAATATCGCTGTCGCAGACTTCCCAGATTTTTTTCGCGAAAGATTGAACAAGAGAAAAATGCTCAGATCGGCCATGAGAACCGCTGCCGGTAAACTGCCGAGTGACTGATACCTGAGGGGTAGCTTCTGATGAAAACGAGCGGCGTCGTTTTCCCTTTACCGCATCACACAGGCGTGCGGTCCTTTTACCACCCTGCCGCGCGTTCCATATTGTGCGAAACGCGCGGAGAGCCGAATCAACTGCCGGGCCGAAATGTAATCAAACGCCGTCGGGCTTATATCGAATGACCGTGGACCGAGCGAAGCGCACCAAACGCGTCCAACGGCCGATGAATACTAGGGGATAACGACCGAACAGCGTCGCGGGAAAATAACGCTTTACGACGCGACACGCTCCAAAAGCTTTTCGCGGATTGATTTTTTCCGAAAAGGATCATTTCCCGGTAGACACGATAAAATATGTGACTTTGTATTGTTCAAATATGCATGCTTTATTCGCACAAACGTATCGATCCCGTCCACTCTTGAAAGACTGCTCAGAGTCTCTTTCAAGAATAATCCCAGAGGAATCGCAATCTATCGAGTATCTCTTAGAAATAAATATAAATTGTATATAAATTGTATTTTCGAAATTTTAATTTTTTTCTCCCTTTCCTCAAAACTCTTTCAAAATTTTAATTTTGCGAGGCTGATAAAATAAATTTCTTCCTCAAGCAATATTTTGAATCGTATAATATAATATTTATATAATATTTATATAATGTTTTAAAAATAATATACAATAAAATTTTTTCAATTACTTTTATTTCTACCTTCTACCCAGAAAATTTTTGAAACAAATTTTGTACTTCCAAAACTCTATTTTCAAAATTTTAATTTTGCGAGGCTCATAAAATAAATTTCTTCTTCAAGCAATATTTGGAATCATATAATATATATAATATTTATATAATAGTTATATAATATTTTAAAAAATGATATACAATAAAATTTTCAATCACTTTTATTTCTACCTTCTACCAGAAAATTTTTGAAACAAATTTTGTACTTCCAAAACTCTATTTTCAAAATTTTAATTTTGCGAGGCTAATAAAATAAATTTCTTCTTCAAGCAATATTTTGAATTATATGATATATATAACATTTATATAATATTTTAAAAATAATACACAATAAAATTTTCAATCACTTTTATTTCTCTCTTCAACCCAGGAAATTTTTGAAACAAATTTTGTACCTCAAAAACTTTATTTTCAAAATTTTAATTTTGCGAGGCTGATAAAATATATTTCTTCCTCGAGCAATATTTTGAATCGTATGATATATATAATATTTTAAAAATAATATACAATAAAATTTTCAATCACTTTTATTTCTCTCTTCAGCCCAGAAAATTTTTGAAACAAATTTTGTACCTCAAAAACTCTGTTTTCAACATTTTAATTTTGCGAGGCTGATAAAATAAATTTCTTCCTCGAGCAATATTTTGAATCGTATGATATAATATTTATATAATATTTTAAAAATAATATACAATAAAATTTTCAATCACTTTTATTTCTCTCTTCAGCCCAGAAAATTTTTGAAACAAATTTTGTACCTCAAAAACTCTGTTTTCAACATTTTAATTTTGCGAGGCTGATAAAATAAATTTCTTCCTCGAGCAATATTTTGAATCGTATGATATAATATTTATATAATATTTTAAAAATAATATACAATAAAATTTTCAATCACTTTTATTTCTCTCTTCAACCCAGGAAATTTTTGAAACAAATTTTGTACCTCCAAAACTCTATTTTCAAAATTTTAATTTTGCGAGGCTAATAAAATAAATTTCTTCTTCAAGCAATATTTTGAATTATATGATATATATAACATTTATATAATATTTTAAAAATAATACACAATAAAATTTTCAATCACTTTTATTTCTCTCTTCAACCCAGGAAATTTTGAAACAAATTTTGTACCTCAAAAACTTTATTTTCAAAATTTTAATTTTGCGAGGCTGATAAAATATATTTCTTCCTCGAGCAATATTTTGAATCGTATGATATAATATTTATATAATATTTTAAAAATAATATACAATAAAATTTTCAATCACTTTTATTTCTCTCTTCAGCCCAGAAAATTTTTGAAACAAATTTTGTACCTCAAAAACTCTGTTTTCAACATTTTAATTTTGCGAGGCTGATAAAATAAATTTCTTCCTCGAGCAATATTTTGAATCGTATGATATAATATTTATATAATATTTTAAAAATAATATACAATAAAATTTTCAATCACTTTTATTTCTCTCTTCAGCCCAGAAAATTTTTGAAACAAATTTTGTGCCTCAAAAATTCTATACTCTTCGAAAACACACGATAAAAAATGGTACGGAAAAAAAAGGTGCTGGCGTTTCAAAAACATATCATTGAGTTGGATCTTTTTGAGAGACTTTTTCCAATGCTATTTTTTTTTTAACGGAAAAAAAATATATTGCATATCTCGCTGTAACTCGTGACTGCTGTCGAGTCGAATGATCGATGAAAAGTATCTCTGTCCGATCTCCCTCGCAGCAACTCTCTCTCTCTCTCTCTCTCTCTCTCTCTCTCTCTCTCTCTCTCTTTCTTTCTCTTTGACAAGTTGATAACTCGTTCCCGCGCGTTACGCCAAATGAAATCATTCATTCGCTCACCGATGACTCGCGCAAGTTACACTCGTTACACTTGACGTGATCGCTCATTATGTCATCTGGCAAAGGTAAGCAGGCAACGATCGCAGCCGACAATGTCGCAGTAGAATCGCAGTAATCGCCTCGACATTTTCCTCGTCGTAAAATCGGCGGAGTGATCTCCTTTAAAGTACAACACGGATTTCCATTCCGATTCCCGCGATAAAATTATCGCAGCCATATTTCTCGTTGAATAATACAATCCAATCAATTCTTTTTCTCATGACATTTAGCTCGACACGAGAGCAAGGGGAAGATGACGAAATCATTAGGGGAGATAGAAACATCGGTATCGCCGAAAAAAGGATAATCGATACGTCGAGTTTCGACGTCCTCTAATATACTGAATATTATAGTTGCCGAAATGGAGTTTTTCGAAGACGAGCCTCGAGTGTCTTATTAGCACTTCATTGGGGAAAAATTGATTTGGAGCAATTGTTATTTTAAATGATTTTTCACTATTATTTTATCGGAACTCTGCTCCAATAAATTTATTTATGTTTATACGTTTATTTTATAAACTACAAGTATAAAGAGTACTTTCATTATTTATATTATTAAGGATGTTTTGTATGTACAATTCCAGCAAAAAATAGCTGAAAATCAATATTTACGAATATATCCACTTGTGATGTATTTTGAGTAAGAAAATTTGCGTGAATATTCCAATTTATTGCGTTTTTACTGAAATATTCCGAATTTTGTTAATCGAAATGATTCACTTTCGGCAGAGAATTTTGCCTTGTGACAGATACATGGCTTCATTGAATTATATTTAATATCTTTTTAACCAGTTAGTACTTGTATAATATTATTTGATCAAATATTTCCTCTGTATCTAAACTTTTGCAAATTTTAAACAAATTCTGAATATTATTTCCATGTGTTTTTGTCATTTGAATCAACGTGATTATACCATAAGAACATATTTCCCATAAGAACACATGTTAATTCGATGCAAATTAAAATCCTTATAACTTGTGAACGCTTTAGTGAATCGATTTAAATACTGTACTGAAGATTCTAATCATATGTAAAGACTTTCTCTACAATTTTCATTAAATTCTCAATATTTATAAAATAGGAAAACATTCTTAAATAAATTTATTTATATTTATACGTTTATTTTATAAACTACAAATACAAAGAGTACTTTCATTATTTATATTATTAAGGATGTTTTGTACGTAATCCCAGCAAAAAATAGTTGAAAATCAATATTTACAAATATATTGACTTCTGATGTATTTTGAGTAAAAAGAAAAATTGCATGAATATTCCAATTTCATTTTAGCTACAGTGCAGAGATGTATTTTTTCATATTTATTGCGTTTTTACTGAAATATTCCGAATTTTGTTAATCGAAATGATTCACTTTCGGCAGAGAATTTCGCCTTGTGACAGATAATGGCTAACTTCATTAAATTATATTTAATATCTTTTTAACCAATTAGTACTTGTATAATATTATTTGATCAAATATTTCCTCTGTATCTAAGCTTTTGCAAATTTTAAACAAATTCTGAATATTATTTCCATGTGTTTTTGTCATTTGAATTGACGTGATTATACGTTTTCCATAAGAACACATGTTAATTCGATGCAAATTAAATCCTTATAACTTGTGAACGCTTTAGTGAATCGATTTAAAAATTGTACTGAAGATTCTAATCATATGTAAAGATTTTCTCTACAATTTTCATTAAATTCTCAATATTTTGAAAATAGGTATAAAGAGGAAAACATCCTTAAATAAATTTATTTATATTTATACGTTTATTTTATAAACTACAAATACAAAGAGTATTATTAATATTATTAAGAATGTTTTGTATGTACAATCCCAACAAAATATAGCTGAAAATCAATATTTATGAATATATCCATTTTTGGTGTATTTTGAGTATGAAAAATTGTGTGAATATTCTAATTTGATCTTAGCTACAGTGCAGAGATGTATTTTTTAATATTTATTGCGTTTTTACTGAAATATTCCGAATTTTGTTAATCGAAATTAACTTTTGGCAGAGAATTTCGCCTTGTGACAGATACATGGCAAACTTCATTGAATTATATTTAATACCTTTTTAATCAGTTAGTACTTGTATAACATTATTTGATCAAATATTTCCTCTGTATCTAAACTTTTGCAAATTTTAAACAAATTCTGAATATTATTTCCATGTGTTTTTGTCATTTGAATCGACGTGGTTATACGTTTTCCATAAGAACACATGTTAATTCATGTTAATTCATGTTAATTCGGCAAATTAAAATCCTTATAACTTGTGAACGCTTTAATGAATCGATTTAAAAATTGTACTAAAGATTCTAAACATATGTAAAGACTTTCTCTACAATTTTCATTAAATTCTCAATATTTTCAAAATAGATACAAAACATCCTTAAATAAATTTATTTATATTTATACGTTTATTTTATAAACTACAAACACAAAGAGTACTCTTATTATTAATGTTAAAAGAAAAAAAATTAAAATTGCTCGCAGTAAAATGCGACCGATACTATAAACCTGACGCATATCGCCAGCGAGATAAATCGGCAATGTGTAACTTTACTCAGCTCCAACGTTTCGTTACATTGCGTGTTGAAACAAGCGTAGTTAACGAGACTCGGTCTCTCCCCGGCCGAGTGCTAACGAATCGCTCGTGCGATTTATTCGCGACGTACACGAAAAGAAATTCGCCAGATTACGCCGCGAGATCGCTCGTCTGAATTTTATTTGCGTCGTACGTCGACTCGGCATGTAGATTAAACGACGTTTCCCGGAATATCTGCACCCACCGCGATACAGACTATTAATTCGCTACACGTAATGTTACACGTTGCGACAGAGCCGGTCTTAAAACTGATTATTTCGGAGCACAATAATATTACAGAATTATTACTAATCGAATTGAACGAATCTTCGATTTTTCTCGTCGCGAATTAAGACTCCAATCGAAATTATGAGATTTTATAATAATAAAAATAGTCGAGATCCGAATCACATCATCTTTTCCTTTCCTTCTTTCCTTCTCCATTTTTTCCGATAATAATCTAAATATCTTATCTTAATATAATAAAATATAATTATTATAAAAGAATGTAATTAATTTAATTAATTATATTAAATTAAATGATTTTATTAATTATATTAAATAATATAATTAATATTTAATATACTTAATAATAACATAATTATATATTGTAATAATAATATTATAATAATATTTAATATACTAATATTTAATATACTTAATAATAATATAATTATATATTGTAATAATATTATAATAATATTATTATAATATATAATCATATATTATTAATATATTATTACTATATTAATAATATATAATTATATTATTTTATTATATATTAATATTTTATTTAATATATTATTAAATATATTATTTATATTATTATTTAATAATGTTATATCATATATAATAATATTTTATCTTTATAATAATATAATACTTTATTTCGATTTGACATTAGTATTGTGTCGGAGATATACTAGGTGCATTAAAAATTGACGATTAAAAAAATTTCTTTGTAGAGTCGGCAGGAGAAAGCAGCCTTCGGACAGCATTTCTTCGTGATTCGTGCTTTCTTTTTCCCGACACCCGTTACGAGCCCTTATCTCTGGCGGCCGTATCTACGAAACGGGGAAATACATGCACCCTCGCGTGTCGCGCTCGCCCTCGACACGAGTTGTGCCTCATGGGAGAAAAAGGGAGAAAAAAAAAATCGCCGCTCTGTACAAGAGAGGTTTTAAAGTCGTCTTACGCGGCACGCGCGGCTCCGATAGTGCACGAAATCAAAATATGGAGCACAAGATATATTTTTAACGAGGTACTCTATGTGGAAACCTTGTTATATTTTTTTTTTTTTTTTACGCAGTCCATCGTCATCCTTTCCCCACGAAATCGACAGAGCATTATGGGAAAATATGTTCCCGAACGCATCTGTTCGTAAAGTAATTTGTATTAAGGATGTTTTGTATGTACAATCCCAGCAAAAAGTAGCTGAAAATCAATATTGACGAATATATTCACTTTTGATGTATTTTGAGTAAGAAATTGGATGGAATATTAGAAATATATTATTTATTGCGTTTTTACTGAAATATTTCGAATTTTATTTTCATCAAATGATTAACTTTTGGCAGAAAATTTCGCCTTGTGACAAATAATGACTAACTTTATTGAATTATATTTAATATCTTTTTAACCAGTCAGTATTTGTATAATATTATTTGACCAAATATTTCTTCTGCATCTGAATCGATTTAAAAATTGTACTGAAGATTCTAATCATATGTAAAGATTTTCTCTACAATTTTCATTAAATTCTCAATATTTTGAAAATAGGTACAAAACATCCTTAAATAAATTTATTTATATTTATACGTTTATTTTATAAACTACAAATACAAAGAGTATTATTAATATTATTAAGAATGTTTTGTATGTACAATCCCAACAAAATATAGCTGAAAATCAATATTGACGAATATATTCACTTTTGGTGTATTTTCAATATGAGAAATTGCGTGAATACTCCAATTTCATTTTAGCTACAGTGCAAGGATGTATTTTTTAATATTTATTGCGTTTTTACTGAAATATTCCGAATTTTGTTAATCGAAATGATTAACTTTTGGAGAATTTCGCCTTGTGACAGATACATGGCAAACTTCATTGAATTATATTTAATATCTTTTTAACCAGTCAGTATTTGTATAATATTATTTGACCAAATATTTTCTCTGTATCTAAACTTTTGAAAATTCTAAACAAATTCTGAATATTATTTCCATGTATTTTTGTCATTTGATCGACGTGGTTATATGTTTCTCATACGAACACATGTTAATTCGGTGCGAATTAAAATCCTTCAAACTTGTAAACGCTTTAGTGAATCGATTTAAAAATTGTACTGAAGATTCTAAACATATGTAAAGACATTCTACAATTTTCATTAATAATTCTCAATATTTTAAAAATAGGTTCAAAACATTCTTAATCGAAATAATTAACTTTTGGCAGAGAATTTCGGCTTGTGACAGACACATGGCTAACTTGATTGAATTATATTTAATATCTTTTTAACCAGTTAGTACTTGTATAATATTATTTGACCAAATATTTCTTCTAAACTTTTGCAAATTCTCAACAAATTCTGAATATTATTTCCATGTGTTTTTGTCATTTGAATCGACATGGTTATACGTTTCCCATAAGAACACATGTTAATTCGGTGCGAATTAAAATCCTTCAAACTTGTAAACACTTTAGTGAATCGATTGAAAAATTGTACTGAAGATTCTAAACATATGTAAAGACATTCTACAATTTTCATTAATAATTCTCAATATTTTAAAAATAGGTTCAAAACATTCTTAATCGAAATAATTAACTTTTGGCAGAGAATTTCGCCTTGTGACAGACACATGGCTAACTTGATTGAATTATATTTAATATCTTTTTAACCAGTTAGTACTTGTATAATATTATTTGACCAAATATTTCTTCTAAACTTTTGCAAATTCTCAACAAATTCTGAATATTATTTCCATGTGTTTTTGTCATTTGAATCGACATGGTTATACGTTTCCATAAGAACACATGTTAAATCGGTGCGAATTAAAATCCTTCAAACTTGTAAACGCTTTAATGAATCGATTGAAAAATTGTACTGAAGATTCTAAACATACGTAAAGACATTCTATACAATTTTCATTAATAATTCTCAATATTTTAAAAATAGATACAAAACATCCTTAACCAAAGGGCCAAAAGAAACGAGCACGAAATGTCCCATTCGCGCATAAATTCATCAAGACGATTGTCGCTCCCTACGACAACGGGGTCGGATCGATGAGAAAGTTTGAGGGGCGCGATAATAAAGTTGAGCTTCGAAATAGATTTCAATTTACGGTCCTACACCGGTGCTCGACTTAAGAGCTCCACTAAATCCCGCGTTATTTCGCCTAACTTAGCCGCAGCTAACTTTATCGGCCCTGACTAGAATCGCTGGCCTTGAACCCGGGTGTTATCTTATAAGAAACCGGCACACACTTGTCCTATAATATTCACTTCTTTCTCTGCGAACTATACCGCCAGCAAAACGACTAAACGACGAAATGTCTCCGAGACGCAATACGCGACATAATCGCTTGTATAACTTTCGAGTTGAAAAACAACTGTAATAGGATCGCTGCAAAGTGGCTACGTAAATAGGCAGGTAAGTAAGACGCCGGGTGAGAAATAAAACGCCAGTCTTGACTGTAAAACTGCGCCTTCGCGACATTAAATATTGACATCGAGACGAGAACGACACCGAGAGCCTCGCTCAAGCGAGGGAAACCTTCGAGCTCCGCTTCACTTTTAATCACGGTGTATCGAATGCTAAAATTAGACGGCAAAATGTTTATTCAATCTCTCCCTTTTTTTCTTCCCTTCTACCGTTACTGGGCGCGCACCACTTGACCCTTGAAGCTCGCAACGAAAATCTGCGAGGATTTTTCCGCGCCGCGCAAAATCTTCCAAATTAGGCACAGTAAAAAAATTTTGTGTTAAATTTAACATATTTCACATGCCCCAATTTATCCACTCTAATTTTAATGTTAATTTAACTGAAGGCAAGTATGTAAATAAATAACACAAGTAATATGTTTAAAAATTAACACAAAAGTGTAACACTTAAATTTTATCTGGAAATCAAGTTTATGTTAAATTAACATATTTATAATGTTAAATTTATTTAAAAGAAAATGTTACTCTTACATTTTTTATGATAAATAACAGAAGAGATATGTCGATTTAACGTATGGAAACTGTTATAGAGAGAAAAATAACACAACTTATCTGTTCATTTTAACATATAACTTATTTCATCAAAAATTCGTGCATTTACATATTAATTGTGTTATTTTAACTCTTAGAAACGGTGAATATTAACTCAACGCAGAAATGTCAAAATAAATAACGATAACATGTTACATTAACATAAGAGTATGTTAAAAATTTAACACAAAAATTTTTACACGAGAAAATTTCAACAGAAATACAAAATGTTTTTTTACCGTGTATATGGTAGATAGTAAAAAATTTTGTGTTAAATTTAACATATTTCACATGTCTCAATTTATCCACTTTAATTTTAATGTTAATTTAACAGAAGGCAAGTATGTAAATAAATAACACAAGTAATATGTTAAAAATTAACACAAAAGTGTAACACTTAAATTTTATCTGGAAATCAAGTTTATGTTAAATTAACATATTTATAATGTTAAATTTATTTAAAAGAAAATGTTACTCTTACATTTTTTATGATAAATAACAGAAGAGATATGTCGATTTAACGTATGGAAACTGTTATAGAGAAAAATAACACAACTTATCTGTTCATTTTAACATATAACTTATTTCATCAAAAATTCGTGCATTTACATATTAATTGTGTTATTTTAACTCTTAGAAACGGTGAATATTAACTCAACGCAGAAATGTCAAAATAAATAACGATAACATGTTACATTAACATAAGAGTATGTTAAAAATTTAACACAAAAATTTTTACACGAGAAAATTTCAACAGAAATACAAAATGTTTTTTACCGTGTATATGGTAGATAGTAAAAAATTTTGTGTTAAATTTAACATATTTCACATGTCTCAATTTATCCACTTTAATTTTAATGTTAATTTAACAGAAGGCAAGTATGTAAATAAATAACACAAGTAATATGTTAAAAATTAACACAAAAGTGTAACACTTAAATTTTATCTGAAATCAAGTTTATGTTAAATTAACATATTTATAATGTTAAATTTATTTAAAAGAAAATGTTACTCTTACATTTTTATGATAAATAACGGAAGAGATATGTCGATTTAACATATGGAAACTGTTATAGAGAGAAAAATAACACAACTTATCTGTTCATTTTAACATATAACTTATTTCATCAAAAATTCGTGCATTTACATATTAATTGTGTTATTTTAATTCTTAGAAACGGTGAATATTAACGCAGAAATGTCAAAATAACACAACGATAATATGTTACATTAACATAAGAGTATGTTAAAAATTTAACACAAAAATTTTTACACGAGAAAATTTCAACAGAAATACAAAATGTTTTTTACCATGGGTCGAAATGGGAGCTGACAGTCAACGACGGCAATTTTCGTGATAGACTCTCATGATCCGACATCCCCTGTTTATATAAGCCGGTCAATATCCCCGGAATAAAGAGGGGAAGAAATCCCGTAATTTTTCTTCGTGATTCTCTCGAATATTTCGGCGGAATAAAAGAATGAAGGAGAGAGAAAAGAGTGAGGAAAAAGCCGCAACCAATAAAACACATGTAACAGCAATGTTTCCAATCGATACATCGCCATCGGATGTCGTTCGCCGAATCGTGGAATCGCGACCACGAAAGCTTTCCAATAAACGTCCTTGACCTGAAACGCGGGGATTCAAGAATACAGGCGAGGATAAAGTCACAATCTCGAGAAGGAATCGCGAAGTGTATTATTGAAAGCTCAGATAGGATCCATCAGCATAAATTATTTTAATTAGTGCTGCCAAGATGCCATCGCCCTTGCTTGCTCATGTTTTTATCCACGAATAAGTATCTACTTTATATACGTACACAGTAAAAAATTTTGTGTTAAATTTAACATATTTCACATGTCCCAATTTATCCACTCTAATTTTAATGTTAATTTAACAGAAGGCAAGTATGTAAATAAATAACACAAGTAATATGTTTAAAAATTAACACAAAAGTGTAACACTTAAATTTTATCTGGAAATAAAGTTCATGTTAAATTAACATATTTATAATGTTAAATTTAATTAAAAGAAAATGTTATTCTTACATTTTTATGATAAATAACGGAAGAGATATGTCGATTTAACATATGGAAACTGTTATAGAGAGAAAAATAACACAACTTATCTGTTAATTTTAACATATAACTTATTTCATCAAAAATTCATGCATTTACATATTAATTGTGTTATTTTAACTCTTAGAAACGGTGAATATTAACTCAACGCAGAAATGTCAAAATAACGCAACGATAATATGTTACATTAACATAAGAGTATGTTAAAAATTTAACACAAAAATTTTTACACGAGAAAATTTTAACAGAAATACAAAATGTTTTTTACCGTGTATACAGGATGTTTTTTATGAAACATGTTCCGAATCGTGAATTTCGCTTTTCTTTTACGAAGATAATCGAGGAAAAATTCGTCGTTTATCGCAAGCTTTTAATTTTCCACATTCCCTTCTATTTAAATCCACTTGAATGAAAAACTTTGTAAGCAAAATGTATTGGACAATATAACTATCTTTTTCTCTTGAAGCTTCAAAAAGTTTGCAAAAAGCCATTTATTTTTAATTCTCATGAGTCAAGAAAACTACGGATGCCTCGATGTTTTAAAAGCAAAATCAACTCAAGATTGATCAAAGAATCCAAAGTAGTTGAGAGCAAGTCTGTAAAAGACACTCTGTATACTCAAGAGAGAGAAATGAAAGACAATATAAGCGAAAGCTACCTTGTCATATGAGGTTTAACAATTATGTTATATATACAGGGTGTTTCTTAATAAATGCGAAAAATTTTAGGAAATGATATTTGTGAAAATTAAGGGGGATTTTTTATATAAACAGACACTCCTACATCTCTCCCTGTGAACTTACACTCCTCAAAAATGAGAGTAACAATTGGGCTTTTATTTTTTAGGTTTTTATTACAATTTTGTTTTTGTTCCAATTTTTTCAATATTTACACTAATTTTATTTTTATTTTAAAATTTAACTTCTCGTAATTCGAAACCTATGCCATTTGCTGTGAACGATAACGTATTTTATTTTTTTTTCTTGAAAAGTACCGATTTTATGAAAAAAATAAAAGAAATAAAAAACTTTCTAAATAAATCAAACTTTTTAATCCATATTTTTAGATGATCATATTCTGGTCCATTAAAATGTTCTAATGAAAAATTGAATAGAGGTTGCTAGTTTCATCCCCTTATAACAATACGGGTAGCTGAAAAATAAATTAACAAATAACCTTTTTACTAGTAGAATCCACCTAATAGATATCCACTTAATTTTATTTCGTTAACTTGAAATTCTTTTAAATCTGAGAAAAAAAATAAAAACCTAATTTTTACCCTCATTTTTGGAGGAGTGTAACTCTACAGGAAGGAATATATGTTTATATAAAAAAACCCTCCTTAATTTTCGACAAAGAATCATCTCCTAAAATTTTTCGAATTAACTTATGAAGAAATGTCCTGTACATATAAAATTTTTTTGACAATTGCCACGCGGGTGAGCGCTACATTTTACTGCAAAGCCGTTAAACGTTAATGACAACCAACGAATACGTCGGTTATGTGACGGAACGTAAAATGACAGTTCCCAACGATCTACGAGAGACGTTTACTGTGCTATATAACTCGGCTGCCCCACGCTCTGCTGGCTTTTACTGGGCCACTCCGAAAACTCATTATAATAAAACTCGCGTCGCGTTTATGCTCCATGCATCTTCCTTCAGTATTAACGTTGGCGCATTTTCAGCATAAAAAGTACATGTATATATATTTATTTATTAAGAGTAAAAAATAGGATAGCAAGAGATCTAAGACAAAACAATATTCGTAAAAATATTGTATCGGTATTGAAAATTTTCAAAAATTTAAATCTTGTCTTGGTCTTGAATGAATATTGCTAGCAAAAATCTCGTCTTGTATTGTCTTGTCTCGATTTTATTTTATATTAACAATTTTTTATCTAATATTAAAAAATTATTTAAATAATATTTAACATAATTTTTGTGATATAATTTGAAATAATTATTACTATTGTATTATATTTTAATTATAATTATTACTACGTAATCAATATAAATGCCGTCTATTTACTCAAAAAAACATTTACTGTTTCATGGAAAACAGAAATTAATAACTATTTAGAGGCTCCACAAGAATGCGCAGATATAAATATTTTGGAGTGATAAAAAAATCAGGTTCATATTTATCTTACATTGTCAAAAATGGCTCGAGACATTTTAAGTTCAATTGCCTCATCTGTGCCAGTAGAAAGAATTTTCTCAACAGAAACTCTGACTATGTCAAAAAATAGAACCAGATTAAATCTTGAAAAGCACTAATGTGCATCAATTCCTGGGTGAAATGCTCTTTAATATCTAAAATTTGCGAGTTTGATTTTTAATTTATAAAAATGTTATATTGTATTAATATTAAATGTTTTTAAATTTATCAATATAAATGTGTTTATTGAATAAAATTTTCTTAAATTCGTATATAGTGATTTTTTTCATTTACAAATATAAATATTTTAGTTTTTTTGAGAACCAATAATCTTGATAAGACTAATAATCTTGACAGTCCTAGTCTTAGTATTGTCTTGATAACTAATTAAAAATTTTGTCTTGATCTTGTTTTGAAATTCAATTTATAAAAATGTTATATTGTATTAATATTAAATTTTTTTTTCATTTACAAATATAAATATTTTAGTCTTTTGAGAACCAATAATCTTGACAAAACTAATAATCTTGACAGTCCTAGTCTTAGTAGTATCTTGATAACTGATTAAAAATCTTGTCTTGATCTTGTCTTGAAATTCAATTTATAAAAATGTTATATCGTATTAATATTAAATATTTTTGAATTTATCAATATAAATGTTTCTATTGAATAAAATTTTTTTAAATTCGTATATAATGATTTTTTTTCATTTACAAATATAAATATTTTAGCTTTTTTGAAAACAAACTAATAATCTTGACAAGATTAATAATCTTGATAGTCTTAGTCTTGCTATTGTCTTGATAACTAATTAAAAATCTTGTCTTGATCTTGTCTTGAAATTCAATTTATAAAAATGTTATACTGTATTAATATTAAATTTTTTTTTCATTTACAAATATAAATATTTTAGTCTTTCGAGAACTAATAATCTTAACAAGACTAATAATCTTAACAGTCCTAATCTTGGTATTGTCTTGATAACTGATTAAAAATCTTGTCTTGATCTTGTCTTGAAATTCAATTTATAAAAATGTTATATCGTATTAATATTAAATATTTTTGAATTTATCAATATAAATGTTTTTATTAAATACAATTTTTTTAAATTCGTATATAATGATTTTTTTTCATTTACAAATATAAATATTTTAGTTTTTTTGAGAACCAATAATCTTGATAAGACTAATAATCTTGACAGTCCTAGTCTTAGTATTGTCTTGATAACTAATTAAAAATTTTGTCTTGATCTTGTTTTGAAATTCAATTTATAAAAATGTTATATTGTATTAATATTAATTTTAAATTTATCAATATAAATGTTTTTATTGAATACAATTTTTTTAAATTCGTATATAGTGATTTTTTTCATTTACAAATATAAATATTTTAGTCTTTTGAGAACCAATAATCTTGACAAAATTAATAATCTTGACAGTCTTGGTATTGTTTTGAAATAAGTAATTAAAAATCTTGTCTTGATCTTATCTTGAAATTCAAGACAAGACAGAACAACATCAAGACTATCTTGGTATTTCGTGCAACCCTAGTAAAAAAACTTGCAGATCAATAGAGGTGGCAAGGGTTTTTATCGCTCGCATTGTTAAATGATAAATAGAAACCGCGTGAAATATGTTGCAAATTGAGAGAGAGAGGGAGAGAAAAGATTTGTCGTTTTTATAATAAAATTTTATTCTCTCAGAAAAAAGAAAGGACAGAGATAGAGAAACTGTTTATCTCTTTGTACGTATTAAAACGAATGTTATTTCTCTTTGTAGAGCGAAAGCTTCGCGATGCAAAATTCACCGACTTCGGGAGCTCATTTTTACTATCTTAGAGATAGTAATTTCGAGGAGCAGTCCGCGGTAAAGCGTCCCTTCTGAAAGGCACAGTCGACCCAGTTTCGCTTGCATTACATCTTAGTGCATTTCTGACTTGCCGACTTTCATCATGTTACTTCTTTTCCGAATCTCCGTCGAGTTTGCAACGCGGTTTCCGAAGAATATAAGTGCTAACCGCTTTATAGCCGCAAAGGGAGAAGAGATATCGTACTGCGTAGCCACAAAACTTGTGGAAAACTTATCAAGTCGATATTATATATTTTTCCGATTTTCCCATTTTGCGTTAAAAAAAGACGTACATCTTTCTCCCAATCGGAAAAAGAGATAGAGAAAAAGATAATGTACTACAACTCAAGAATTATACAGGGTGTTTCTCAACAAGTGCGAGAAATTTTAGAATGATTCTCTGTCGAAAATTAAGAAAAGTTTTTCAAATACTCTCATGTACTCCTACATCTCTCTCTGTGAAGTTACACTCCTCCAAAAATGGAAGTAAAAATTAGGTTTTTATTTTCTTCTCAAAGAGTGACCGCAAAATCAGTGGTTTTTTTCGTTTCTATTTTTGGTCCCGCGATATTGGAACTGAATTTTGTGTGTCAAATGATAAGACATCAATCACAAAAAATTTTTAAGTTGAGGTGAGAATTGATTCCAGAGATATGGGAGGTCAAAGTAGTCAAAATTCATTAATTCGTTAGCCTGTACGCTTTAAAGCACGAATTTTTTTTTCAGTCCGATAATTCAAAACTTCGTATCCGGAGGTTTTGCTAGCTGCTGACGATGAATTTGAAGTCAGATTTTTAAAATTCATAATGGCCGATTTAATATGGCGGACTATGTATTTAAAAAATGTTTTAATTTTTTTTCTTCTTAAGTAAATCGATCCACAAGTATGTGTGAAAACATCCCCTCCATGTGCCAGCACATCCCCTCCACATGCTGACATAAAAATTCGTGATTTAAAGTATGGACTGACGCGTTAATGAATTTTAATTACTTTGACTTCCCATATCTTTGGAACCAATTCTCACCTCAACTTAAAAATTTTTTATGATTGATATCTTGTCGTAAGGTATCACTTTGGCACATAATTCAGTTCCAATATCGCGGGATCAAAAATAGGCGATTTTTGCGGTCACTCTTTGGAATAAGTTAAAGAAATAAAATTAGGTGGATATTTTTTAGTAAACAGATTATTTATTAATTTTTTTTCAGATTCTCTATTGTTACAGGGAGATGAAACTAGCAATTCCTGCTCAATTTTTTATTACATGGACCGGAATACGATCATTTAAAAATATGCATAAAAAGTTTGATTTATTTAGAAACTTTTTTATTTCTTTTATTTTTTTCATAAAATCAGTATTTTTCAAGAAAGAAAAATACGTACAACAGTTATCGTGCACAGCACGATGCTAAATAGCATAGGTTTCAAATTACGAGAAGTTAAATTTTAGAATAAAAATAAAATTGGAATAAATGTTGAGAAAATTGGAACAAAAACAAAATTATAATAAAAGCCTAAAAAATAAAAACCTAATTTTTACCCCCATTTTTGGAGGAGTTATTTGAAAAATAACTCTTCTTAATTTTCGACAAAGAATCATCTCCTAAAATTGTTCGCATCTATTAAAAAGCACCTTATAAATCAAATATATAAATAATTACATCTTATTTCGTTTCTAATTTTATTTTTATTTTTATCTAATTTTATTTTTATTTTCTTGATTAATAGCAAAACCTTTTAACAGTGATACATGTCAATCATCACAGCTGTCTTAAAGAGCGATGCAAAAAATTCTGATTAGAACGAATATATCGCGTTATAAAAATTAATAAAAATTAATGCGAAAAAAAAAAAATAAAGGACCATCCTCGAAAAAAAATAAAGCTCCATCCTCGAAAAAAAAAATTAATAACTTCCACAAATATTTATTCAAAAGTAGCTAAAGTTTCCAGTGTCGGAAAAAAAAAACACACATAAATTATCGGTGAAATGCATTCTTGCATATTCGCTCAGCAATATTACTTCTCTCCATTAATGTCCCTGTGCACAATAATCCGATAATTCGCCTTTTCGCGGAAATATATCCCTCGTAATCGTTAACGAGATCGAATCCGGTCGTCTTTTATGCCAATTTGAAGCGGGCCCCGATGTCAACTTTCGCATAGTTGGCTAATTGGAGATCGTCCGCGGGACAGAATGAGTCATTATCAACTCGTGAAACGACTTCCTCCTTTCGGTATCTCGGGCGATATCGGGCCGTCGAGTGGCACTCGACGGAAATGCGCTCGCGTTTGCAGACAGAGGATAACTTTGACGGCTTCCTGCCTCTCCCCCTTCCCCTTCCCGTTTCCCGGGGAAAGCGCGGCGATACAAAAGTACAACTTGTTATCTCGCGGATAATGCATCCGGTCCGAGTTCGTTTCCGATTGCGCGAAGAGGCGGCGACCGTTCGCGTTAAAGCCTCGTTTAATTCCTTCTTTTTTTGTTCCTCTGCCCCGACCATCGCGTTGAGCTCGTTAATTGGACGGACGATCGGGCAAATTGGTATTCCGCGAATAAAGTATTCAAATTATCCTCCCACCGATAGTCGTTGACCGGCAATACGAATAATTATCGGGAAAAATTCGAAATAGATGGAGCGGCACGATTTTCTCAAGAAGAAGACTTCCTTTCTTTTTATGCATTTAATCTCTGTAATAATTTATTAATCCCGCGTTAAAATTCACTGCTCATTATTACTCGGCCAATCTGACGTCTACGTTTAACCTTGCGTAACATCGTTCTTTACGTCTTTTGAAAAATTAAATTAAATTATAAAATATTATAAATTATAAATTGAAAAATTAAATTAAATTAAAAAATAAAATTAATTAAATATATATATAATATGTATATAATAAATTAAATATTTATAATAAATATATATATATATATATATAATAAATTAAAAATATAATAAAAAAAGTATATAAATTAAAAATATATAATATATAATAAATTAAAAAATTAAATTAAATTATACAATATTATAAATTATAAATTAAAAAATTAAATTAAATTAAAAAATAAAATAAATTAAATATATATAATAAATATGTGTATAATAAATTAAAAATAAATTAAATATTTATAATAAATATATATATAATAAATTAAAAATATAATAAAAACAATATATAAATTAAAAATATATAATACATTAAATATATATAATAAATTAAAAAATTAAATTAAATTAAAAAATAAAATAAAATAAAAAAAAATTATATCCTGACAATCGTATCGCAAAGACTATATCTATCGAAAAGAGTGATAAATATCGGTTTTGAAACGATTCCGTAGGGATACATGAAAGCAGCTTGTATATGTATGTGTGTGTGTGTACATTTTACCAGTATCAAATATCGTACTATTGAATCCATGTCGAAAAAGAGAACGATAAACTTGGGAACCGTCGTCGTCGTCTTCGTGGCCTCCTTTCACGATTGTATCCCGATATCGATTACGCCTTCTCGAGCACTCTATGTCTCCGAGGATGGCCCTTTATGCGAACACATTGTTTCGCATATCGCGAATGGAATTTGCATTCGGATCAGCATCGGCTTGGGAATTGATTCTTTACGACTTCCTTTCCTTTCCTTGCCTCGCTAATCGAATCGATTATAAAGGCAGAAATCGTTAAATCGCAATTGAGCTTGCAGCAAAATTAAATACAACGTACTGTAATAAATTTATTTAATCGAGAGAAAAGCACACATTTTTTTTATCTGATTGCACCATAAATATAACTTTGAAATATAAATAATATGATAATTTTTATAATTATTATTGTATTAAGGATGTTTTGTATGTACAATCCCAGCAAAAAGTAGCTGAAAATCAATATTGAATATATCCATTTTTGATGTATTTTGAGTAAGAAATTGTGGAATATTACAATTTGATCTTAGCTACAGTGCAGAGTTGTATTTTTTAATATTTATTGCGTTTTTACTGAAATATTCCGAATTTTGTTAAGGATGTATTGAACGGACCATCTATCTCAAAACTTAATCCAAAGTATCAAAAAATTAAAGTTGGACAGAATACGAATTCTAATTGATCAAAAATTTTTTAAAAATCATGAAATTATACTTCAAAATATTTTTAATATAAATAGGTCTTAATTTCCAAGAAAATGTTGCCACGTTTTATCATCAATATTGCGTCAAACCGATAATCACAGTAATTTTTTTAATAATAATTTCAAAACGAGCAAGTAAATCGTTTGAAAACTTTGTGGGAACATTTTTACGTGTATGAAGAATATAATATTACAAAATGAAATTTTTATCATTGTTTTTTTATAATTTGTGAATAATTTATTACCTGCCTCTTGAACGTTTATGTAAGATCCTATGTTAAAATAGCAACATTCAAAAATTAATAACTTTTAAAGGAGCAAGTAAAAAAATTTGAAATAATTCATGACGATTTAGAATGTTATTAAGAATGTTAAATTAAAAATTCACGGCGATCTTATTGATTGTAATATATCTCCAATATATCCTTAATATAATTCAATTTAAAAAAATATACTCTTATGATTTAAGATTTAATTTTCTTGAATCGTTAAGAAACAATGTTGGATAGAAAATAACATTTTTAAATCAAAGATTATAATTTCCTTAAGGATGTATTGGACGACCGTCTGTCTCAAAAGTTAATCCAAAGTACCAAAAAATTAAAGTTGGGCAGAATATGAATTATAATTGATCAAAAATTTTTTAAAAATCACGAAATTATACTTCAAAATATTTTTAATATACATAGGTCTTAATTTCCAAGAAAATGTTGCCACGTTTTATCATCAATATTGCGTCAAACCGATAATCACAGTAATTTTTTAATAATAATTTCAAAACGAGCAAGTAAATCGTTTGAAAACTTTGTGGGAACATTTTTACGTGTATGAAGAATATAATATTACAAAATGAAATTTTTATCATTGTTTTTTATAATTTGTGAATAATTTATTACCTGCCTCTTGAACGTTTACGTAAGATCCTATGTTAAAATAGCAACATTCAAAAATTAATAACTTTTAAAGGAGCAAGTAAAAAAATTTGAAATAATTCATGACGATTTAGAATGTTATTAAGAATGTTAAATTAAAAATTCACGGCAATCTCATTGATTGTAATATTTCCAATACATCCTTAATCAAAATGATTAACTTTTGACAGAGAATTTCGCCTTGTAAAAGATACATGGCTAACTTTATTGAATTAAATTTAATATCTTTTTAACTCGTTAGTACTTGTATAATATTATTTGTCCAAATATTTCCTCTGTATCTAAACTTTTGCAAATTCTGAATATTATTTTCATGTGTTTTTGTCATTCGACGTGGTTATATGTTTCCCATAAGAACACATGTTAATTCGATGCAAATTAAAATCCTTATAACTTGGAAACGCTTTAGTGAATTGATTTAAAAATTGCACTGAAGATTCCAAACATATGTAAGGACACTCTGTACAATTTTCATGAAATTCTCAATATTTTGAAAATAGCTACAAAACATCCTTATAACCTTTTAAGGACGGAGATTTTTACATTGAAATTAACCTTTTATTTTACACAAAATTTGTACATAAAATCAATTAATTTCTTAACGTGGCATATCCGATCAAATTGCTGGTCGATATATCGACCAGTCCCGTAACGGAAAGTCCACTGTAAAAAATTTAATTTGACAATTTGAGGGTGTTTTCCTACGTAATTTGATGCACTGAATACGAAAAAAATTGTGAAAAAAATCTTGGAAGCATACTTGACCTCGAAAATCGCATTTCAAAGTCAAATTTATTGTTGTTGCTATTTCGGCCTCAAAATTCAAGATTAAATTTATTTTTGTTGCTTTTTCGGCCTCAAAATTATAATTATTATAATTATTATTATAATTATTATAATAGTAAGAAATCTTCCACAAGAAAGAAAAAACCAAGTGCTAACCTGCTAGTAGGAACTAATTTCAATTTTCGACCTTACATTCACCTTGAAGATGATTTTTGCGAGACGTAATACTATTTTTTTTCGTGTTCAGTGCATCAAATTACGTAGGAAAACATCAAATATTTTGTGTCCTATGGATGGTCGATATTTCGACCACTCCCGTCCTTAAAAGATTAATCAATATTATTAATAATATTATTTTATTTATATTATCAATTATTGTATTAATCTTCTCCCCTTCGAAATCATTCATATAAATACACAGAACTTTTCACATGCATTATTCACACACGTACAAAAGTCTAAATACATGTCAGATTATTCAAAATATACCCTAAAAAGCCTTGGCGCAAAGTACACACTTCCATACAAAACACACAGAATATATCCTGTCCTTTTCTAATAAACTCTGCCCCGTACAACCTTGTATTAAAACAAGCCCGAGGCGATAATATAACCGACAAGTGTACACAGATATCAACACCTGCGAGCGGTATCAGCTAATCCAGCTAATCCTACGTATGCATTAAAGCATCAAATATTAAGGCCGCCGCTTTCGAAGGAGCCTCGATCGCGCGCTGGAAAGCGGGACGAAGCTTCTCGAGTCGGGGTCCATCGGGCGCATATTCGCAGACTCGGTCTCCTTCCCACTTAATAAGACAATTAACGACTCCGCGGCGCGATCGGGTACACTTGGTGCCCTCCGTCGCCATCGCGCCGACCACATGTGAACTGTCAAACGCCCATGTGTCACGTGCGCGCGCGCGCGCGTTCTCCGCGACCGAGTCGATTAATACTCCTCTCCTCGAAAGCTGCCCCTCGCCCTCCTGCTCCTCCCCGCCGGGAATTTTCTGAATAATTTACCGCTCGTGTCGCCGCCGAGGACTACTTTTGCAGTTGCACTTTGACCGCTTTTGCGTCGCGAGCTGTCACGTTATCGGACGAATCGTCCAACGATTGTTGCGTGAAATTCGCGACGACCGAGTATATAATTATTAAACGCACGGTTTATCCGCAGGAGGGAATTTTTTATCCGTGGATTTATTAAAACGTCAGCCCCCGCGATGCTTTTACTTCGTATTAATTTGGCGTTATCCGTTCTGCCGCGAAAAAAAGATCGCCAAGACTTTTATTCACGATGGATAAAAGCTGCTCGATTTTTCGCCCCCGCAAACCACGCCCATTCCACTCCGTGTAAAGGTGTAATTAACGTACAGAATCTAATACATGTCTACATTTTTCGCAGCGTGCGTTCGTATGGGAGTGGAATTTGCATGTGCTGCGGATAAATGTATTTTTATGTGTTGCAATGGCTTTCGTTCGAAATGAAAAAGTTTGGCAACGCAGTAAAAAATTTTGTGTTAAATTTAACATATTTCACATGTCCCAATTTATCCACTCTAATTTTAATGTTAATTTAACAGAAGGCAAGTATGTAAATAAGTAACACAAGTAATATGTTTAAAAATTAACACAAAAGTGTAACGCTTAAATTTTATCTGGAAATAAAGTTCATGTTAAATTAACATATTTATAATGTTAAATTTAATTAAAAGAAAATGTTATTCTTACATTTTTATGATAAATAACGGAAGAGATATGTCGATTTAACATATGGAAACTGTTATAAAGAGAAAAATAACACAACTTATCTGTTAATTTTAACATATAACTTATTTCATTAAAAATTCGTGCATTTACATATTAATTGTGTTATTTTAACTCTTAGAAACGGTGAATATTAATTTAACGCAGAAATGTCAAAATAACACAACGATAATATGTTACATTAACATAAGAGTATGTTAAAAATTTAACATAAAAATTTTTACACGAGAAAATTTCAACAGAAATACAAAATTTTTTTTTACCATGTACATGGTAGACAATCAAAAATTTTGTGTTAAATTTAACATATTTCACATGTCCCAATTTATCCACTCTAATTTTAATGTTAATTTAACAGAAGGCAAGTATGTAAATAAGTAACACAAGTAATATGTTTAAAAATTAACACAAAAGTGTAACGCTTAAATTTTATCTGCAAATAAAATTCATGTTAAATTAACATATTTATAATGTTAAATTTAATTAAAAGAAAATGTTATTCTTACATTTTTATGATAAATAACGGAAGAGATATGTCGATTTAACATATGGAAACTGTTATAAAGAGAAAAATAACACAACTTATCTGTTCGTTTTAACATATAACTTATTTCATTAAAAATTCGTGCATTTACATATTAATTGTGTTATTTTAACTCTTAGAAACGGTGAATATTAACTCAACGCAGAAATGTCAAAATAACACAACGATAATATGTTACATTAACATAAGAGTATGTTAAAAATTTAACATAAAAATTTTTACACGAGAAAATTTCAACAGAAATACAAAATTTTTTTTTACCATGTACATGGTAGACAATAAAAAATTTTGTGTTAAATTTAACATATTTCACATGTCCCAATTTATCCACTCTAATTTTAATGTTAATTTAACAGAAGGCAAGTATGTAAATAAATAACACAAGTAATATGTTTAAAAATTAACACAAAAGTGTAACACTTAAATTTTATCTGGAAATAAAGTTTATGTTAAATTAACATATTTATAATGTTAAATTTATTTAAAAGAAAATGTTATTCTTTTTTATGATTACACGAGAAATATTCCACAGAAATACAAAATGTTTTTTACCGTGAAGTTAAAATCTGTAAATCAAAATCTGTCCGCAAATAAATTTCGCACAAAGCCTTCTTTGATAAACGCTAAGTTCATTTTAGCTGTGGAAACATCAGAAATGAAAAAGATATTCTTCAAATAGTTTTAAGAATATATAACGAATAAATTTCTAAATGGAAAATATAATATTACCTATTGATATTCGACAGTGTAAATGCGCAGAATTATATTAGAAAATTAATAAAGCGTCTGTATATACACAAATGTCTAAAAAAAATTCCTTCGAAATTCACTGATCTTCCAAATTTTTTATATTTTTTCAAATTCTAAGCAAAGAGAATATTTTAAGGATTTTTTGAAATGCAACTTTCTAAAATAAATTTTTTTCTTGCCTGCGTTTTCTGTGTTTTTCACTCACAGGAAGAAAAAAATGTACTGAAAAAACCGAATAACTTTGGTAAGATGAAATATTTCTTTCTCTCTTTATTTGCATAACATTTTAATTTAAAAAAAAAAATTAAAATTCCAATAAAAAATAAGTACACTGCATATTTAATATTTCGTAAAGATATTAAATAAACTGATATATATAATATATATATTTACAATATTATAATTTTAATTTAATTTTAATTATTTAACTCAATTTAATTTTTAATTTTGTAATTATTTAATTTAATTATAATTATAATTATAAACGTTTAATTTGTGGCTTGCCAACTGTTTGGCACAATATGAAAATAAAAAGAGAAAATTTTCTTTAAATTCCCTGACTCTCATAGAATAAAAATTCCATAAAAATTTTCGAATTTTTAAAAGAAATCTAAAATTCCCATGTTTTTCCAGAAAATAGATCCTGATTAAGCAATCATCCCTCCCAGGGATTTCATACGGTTGCACCATTTAGATCGAATTTAATAGTCCGCGACGAGCACATTCTCGTTAAGAGAAAAAAATTTAAACTCCACATCGCAAAACATTTCCACGTCAAAATGTATCGCGAATATCATGACCCTTAATGAGATCATTTTTGTGCCACGCTTTAAACCTGTCGTCATAAGACGAAAGCATCGAGGTCGAGCAATCGATATGATCATCTCGAGTTTCATGTTATTTCGAACAATCGGGCGCAATTTTGCGCAATTAAATACGTACCATTCAAAAATATATACTAAATATAATAATAATAATAATAATAATATACAGGGTGAGCCATTTTAATTAACGCACGCAATTATTTCGGAAACAAAGCATTTTAAAGAAAAATGTTTCAGACAAAAGTTTTATGGTTTCGAGGGGGCCATAAGATGGTAACATTGGTTTGACACTGAAGAGTCATTTGAAGGTCACGTGAAGGTCACCTCAATTTTTTTAAATTGCATCCCTTATTTTTTATTACATATTCTTGTAGCTGACTTCGAGAGCTTTCCAAAACACTATAATTAAATGTTTTTCCGTTAAGTACTTTTCGAGTTATAAGGCTTGAAATAATATCTTAATTTTACATAAATGATAAAATATCTAGTAAAATATTCATTTTCGATTATCTTACCTTAATACTTTTATGTACAAAATAATGGGAGGAATCAATTGGTGTAAAGAAAAAACATAGTTGTTTCGAAGAAGAAATATGTAATTTGCAATTCCATATTTTTCTTAGAAACAACTGTATGTTTTCTTTACACCAATTGATTCCTCTCATTATTTTGTACATAAAAGTATTAAGGTAAGATAATCAAAAATGAATATTTTACAAGATATTTTATGGTTTATGTAAAATTAAGAAATGATTTCAAGCCTCATAATTCGAAAAGCACTTAATGGAAAAACATTTAATTATAGTGTTTTGGGAAAGCTCTCGAGGCCAGATACAAGAATATATAATAAAAAATAGGGGGTGCCATTTAAAAAAATTGAGGTGGCCTTCACGTGACCTTCAAATGACTCTTCGTGGTCAAACCAATGATATCATCTTATGGCCCCCTCGAAACCATAAAACTTTTGTCTGAAACATTTTTCTCTAAAATGCTTTGTTTCCGAAATAATTACGTGCGTTAATTAAAATGGCTCACCCTGTATATACTAAATATAATAATACTAAATATATGATAAAAATATAAACTATAAATATAATAAAAATAATATAAAAATATAAAATAATAAATAATAAATATAAAAATATATACTATAAATATAATAATAAATATATACTAAATATAATAATAATAATAAATATATACTAAATATACTAATATATACCATCTCCCGAATTTAAAACCCCTTAATTTAAATTCAAAATTTCAAGAGTCCGAATAAAAACTTTTGGTGTCTCTTCCTCGCGATTTCTTCCAAGGAGGAAGCAAAAATCCAGAGAACTTTCTTCCTTAATCGATCAATAATCCTCCTGAAATTTCGACACTTAAATACACCCCGTGGATATCGAAAATATATTCATATTGCTCTTCCATCCGCGCATTTTATCCCGCGTCGATTATCGACACGGTTCAATATTTAGACGGACAACACGCGCTGACAAACGATAAACATTCAATGCTTTTTAGGTATGCTTTATAGCGAACGAACAATATTGCCACTGTGTTCCGTGTCTCGGGTTTGCCCCCTGCGTCTCCTCCCCTGCCTTCCACCCCCTCCGAGCCTCCTCCCCGTTCACACTTGTATGAATAATTTATGCCCCTACACACCAGCCGGTGCCCAAGTTCGGTCAACACGACGCTCGCATAACCATGTTTCCGGCTCCGTATCAATTTTGCCGCGACACGGCAGGAAGACAATTAAGATAGCGCGCCGTTAGATAACAACTGTGTTCCCCTTTTCGGAGCCACGCTTCGTCGCCTTCCACGTTGCAACGGTGACAGAAGGCCACCCGTATGTGTCAATTCTCTCGCGAGTAAACACTCGACTCGGATCTTTTCTAAATATATTTCCGCAAGCTGGAAGCGAGCGATTTGAATTAGATTCACGCGAAATGGATTGGATTTTCCCTGGCAAATTGTTTATTATCGAGATTCGACTATTTGGAATTAAGGAATAAAATTTGTAAAGATAATTTAAAATGAAAAAATAACAGATAGACTAATAATAATTTAAAAAATTATTTACTATTTAAAATTAAGGAATAAAATTTATAAAGAAAATTTAAAATAACAAAATGATAGACTAATAATAATTTAAAAAATTATTTATTATCGAGATTGAACTATTTAAAATTAAGAAATGAAATTTATAAAGAAAATTTAAAATGAAAAAAATAACAGATAGACTAATAATAATTTAAAAAATTATTTACTATTTAAAATTAAGGAATAAAATTTATAAAGAAAATTTAAAATAACAAAATGATAGACTAATAATAATTTAAAAAATTATTTATTATCGAGATTGAACTATTTAAAATTAAGGAATAAAATTTATAAAGGGAATTTAAAATAAAAAAATGATAGATAGACTAATAATAATTTAAAAAATTATTAAAAAATATTTAATTATTTATTATTATCGATATATATTTATTGTATTATCGAGATTGAATTATTTAAAATTAAGGAATAAAATTTATAAAGAAAATTTAAAATAAAAAAATGATAGACTAATAATAATTTAAAAAATTATTTATTATCGAGATTGAACTATTTAAAATTAAGGAATAAAATTTATAAAGGGAATTTAAAATAAAAAATAACAGATAGACTAATAATAATTTAAAAAATTATTTACTATTTAAAATTAAGGAATAAAATTTAAAAAGAAAATTTAAAATAAAAAAATGATAGACTAATAATAATTTAAAAAATTATTTAAAAATATTTCAATATTTAATTATTTATGTTCGATATTTAATTAAATATTTAATTATTTATTATCGAGATTGAACTATTTAAAATTAAAGAATAAAATTTATAAAGAAAATTTAAAATAAAAAAAATAACAGATAGACTAATAATAATTTAAAAAATTATTTAAAAATATTTAAATATTTAATTATTGAATTATTTATGTTCGATATTTAAATTGTCGAAAGTAAATGCGAACAAAACTCTCACGTGTAAACTATTCTCGATGTGACTGGGGAGTTAAAAAAATTATTTCATTTAATGCATTTCTTCTGCATCTTCTTCTTTTTTTCGAAGATAACACGCTTCCCTTTTCTTAACGATCAGCGCTAACTTTTAGCGATAACTTCTTGATTGCGTCGCCGCTTTTCCCAAGTACTGTTTCGCAGAAACATAAGCGCAAGCAACGGAGGTAGCAATAAAGCTTTACGACCGCACGTAACGAAGGAACTCGCCGGGGCTTTGGAGCGGAAAAAAATTGCTAGAGCGAGAAAAGAAGCGAAAAGAGGATATTAGTGCAACGTCGAAGCGATGATCGTAACGCGCTGTTTTATTCCACTTATAACGCAAAGAGGACGAAAGTTGAACGTGAGAAGCTGAAACGAGCCACTTCGTTCTAAGAACGTGGAAATGACTGTTTCTTCGCGACGCAAAGAAATGCACTAATTGCCAACAGAGACCCATTTAGCTACGTTCGAGCAAGCCATTATCATTCGTTTAAATATCCGCAAAGTTCGTTTTATAGGCTGTCTGGATGGGGGGAAGAAAATTTTTATGATACATTGAATTTTATTAATATCCTTTAGCTGTAATCTTGGTTCATTGCATTCACACGTTTATGCTATCTTTTTCGAGCACCGAATAATTTAATCTCGAGTTTATAAATAATTTTTTAAATTATTATTAATCTATTATTAGTCTATCTATTATTTTTTAATTTTGACTTTAAATTCCTTCTATAAATTTTATTCCTTAATTTTAAAGAGTTTAATCTCGAGTTTTTAATCATTTTTTAAATTACTATTAATTTATTATTAGTCTATTATTTTTTAATTTTGACTTTAAATTCCTTTTATATTTTAAATATCCGCAAAGTTCGTTTTATAGGCCGTCTGGATGGGGGAAAGAAAATTTTTATGACACATTGAATTTTATTAATATCCTTTAGCTGTAATCTTGGTTCATTGCATTCACACGCTTATGCTATCTTTTTCGAGCACCGAATAATTTAATCTCGAGTTTATAAATAATTTTTTAAATTATTATTAATCTATTATTAGTCTATCTATTATTTTTTAATTTTGACTTTAAATTCCTTCTATAAATTTTATTCCTTAATTTTAAAGAATTTAATCTCGAGTTTTTAATCATTTTTTAAATTATTATTAATCTATTTATATTTTTATTAGTCTATTTATATTTTTTTCATTTTAATGTTAAATTCCCTTTATAAATTTTATTCCTTAATTTTATTTTTTCTCGAGAAATATATGTAATAACAAGAAAATTATTATTAAAAAATATATTTTGATTATAAGAGAAATCTATTTTTTGGACTTTAATTGATCAACGGATTTACAGATCACGTTTAAGATTAAGAATTTATTTTTATTGGAATTTACTTCAAAATAATCATTCCTAAAATCATACTTTTCCAAAAAGCCTTTGCTTATTAGTAACTTCAAAGCATAATTCAGTAATCAAGGTATGTATTTTTGATACATGGTAATTTATAGCTGTACTAAAAATGAGAGATTCACAAGGCAACCGCAAATTACCATCATTTGATTGACTGTCCTTGTTCTCTGAACTGCTTATTCGTGTGAGGATTGAACCGCACGGTGATTGAGAACAATCGAGGGTTATGTGTCGTTCAAAGAAACATGTCGCGAAGCCGTATGACCGGAAAGAAACCCGGTAACTTCAAAGGAAGTCTTCAAAGAGGCACCTCTTCTAACCTTCTATCAATTATTCAAACTCAATTTGACCTTTCTCGCTATCAATTTCAGATGCTATATTTATAAAAAATCGTTAAATCCGCCTGCTAATTATAAATCATAAAGAAAGACACTCAAAAAATATCAAGAATTACAAAAAAAAATGATACATTTGTTCCTAATAAAATGTAACGCATTGACTATAAATTCCGAATCTCTATGAAAATAAATAATTTTCCAATCATGCAAATTAATTTTTCGCGCAAGACAAATAATAATCGATTAATCTATTAAATAGGTCAGTGAATTTCAAGGTTGCCTCTCTTGTATTTCGAATTAATTTATTAATTTTTCAGTATCATAATTTATCACTCGAACTCGAAGCAAAACCTGTACTCGATCGTATATTCGCGTTTAACTAAATTTTCATAAATTCTCGCTATCAATCTCAGAGGCTATACTTATAAAAAAAATCGTTAGATCCGCCTGTTAATTATAAATCATAAATAAAAGAAACACTCAAAAAATATAAAAAAAAAAAAATGATACATTTTGTTCCTAATAAAATGTAACGTATTGACTATAAATTCCGAATCTCTATGAAAATAAATTTTCCAATCATTCAAATTAATTTTTCGTGCAAGACAAATAATAATCGATTAATCTATTAAATAGGTCAGTAAATTTCAAGGTGTGCCTCTCTTTTATTTCGGATTAATTTATACTTATAAAAAATCGTTAGATCCGGTTGTTAATTATAAATCATAAATGAAAGAAAGACACTCAAAAAATATCAAGAATTGAAACAAAAAAAAAAAATATATTTTGTCCCTAATAAAATATAACGTATTGACTATAAATTCCGAATCTCGATAAAAGTAAATAATTTTCCAATCATGCAAATTAATTTTTCGTGCAAGACAAATAATAATCGATTAATCTATTAAATAGGTCAGTGAATTTCAAGGTTGCCTCTCTTGTATTTCGAATTAATTTCTTAATTTTTCAGTATCATAATTTATCCCTCCAACTCGAAGCAAAACCTATAATCGATCGTATATTCGCGTTGAACTAAATTTTCATAAATTCTCGCTATCAATCTCAGATGCTATACTTATAAAAAATCGTTAGATCCACCTGTTAATTATAAATAATAATTGAAAAAAAGACACTTAAAAAATATCGAGAATTGAAACAAAAAAAATGATACATTTGTTCCTAATAAAATGTAACGTACTAACTATAAATTTCGAATCTCTATGAAAGTAAATAATTTTCCGATCATGCAAATTAATTTTTCGTGCAAAACAAATAATAATCGATTAATCTATTAAATAGGTCAGTAAATTTCAAGGTTGCCTCTCTTGTATTTCGGATTAATTTATATTTATAAAAAATCGTTAGATCCGGCTGTTAATTATAAATAATAACTGAAAAAAAGACACTTAAAAATATCAAGAATTGAAACAAAAAAAAATAATATATTTTGTCCCTAATAAAATGTAACGTATTGACTATAAATTCTGAATCTCTATGAAAATAAATTTTCCAATCATTCAAATTAATTTTTCGTGCAAGACAAATAATAATCGATTAATCTATTAAATAGGTCAATGGATTTCAAGGTTGCCTCTCTTGTATTTCGAATTAATTTCTTAATTTTTCAGTATCATAATTTATCACTCGAACTCGAAGCAAAACCTGTACTCGATCGTATATTTGCGTTTAACTAAATTTTCATAAATTCTCGCTATCAATCTCAGAGGCTATACTTATAAAAAATCGTTAGATCCGCCTGTTAATTATAAATCATAAATAAAAGAAAGACACTCAAAAAATATTAAGAATTACAAAAAAAAATGATACATTTTGTTCCTAATAAAATGTAACGTATTGACTATAAATTCCGAATCTCTATGAAAATAAATTTTCCAATCATTCAAATTAATTTTTCGTGCAAGACAAATAATAATCGATTAATCTATTAAATAGGTCAGTAAATTTCAAGGTTGCCTCTCTTGTATTTCGGATTAATTTATATTTATAAAAAATCGTTAGATCCGGCTGTTAATTATAAATAATAACTGAAAAAAAGACACTTAAAAAATATCAAGAATTGAAACAAAAAAAAATAATATATTTTGTCCCTAATAAAATGTAACGTATTGACTATAAATTCCGAATCTCGATAAAAGTAAATAATTTTCCAATCATGCAAATTAATTTTTCGCGCAAGACAAATAATAATCGATTAATCTATTAAATAGGTCAATGGATTTCAAGGTTGCCTCTCTTGTATTTCGAATTAATTTCTTAATTTTTCAGTATCATAATTTATCCCTCCAACTCGAAGCAAAACCTATAATCGATCGTATATTCGCGTTGAAAACTAAATTTTCATAAATTCAGAAATTGCAGGCAATTTGCGCGAGCGATTTAAAATACTGCCCGAAAGATAGTATTTTCTTCTTGCGTCGTCTCCCTGTCGGAGATAATAACTGGTGCCGCGCTTTTGGCACATGTGTCGCCCGAGAAAAGAGAGGGAGGAAAAAGAGGAGCGGAAGCAACAGAGAGAAATTGCGGCGTCTGGTTGTCGAATGCGAATCCGCATCGCGGTAAAGCAGAATAAAATAGCTATAGTTGGGTAAGAAAGATCAATTATTTCGCGACGTGAGGGACGCGCCAAAACGAAATAGCACCAAGGATACCGAAGGAAGGGGAAGAAGCGTGCGAAATCGAGGGACGACCGATCGGCGAATATGAATAAATATCAAGCCAAATTCCATCGATTTTCCAACGAGATTCGCGGCATATGCGGCGAAAAAAATATATATGCGCGCGCACGATTCGACGAATCAAACATTTATTAACAGCCGCAGAAAAATCACGAAACCGCATTTCTTCATGCGCATGATTCATTCCTGTTAATTATCCCCGATTATCAAAAATCGCCCGGAATAATCCGAGGCTGAAAACCGATATTCTGCATTTTTTTTTTTTGACGAGCGCTCCAAAAAAAAAAAGTAATGAATATTCCGTTAAATTAAAAATAACTCGGACACTCGGAAAAGCATTATTGCGACATCGAAAAAATTGTATTCTTGAATGTATACTTTTTATAAGTCCTCTTAATAAATATTCTTAATAAATAAGAATATATTCTTAATGAATAAGAATATAAATTCTTAATTTGCAACTTCTACATCAGAACTCGATTTTCGTGTGCGCGACATGTTTCTTCATTTGCCGGCGACACCACTCTTAATTTTTCTCGTATTCAATATTTATCGTGAAATGTATATAAAGGACTTGTATTAACGTAAGATCTAAAGTATATTTTTTTTCCTTTAGCAGTGATGAAAGAGAGGACTGCTCTCGCACATAGATTCTATGCATGTGAGTCCTCTTTGACATCACTGTTTATCAATTTAATTTCAAACTGAATTTAAAATAATTTATTTAATCTGGATTCCGTTGTTGGGATTCAGAATATTAAAAGACTATTTGAAATTAGACGGAAAAAAACTTTTAGACCAATTAAACTTATTTGACTTCAACAAAATTTATTTAAACCCAAAGAAATATTTTTCTCTGTGTATTAAGAATATCTTTTTAGAAGATTTGCCTCTTAACTTAAGAGAGGATCCTCTTGGCGCCTATTTTAGTGATATATATATTCTAAAGATAAGTGGTATATTCTTAAATTAAGAATACAATTTTTTCGGTGGAGGCTTCTCTCCAGCAAATTAAAAACCGCTTTTTAACGTTTTTTAAAGACGGCCAGTTAATGGAATAACAAAATACTAGTACCGCAAGAAAAAAAAAAGCAAAAAAAAAAAAAGAAAGAAAAATGAATTCACGCGTGGCCCATTAATTCCACTAATGAAACTTGTATCGCGGCCGACGCAGAAAGTAATAACTGTCAATGGTGCGTGTGTAAGAGGATGACGGGGGTGGTGGGGAGGGGAGGGGAGGGGAGGGGGAGGGGGCGCGTGGAAGGAAATAGGACTGAATCGATCCAAGAGTGGCCGAGGGTGGGATTTATTACGTTCTCCTCATTCTGCGCTCGCAGAACAATCATCAGCGGACGCCACAAAGGAGGTCGGTCTCTCGCGACGGACACTTAATTCAAGGATAATTGATCAGAGGAGGCGAAGGCGGAGACGTGTGCTCGCGGTGGATGAATGGAGCGAATTTTCAGTTTTCGATTAAAACCTGCATATTTTACATTTCAATTCATCCAGGACCGGGGATCAACGTTTGACGTATCGGAGCGCGAAATTATTATTATTATTTCGAATTGAAAAGAATCGCCCGATATTGTTTACACGCGGCCGAACGAAAGTCGTCGATATCGCGTGAAATAATAGACGATGATCATTAATAATAAATAAATTCGATTCGATCGAATTGATTAATATGAAATTTAATTATTGAAATTTTCCACTCACCGGTGACAGGAGCCTCGATGTCTATCATGGTTTTCTCCGAGCGTAGAAGCGCGGCCCCATCGTTGATTATACGAAGAGCCGCGGCCTCGTCGATCCTACCCTCGAGGATGAAGTGTTGCTTCAGGACCTCCGGCCGCGGAGATCCCGTTCGTTCATCGAAGACTTCCGCCACTGTCATTTTGTGCGACGGTGGAAACGGGACATCTGTCGACAAAACAAACGACACGGAATTACAGAAACATTCGGGAGCAACGTGCTCGATATTTTGCACGATGAAAAAAAAATTAAAAATATGCAAATAAAATATTTTTTTGTTCAGAGATAATTATATTATTAATTAAATTATGATAATTTATTATAATAATTTAAATAATAATATAATTATCTTCGAATTAAATTGTTAATAATTTATATAATAATTTATATAATAATAATTTATATAATAATTGTTGATAATTTAATATTAATATTAAGTAATTAAATTTAGAATATTAAACAAATAATAATTAATATTAAATATAAATTAAATTAATATTAAATATTAAATAAAATAAAAATTAAAATTAAAAATATGCAAATAAAATATTTTTTTGTTCAGAGATAATTATATTATTAATTAAATTATGATAATTTATTATAATAATTTAAATAATAATATAATTATCTTCGAATTAAATTGTTATAATTTAATATTAATATTAAGTAATTAAATTTAGAATATTAAACAAATAATAATTAATATTAAATATAAATTAAATTAATATTAAATATTAAATAAAATAAAAATTAAAATTAAAAATATGCAAATAAAATTTTTTTGTTCAGAAATAATTATATTATTAATTAAATTATGATAATTTATTATAATAATTTAAATAATAATATAATTATCTTCGAATTAAATTGTTATAATTTAATATTAATATTAAGTAATTAAATTTAGAATATTAAATAAATAATAATTAATATTAAATATAAATTAAATTAATATTAAATATTAAATAAAATAAAAATTAAAATTAAAAATATGCAAATAAAATTTTTTTTGTTCAGAGATAATTATATTATTAATTAAATTATGATAATTTATTATAATAATTTAAATAATAATATAATTATCTTCGAATTAAATTGTTATAATTTAATATTAATATTAAGTAATTAAATTTAGAATATTAAACAAATAATAATTAATATTAAATATAAATTAAATTAATATTAAATATTAAATAAAATAAAAATTAAAATTAAAAATATGCAAATAAAATATTTTTTTGTTCAGAGATAATTATATTATTAATTAAATTATGATAATTTATTATAATAATTTAAATAATAATATAATTATCTTTGAATTATTATAATTTAATATTAATATTAAGTAATTAAATTTAGAATAATAAATAAATAATAATTAATATTAAATAAATTAAATTAATATTAAATATTAAATAATTAAATGTATAGAAATTCCTACAATCGCGATTTGAAAGACTGAGAATCTTTACAGACGCTTCGTAAATTTCCCTCCGCCTTCTCTTGACATAAGGAGTGGGTCATTTGCCGCGCGATAGCGGCATTAATTACACTCGAGCTGTAATTTCACGTGACAATTCACGCCTTTTTACGAGGTGCCGCGGCTCTACAAAGCGATTCGTCGGAATAGATAAATCGAAGCGCAAATACCGACGACAACTGTGCCTAAATATTGATCGAACGAGTCTGCGAGCGAGACGCAAGTCGCCAACTCGTAAGAATTGATGGGTGTGCAGATGTTATGCGAAATAAATATGTAAATGTTGAGATGCTTAATCTCTTCCTCTCCCTCTCTCTCTCTCTCTCTCTTTTTTGTTTTCCTTGCCTGTTCCTTGCCTACGAGCGGATGATTTATGATTTCGAGTTATCGTACGGTCGCTTTAAGGATGTTTTGTACGTATTTTCAAAATATTGAGAATTTCATGAAAATTGTACAGAATGTTCTTACATATGTTTAGAATCTTCAGTATAATTTTTAAATCGATTCACAAGTTAGAAGGATTTTAATTTGTAACATGTGTTCTTATGGGAAACGTATAACCACGTCGATTGAAATGACAAAAACACGTGGAAATAATATTCAGAATTTGTTGAAAATTTGCAAAAGTTTAGATACAGAGGAAATATTTGGTCAAATAATATTATACAAGTACTAACTGGTTAAAAAGATATTGAATATAATTCAATGAAGTTAGCCATGTATCTGTCGTAAGGCGAAATTTTCTGCAAAAGTTAATCATTTCGCCAATTTGTGACCGTTATTTTCAAAATCTTATTTGCTCGCGACTCTCAAATGCAAGAGAAATACATGTTTAATTATAAGACACAAAGAGATATCACAACATTCAAAATTCAATATATCACAGTTGACCTTGTTATTCTCGAGTTCCTTCTTCCTTGTTTCAATTACTAACAGGAAATTTTAAATTATTCGATGCCCTGTTTTTAGTGGGCCCCACGTTGAGCTCCAATTAACAAAATTCGGAATATTTCAATAAAAATGCAATAAATATTAAAAAATACATCTCTGCACTGTAGCTAAGATTAAATTGTAAACATCCTGAATCGAAAAGTATATTATAATAATATATTATAATTATATTATAATTATATTATATTATATTTTAATATCTTTTTAACCAGTTAGCATTTGTATAATATTATTTGACCAAATATTTCCTCTGTATCTAAACTTTTGCAAATTTTAAACAAATTCTGAATATTATTTCCATGTGTTTTTGTCATTTGAATCGACGTGATTACGTTTTCCCATAAGAACACATGTTAATTCGGTGCAAATTAAAATCCTGATAACTTGTGAACGCTCTAGTGAAACGATTTAAAAATTGTATTGAAGATTCTAAACATATGTAAAAACATTCTGTACAATTTTCATTATTTTGAAATTTTCAATATTTTGAAAATAGATACAAAACATCCTTAACCAAATTCGGAATATTTCGCAAAAACGCAATAAATATTAAAAAACACATCTCTAATATTCCACACAATTTCTCATACTCAAAATACAACAAAAGTGGATATTCATCAATATTGATTTTCTACTTTTTACTGAGATTATACATACAAAACATCCTTAAATCGCGATTTGCATACGCGAAATTACCAGAGTCGCATTTCCATTTTCTCGTCAGTCAAAATGTAAACATGCGAGCTTCGTTCGCTTTATTTGCCATCTTTTATTTTCGTGCTGTCACATCTGGAATCGTTAACGGGATCAATGAGACGTGATACAGATGTGATAAAAAAGCCTCGCGCGTTTAATTTCAGGTAATTACGTAAAAACGATTGTGTAATACACGCGATATGTTCTTCGTGACGTTCGAGAAGCAACATTACGCAACGTAAAGTTGTTAATCGCGCTCGTCGCGTCTTGCACGATTTATCTTTATTTAAGTATACGTATACGGACGAGGTGGCAGCTGAAAAAACAGTGTCGTAAAACGGAGTTTTTTTGTCGATCGTCGACCACGTCACGATACATAAAGAATTCTATAATTATATGGTTTCTCTATTGAATTTTAATTGAGAGAAATAAATATTTCCAGCCACGCAATCGATCATAAACATCGATATAAAGCGGCGTATTATTTATTCCGCGAAACGTCTTCCTCCATTTCTGATCGATGTGCTTGAAATTCCGATATCGAGCACGTTAAAATAATGCATACACAGTAAAAAATTTTGTGTTAAATTTAACATATTTCACATGTCCCAATTTATCCACTCTAATTTTAATGTTAATTTAACAGAAGGCAAGTATGTAAATAAATAACACAAGTAATATGTTGAAAAATTAACACAAAAGTGTAACACTTAAATTTTATCTGGAAATAAAGTTGATGTTAAATTAACATATTTATAATGTTAAATTTAATTAAAAGAAAATGTTATTCTTTACATTTTTATGATAAATAACGGAAGAGATATGTCGATTTAACATATGGAAACTGTTATAGAGAGAAAAATAACACAACTTACTCTGTTCATTTTAACATATAACTTATTTCATCAAAAATTCGTGCATTTACATATTAATTGTGTTATTTTAACTCTTAGAAACGGTGAATATTAACTCAACGCAGAAATGTCAAAATAACGCAACGATAATATGTTACATTAACATAAGAGTATGTTAAAAATTGAACACAAAAATTTTGACACGAGAAAATTTCCACAGAAATACAAAATGTTTTTTACCGTGTAATAAATAACGGTAAAAAAATGTTATATTCCAGTTTGCGTGAAGCGATAACGATTCACAGGTAACAGGTGGGCGAGGACGAGGCATCGCGGATCACAATATCTCGTAAGGTTTGTCGGGCGAATGCAAAAACGTAGGGCCTTCAAGGTTGGAATCGTTGTTATTGCTGCGAGGCACGCCATAATCATCGATCGACCCGCCCATCAAGGTGAAACACGTTACCTGACTTGGCCCTTTCTTCGGATATCTGGACCTCGCTGTTTTCCCTGATCCTACCAAGACGTAATTTAAGAGGTGGGATTTCTTCGCATTCAGTCGTCTTGACACTTCCACAGTCTTCCAGGTGTCTCTCCTCATCAATTTTCTTCGATTCTTGAAATCGACAAGACGTTCTCATGATCCTCCTCGGAGACCAGAAACACCGAAAACACCCAGAAGGACTATCTTGCTCCTTCATTCCTATTTTTCCCACGTAGGGACGAGTAAAGGCTACGTTTTGCTTGTACTGGACGTTGAAGGTGTCAAAGGTGTCCTTTTCTCTGTCCCTCGAACTCTGAGCGTACAACAAAGTCGAGTTGTCGAGCAAATCAGACTCTGCGTCGACAAGATTTTGAAGCTTCTTCGTTTCCGCTTCTGCGAAACCTGACGGAATCACGGTCTCCTGAGTCGCGTCACTTTGCGTGTCTCGTGATGATGAATGATCGTTCGAACTGTCATCGTATGTTAGGTTCGATGAATTCCTGTCCGTCATCGACGACGTATCCTTGTCCACCATCCAATCCAGGTCCTTTTCCAGGTTCATCAAGCTCGAATCCAGCTTTGGGGTCGCTGGCCCACGTATATTTTTAGGCGTCGATAAACAAAACTCGCTCATACGAGCGAGTAATGATTTATCGCATGGAGAAGACATTCCTGACGTATTATCGTATGTTAAAATGTGTGAGACATCAGGAGTGACAGGCGTCGCGTATTGATCGCGTGTGTTTGATCTCCACTGTAGAAATTCGGCCACCGGCGTCGAATAATCTTCCTTCTGGACGTTACTTTCAATCGGGGTGCCGTATTCATTTTTATCGGACATTTTGGAAAACTGAGCGATTATGAGTTCCTTTGCCAGACACAAACTGCTTCGCATAAGTCACCTTTCGCGAATAACGTAGATGGCGTCGATTCTTGAGGAGGAAGTCAAGTTCGCTGGCCATTGGCGTCGCGATATCACACAAATCCATCTGATTGGATAATGTAATCGATATAATCGATACAAACGCTCATTTATACCAGGAGATGGCGACATGTCTCGAAGCCTCCCAGACGCGCTTTATATCAAAATCCTCGAAATGATTCATCTTGTCGATTGTTTTGCAAATGCAAAAAATTTCTTCCTCTCAATTTTTACACTTAAAATATCTCTAAATGATTGTGAATAATTTACGTCGTCCGTTTCTAGTCATTGTTCTCAAAAAAGTGTCGTTTAAAATAAACGACACAATTGTTTTTCAACGTGTTCGAATCACTCGATATCGATTTGCATGAGATGTCAGTAATCATACGAATATGAATAAACAAAATTAAGCACACGTAATCACTCCATTAAATATATATTATGTATGTCATAATATTATTATGAGCAAGAAAATATTAAATGAGCAAATATTAAATAAAGATTTATTTCACTTATTTTATTAACTTTTCTTTATTTTTTCATGTGCGTTAATTAGAAATCCAATAGATAACGAATATTATTAAAATTGTGATTTATAATATAATACTTTTTTTCAAAAATTCATTATATAATAAAGTAATTATACAGATAAAATTATAGATTATTAAGATACTTCAAATTATATATACAGATTATATATACTTCAATAATCTTTGAATTTTATTATGATCTAAATATCATTTTGAAAATAATGGAATTAAAGTGTCAAAGATTCATAAATTCAATCAACTTGCTAAAATTTTGTATATTTAAACAAAAGTATCATCTTTACAACTTCATAACTATTTAATATAATTTCACAATAATAATCTGCAAACCTCCTGTCGATACAAGACCGATCAATCGTGAACAACATTTTTTAATACTAAAGAATCTAATTAATTATAAATATAAGTTATCTATTATTATATCTCAATTTATTTTAAGAAAAATAAAATTAAAAGATAACATTATTAAAAATTTCTGATCGCGATTTCAACAGTCCTCTATATTGATGAATTTTGCCATTCAATTATTCTTGATCGGACCCCATAAAATCATTAAAAGCGCTTTTCTTCGCAAAGCTCTTCTGCACGAATAACTATTTAATATAATTTCACAATAATAATTTGCAAACCTCCTGTCGATACAAGACTAATCAATCATGAACAACAATTTTTAATACTAAAGAATCTAATTAATTATAAATATAAGTTATCTATTATTATATCTCAATTTACTTTAAGAAAAATAAAATTAAAAGATAACATTATTAAAAATTTCTGATTGCGATTTCAACAGTCCTCTATATTGATGAATTTTGCCATTCAATTATTCTTGATCGGACCCCATAAAATCATTAAAAGCGCTTTTCTTCGCAAAGCTCTTCTGCACGAATAACTATTTAATATAATTTCACAATAATAATTTGCAAACCTCCTGTCGATACAAGACCAATCCATCATGAACAACATTTTTTAATACTAAAGAATCTAATTAATTATAAATATAAGTTATCTATTATTATATCTCAATTTACTTTAAGAAAAATAAAATTAAAAGATAACATTATTAAAAATTTCTGATTGCGATTTCAACAGTCCTCTATATTGATGAATTTTGCCATTCAATTATTCTTGATCGGACCCCATAAAATCATTAAAAGCGCTTTTCTTCGCAAAGCTCTTCTGCGCGCAGCTTCCATTTTCATCCGGCGATTCCTGTTAGACGCCATCAACAAAAAGATCACCTCGGACACGTAGATAACATCCTGTACACACATTATACATCATAATCTTTTTGCAAGATATATCAAGGGCAATATATCAAGGTGACTCTTTTTACCTCGTAATCCGAAGAACCTTCTCTCTTATCATCCGGAGAACCTGCTCTCTTATCATCCGGAGAACCTGCTCCCTTATCATCCGGAGAACCTGCTCCCTTATCATCCGGAGAACCTGCTCCCTTATCATCCGGAGAACCTGCTCTCTTATCCGGAAAATAATCGACGCATTCTTGATTCTTCGAAAGCACAAACTTAAGATCGATCTCTTTTGCGGGCGTACATATATTTTTCGGTGTAGAGATGCCGAGCTTGGTCACGCGGGCGATCAACGCAGATATCGGCGTATTAATATCGCTGGCGATATTAAGACTGATCTTGTTTATGTTCGATAATTCAGGAGTGACAGGCGTCGCGTGTTGATCGACGCACCTCCACTGTAGAAACTCGGCCGCCGACGTGGAATATTCTTCAGCCTCCTGCTGGAACGTCCTCTCCAGAACTCTTTTAATAGGTGTGCAACACGCGTCCAGCAACGTGGCAGCATTTCTGAACGATTTTTCAGGCGTACAGTACTCGTCGATGCTGACGTCCTTTTCATCGGACATATCGAAAACACTGAATTATGAGTACCTTTGGCAGACACAAACTGCTTCGCATAAGTCACCTTTCGCGAATAACGTAGATGGCATCGATTCTTGAGGAGGAAGTCAAGTTCGCTGGCCATTGGCGTCGGCGATATCACACAAATCCATCTGATTGGATAATGTAATCGATATAATCGATACAAACGCTCATTTATACCAGGAGATGGCGACGTGTCTTGAAGCCTCCGAGACGCGCTTTATATCAAAATCCTCGAGACGATTCATCTTTTCGATTGTTTTGCAAATGCAAAAAATTTCTTTCTCCCAATTTTTACACTTAAAATATCTTTAAATGAGTGTGAATAATTTATATCGTCTGTTTCTAGTCATTGTTCTCAAAAAAGTGTCGTTTAAAATAAACGACACAATTGTTTTTCAACGTGTTCGAATCACTCGATATCGATTTGCATGAGATGTCAGTAATCATACGAATATGAATAAACAAAATTAAGCACACGTAATCACTCCATTAAACTCATATATATTATGTCATAATATTATTATGAGCAAGAAAATATTAAATGAGCAAATATTAAATAAAGATTTATTTCACCTATTTTATTAATTTTTCTTTATTTTTTCATGTGCGTCAATTAGAAATCCAATAGATAACGAATATTATTAAAATTGTGATTTATAATATAATACTTTTTCTCAAAAATTCATTATATAATAAAGTAATAAAATTATATAGATAAAATTATAGATTATTAAGATACTTCAAATTATATATACTTCAAGAATCTTTGAATTTTATTGATCTAAATATCATTTCGAAAATAATGGAATTATTTGTAGGGAAAAGAACCGTTGGCAGCTGATAACGACATGTACAGACATAAAAACACGACTAGTCTAAACATTGGTTGCTGAAGTATTTGCGTCGATATAAATCGATTTTCATCTACGTAAATAAATACTCTATTTCTGTTAAACCTTCAGTCCATAATCGTGATAGACTTTAGATAGTGATATAAAACTGGAAACTGCGCAAAATATTCACTATAAAATAAATATTAAAAATATATATATATATACATTTTTAATATTTATTTTATAGTGAATATTTTGCACAGTTTCCAATAGTAAATATCCGGTTATAAAGGCTTAAAGTTGTGTAATTATATTGTACAAATTATTTTCACGTTTTGTGAAAGCATTATATTGCTTTTTATTGGCTGATGTAATCTTTATTATCTAAATAATCATAAAAATATGAATATTCTTGTGAATATATGATTTAATATTTTTCTATGCTTATATCTTTTTTCTGATATTAATGTTAATATTAATATGTCTTATAAAATAACAATGATGATATGTACATTTATTTTCCCATATATTGATGAAAATTACTAAATTAGTTTATTACTAAATAAAATATAATTAATTTATTGTGCATAATTTATTATACAGTGGATGACAAAAATACAAACATAAAAAAAAACTTAAGATAATTTCATTTATTACATTTTTTTTAAATAATAAATTATGCACAATAAATTAATTTAGTAATTTTTATCAATATATAGTAAAATAAATATACGTATCATTGTTATTTTATAAGACACATTAATATCAGAAAAAAAGATATAGAAAGCATAGAAAAATATTAAATCGTATACTCACAAGATTATTCATATTTTTACATAATAAAGATTACATCAGCCAATAAATAGCAATATAATGCTTTCACAAAACGTGATGAAAATAATTTGTACAATATAATCACGCAACTTTAAGCCTTTGTAACCGGATATTCACAAATATAATCAAAAGATCTAAGAATCAAGACAAGTACATTGTATACAAGAGTTTGTTTCTCTGATCCAATTCTTCTATCTGAAAAGTACAAAGTAACATTGATGCTTTGATCTATTCCTGGTATTCGCTCGCGAGTAAAAAGATCGATTCTTTTTCGCCATCTAAACACCCTCGCCATACAATTCTCTCCGTGTGCACATAACGAAAACTAATGGGGCGATACGAAAATACAGCTCTTCCTGAATGATTCAGCAGTCTGTCTCGGTAGCAACAAAGTTCCATCCATCTCTCACGATTACTTTGATAAACCGCCTGTATAACTGATCCATCGGCATCAATATATGATGCTTTAGTAGTTATTAAAGTTCAACGGAAGAAAAAAAAAAAATGTTGAAAGTAACGGACGCTTCTTTGTCAACGAGACGTATTCGTGCATAGGAATAAAAATTATTCATCGACTCATCGTGAGCGCTTTTATCCCCGAGATATGTATATGAGACGACAAAGTCAGTCATCTTGCAAAGGTAATCCCGAGGAATAAAGAGAATAATTGTATCTCATAAAGAATATATAATTGCATCTCAAGAGCTTATCCATTCGAGATGGGACGCAAAGCGTTCCTTGATTCATCTTAACATCTTACTGCAGAATTTATCGACTAAATGCGCCTGTAAATCCAGAGGATGTAAGCGGATGTGACGGACTGAAGTAAAGGATATAATATAAATGCATTACGAGATCGGAAGATGAAACAAGAAATTCTCTCGATAGCCACTTTTTCGTGACTTTTCATCTCTCTCTCTCTCCCTTTCTTTCTCCTTCTCTTAGCATTACGCTCGAAATTAAGCGGAAAAGCGATATATTCCTCGTGGTTTCAACACAACAACTAATTTGAATATTCAATCTAGGGAAAAGCTCGGGTAACCGATAGTTTCGAAAGTCGATATCTGGAAACTCGGTCGCTGCGCGAAAACTGCGCGAGGAAACGTTCAATCAAGACTGTAGACAACGTATGATGCTTTTACGTCGCGTATGTGCAAGAAGATAACGATCGACGTAGATGAGACGTATAGATGTACGAAGGATATCGCAAGGATATTAATTACGAGCACTAAATTGTGTTCACTTCGAAATATGCCACGAATTTAATATCGAATAACACGCTGCACGAAAGAGTTCCGATATTGGATATTAAAATATCGAGAAGTATAATTTCGGGCCTATTGTTTTATCGTTGCGACTAATTTAATTGCACTGAAAAGCTCTCTCTTATCGTCCTTGCTTCGATGATATTATTGCTCGTGTAAATTTATAAAAGGATTATTTTTATTATTTGAATCTAGTTTTTCAAATTCTTCTTGTCAAATGGCGACAATAAAAATTCTTTCTCAATTTATCAAAAATAAAATTGATAAGAATAATTAAATTTGAAATATTTCCACGCGTGATTTGTCCTCATCTTTTCAAAAATATTCATCGTTTACTTTGTTTTTATTCCATTGAATATTTTTAATATCGATTAACTTTATTCGATCGCGTTAATTTTCATGATTCGAAAAAAATCAGCTGATTGTCTCGTTGTACTCGTACATGACATAATAATGGCAAAAGAAATAAAATGACCGTCTTTTATACAGTATTACAAGAAGTATAATCGATTCTAATTTCGGGACTATTGTTTTATCATTGCGACTAATTTAATTGCACTGAAAAGTTCTCTCTTATCGTCCTTGCTTCGATGATATTATTGCTCATGTAAATTTATAAAAGGATTATTTTTATTATTTGAATCTAGTTTTTCAAATTCTTCTTGTCAAATGGCGGCAATAAAATTTCTTTCTCAGTTCATTATAAAATAAAATTGACAAGAATAATTAAATTTGAAATATTTCCACGCGTGATTTGTCCTCATCTTTTCAAAAATATTCATCGTTTACTTTGTTTTTGTTCCATTGAATATTTTTAATATCGATTAACTTTATTCGATCGCGTTAATTTTCATGATTCGAAAAAATCAGCTGATTATCTCATTGTACTCGTACATGACATAATGATAGCAAAAGAAATAAAATGCACTGAAAAGCTCTCTCTTATCATCCTTGCTTCAATGATATTATTGCTCATGTAAATCTATAAAAGGATTATTTTTATTATTTGAATCTAGTTTTTCAAATTCTTCTTGTCAAATGGCGGCAATAAAATTTCTTTCTCGATTCACTATAAAATAAAATTGATAAGAATAATTAAATTTGAAATATTCCCACGTGATTTGTCCTCATCTTTTCAAAAATATTCATCGTTTACTTTGTTTTTGTTCCATTGAATATTTTTAATATCGATTAACTTTATTCGGTCGCGTTAATTTTCATGATTCGAAAAATCAGCTGATTGTCGCGTTGTACTCGTACATGACATAACGATGACAAAAGAAATAAAATGACCGTCTTTTACGCAGTATTACAAGAAGTATAATCGAGTCTAATTTCGGGCCTATTGTTTTATCGTTGTGACTAATTTAATTGCACTAAAAAGCTCTCTCTTATCGTCCTTGCTTCGATGATATTATTGCTCGTGTAAATCTATAAAAGGATTATTTTTATTATTTGAATCTAGTTTTTCAAATTCTTCTTGTCAAATGGCGGCAATAAAAATTCTTTCTCAATTCATTATAAAATAAAATTGACAAGAATAATTAAATTTGAAATATTCCCACGCGTGATTTGTCCTCATCTTTTCAAAAATATTCATCATTTACTTTGTTTTTGTTCCATTGAATATTTTTAATATCGATTAACTTTATTCGATCGCGTTAATTTTCATGATTCGAAAAATCAGCTGATTGTCTCGTACTTGTACATGACTCATAATGGCAAAAGAAATAAAATGCACTGAAAAGCTTTCTCTTATCATCCTTGCTTCGATGATATTATTGCTCATGTAATCTATAAAGGGATTATTTTTATTATTTGACTCTAGTTTTTCATATTCTTCTTGTCAAATGGCGACAATAAAATTTCTTTCTCAGTTCATTAAAATAAAATTGATGTAAGAATAATTAAATTTGAAATATTTCCACGCGTGATTTGTCCTCATCTTTTCAAAAATAAATTCATCGTTTATTTTGTTTTTGTTCCATTGAATATTTTTAATATCGATTAACTTTATTCGATCGCGTTAATTTTCATGATTCGAAAAAATCAGCTGATTGTCTCATTGTACTTGTACATGTCATAATGATGGCAAAAGAAATAAAATGACCGTCTTTTACACAGTATTACAAGAAGTATAATCGACTCTAATTTCGGGCTTTGTTTTATCATTGCGACATTTAATTGCACTGAAAAGCTCTGTCTTATCGTCCTTGCTTCGATGATATTATTGCTCATGTAAATCTATAAAAAGATTATTTTATTATTTGACTCTAGTTTTTCAAATTCTCGTCAAATGGCGGCAATAAAATTTCTTTCTCAGTTCATTAAAATAAAATTGATATAAGAATAATTAAATTTGAAATATTCCCACGCGTGATTTGTTCTCATCTTTTCAAAAATAAATTCATCGTTTATTTTGTTTTTGTTCAATTGAATATTTTTAATATCGATTAATTTTTTGATCGCGTTAATTTTCATGATTCGAAAAAATCAGCTGATTATCTCATTGTACTCGTACATGACATAATGATAGCAAAAGAAATAAAATGCACTGAAAAGCTCTCTCTTATCATCCTTGCTTCAATGATATTATTGCTCATATAAAAGGATTATTTTTATTATTTGATTCTAGTTTTTCAAATTCTCGTCAAATGGCGGCAATAAAATTTCTTTCTCAGTTCATTAAAATAAAATTGATATAAGAATAATTAAATTTGAAATATTCCCACGCGTGATTTGTTCTCATCTTTTCAAAAATAAATTCATCGTTTATTTTGTTTTTGTTCCATTGAATATTTTTAATATCGATTAACTTTATTCGATCGCATTAATTTTCATGATTCGAAAAATCAGCTGATTATCTCATTGTACTTGTACATGTCATAATGATAGCAAAAGAAATAAAATGCATTGAAAAGCCTCTTTTTTCATCCTTGCTTCGATGATATTATTGCTCGTGTAAATTTATAAAAGGATTATTTTTATTATTTGAATCTAGTTTTTCAAATTCTTCTTGTCAAATGGCGACAATAAAAATTCTTTCTCAGTTCATTATAAAATAAAATTGATATAAGAATAATTAAATTTGAAATATTCCCACGCGTGATTTGTTCTCATCTTTTCAAAAATAAATTCATCGTTTATTTTGTTTTTGTTCCATTGAATATTTTTAATATCGATTAACTTTATTCGATCGCGTTAATTTTCATGATTCGAAAAATCAGTTGATTATCTCGTTATATTTGTACATGACATAATAATGGCAAAAGAAATAAAATAACCGTCTTTTACGCAGTATTACAAGAAATGATAAAACATTATTTATTCGCATAAATATCTCAAATGTACATAAAGAATGCCATTATGTATGATGGAGTAATTATATTCGATATGATCGTGATTATGAATTTGAATATTTCATATGACAGCTATAGAACTGGTAATAGTAATTTGCCACGAGTGCAAAACGGTAGAACGACAGCAGTAGTCGTTTTTGTGCAAACATTCCAAGCAATATATTATAGAAATGTGTGTATAAATTTTGCGTGTAGCATTTGTAAATTAATGGAGAATTACTACGTTCGAGGAGAACTTCCAATTAATATGTGCGCACACATGTATGCACATTTCCACGTATAATATCATCGCATATCAAGTATCTCAATAAAAATATATAATTGAGAAAGAAATATTTGCGGCGAGAATTCAAGCATTCTTATTTAAATTTTTAATTCAACGTAAAATGGTGTAAATTATTAATTAAAGCGGCTTGTTTTTCCTCGAGATCGAAACCATCGCGTAAGGTTTACGGAATATTTATTTCTGACATTTTTGTAGAATATATCGAGATTCGATGTGACGAGCATCGAACATGACAACGTCCACTGATGACGAGGATCAGGACGCGTAATCCTTTTAAAGTTTCATTATAACACGAACAATGTGCAATTAACCCGCTGTTTATTGTCATTTCGCATTAAGTCGCGAATAATGACGAATGTTCCTACGCATTCGAATCTATAATAAAAATCCCGGGGGGTGAAATCTCATTCCCCTCTCTTCCGAGAGGACGAATTCTAATTAAAATAAATTAGATACCTCGGCCATAAAATTTTTCCCTTTTCTTAAAAAAGGTAGTCGATAATTTAGTTGCCCTACTTTTGCCTACATTTGATTTTAATTGTAAAGATTTGTAGAAAACAAATATTATTTTTTCGTACATTTAGTTATTAAAAAAAAAATTAAAATTAAAATTAAAATTAAATTTAAAAAAAAAAAATTATTTACAAAAGCGGATATTTCGTGTGTGCGATAAAAAGTCAAGTGAAACGTCACGTGTAACGTCTCGCGTTAAAGCGAAGTGTAATTATTGGATGCCCGTAAGTTGAATGCAAACGAGAAATTTACCAATTACAGTGAACAATCTTCGGAGATTGAAATCTACCAATCAGGACGATCACTCGCTTTTCCGCGTGACGTTTCGACGATAATGCGACAACTGTTCGCGCCGAATTTTCCGTGTACTATCGACGCCGCCGACCGTATGATTGGCAATTTGATTTTGTCCAGAATAGCTCGATGTAAACACGGCAAAGAGTCATTTAAGCCGTCACCTCTTGTTTATAGCGTCAACTTTGACCTCATGAGATATCACCAGTTTACTCATCGTGTTCAATCATCATTTCTTATCATTAATTTCGCGCCACAAAGTTTACAATTAACTAAATTTATCATTTATAATTTATAATTATACGTTCATAATTTATAATCAGTATTTGCTGTAGATAATTTTTTTTAAATTATCTAGATAAAGATAAAGATAAAAATCCGTAAATTTATCTTAGATGAGATAAAGATGATTTTACTTTTACTTAATCTAGATGAAAGATGAGATAATTATTGCAATAATCTAGATAATTATCTAGATATTTTCGTTTATTTTAGAAGACTATAAATATTTGTAAAAAATGTGACGCAGATTAGAAATGGAGTATTAAAATCTTAAACACATATTCCTTCTCTTTTCCTAAAGAATATTTAAATAATAGCAAAAAAGTATATAAATGATATGATAAATATTTATTTATTAATTTATATTATAATATATTTATAATATATTAATAATATAATAATAATATATTTATAATATAATAATAATATATTTATAATATATTAATAATAATAATATAAAAATATATTTTAGATATTTTAGATAGATTTTTAGAAGCTTTATAGCGTCAATTTTGACCTCATATCACAGTTTACTCATCGTGTTCATCATTTCTTATCATTAAACTCGCGCCACAAAATTTACAATTAACTAAATTTATCATTTATAATTTATAATTATACGTTCATAATTTATAATCAGTGTTTGCTGTAGATAATTTCAAAATTATCTGAATAAAGATAAAAATCCGTAAATTTATCTTATTATAGATGAGATAAAGATGATTTTACTTTTACTTAATCTAGATGAAAGATGAGATAATTATTGCGATAATCTAGATAATTTTATTTATTTTAAGACTATAAATATTTGTAAAAAATGTGACGCAAATTAGAAATGGGATATTAAAATCATAAACACATATTCCTTCTCTTTTTCTAAAGAATATTTAAATAATAGCAAAAAGGTATATAAATGATATGATAAATATTTATTTATTAATTTATATTTATAATATATTTATAATATATTAATAATATATTAATAATAATAATATAAAAAATATATTTTAGATATTTTAGATAGATTTTTAGAAGCTTGTCTGGAAAATTTTTTCGCATAATGAAAACGTCATCTTAGACAATTTTTAGATAAGATGACATATATTTTTCATCTAAGATAAAGATACTTTGTATTTCTTCATCTAGTTAAAGATAAAGATGATCCATGTCTTTATCTAGATGATTATCTAGATAATTTTATCCAAATACCAGCAAACACTGTTTATAATTAATGACGATTTTATTTTGATGATTTTATTTTTTCTTATCATTAAACTCGCGCCGCAAAATTTATAATTTATAATTATAAATTCATAATTTATAATTAATGATGATTTTGTTTTGCAGGAGAATTCAATTTTTTCTTCGCGCAATATGTCATTTGCGCGAGATCCCTCGATTGTGGTCGACGGTAGCTTGCTAAATAACCAAAAACGCCAAAACCAGTTCCGCGACCTACTTGAGATAACTCGGTGAACTTGGATTCGGGCCACGAATATTAATGATCGAGGACATCATACGGTATATTACGAGTCTGGATCTAATTCCTTCTCCCAACATCCAACTGGATTTATTCGTAATTCGGTTGACAAATGCCCGCCAGAGTACAAATCAATGCGCGATTAATTTCCTTTTTTTTTTTTACGAGGGGATTATATTAAATTGCGTTGTGCGATTAAACCTGAAATAATCACATATGTTGAGTCTCCAAGAAATACAAACTTGCGAAACAAATGTCGAAACAGACAAGCGAGGATAAATCATTAATAATCTCCAACAATCCCCCTGTAACTCTTATTCCTCCTAATAAACTTGATATAATCCCTGATCCTATTATTACAAGTCTGATCGGGTAAAGAAAAAGCGGGAAAAGGAGTCTATAGATGCGCGACGATCAATGTCGAACCGGAATCGATATGGTTGTAAAGCCAACCTTTTAGAATCCGCGACACGACAATTGACAGCGGATGCGACAGCTGCCATTTCCAGGCATACGTCGAAAGGAAAGTAACGGGCTGACGGTGACTCGATGGACATGAATGGATAAGCGACCATTCGTGCTGACACGAAGACAAGAGAGCGAAACGGAGGAAAAAATCACTGCATTTATATGTATATCGCGCGTACATTGATCAAAACAATTTGGATATGTGCAAATGCAATTAAACTAGATTATTTTAATGCTGGTTCGACTGCAAACAAAACAGGGCGGTTTATTCGATAATAAAGGTACAAGTGTTGCATTGTATTGTTAGGTGAGGAAGAGGACTAGTGCACTGAAAAAAGTCGTTTGATTGTTTAAAGACTGAAAAATTTTCTATTATATATTAATCTATACGCGCAACTTCAAAGTCACAGGCATGTATTATTACATGGAGAAGAGGCCTAGTAGTCGTTCAAGCTTTGTTGCATTCCATTCACTAATCGGAGTTTGAAATGAAGAGAATGAAATGACCGATGTGATTGAAAATTATTCCAAGTTCGAGATGCTCGCAGTTATTAGATTTTTGCAAGCAGAAGGCATGAATCGGAGTGAGATGAATTGAAAATCCGATCACAAGTAGAAAAAAAACGAGAAAAGAAGTGAATGTTTAAAGACTGAAAAGACCTGTGCGTGTGTGATGTAAATAAATGTGAAAAATTCAAACAGCATATCTTTTAATTTCGAGGATGTGTCGTTCGATTTTTTTTTTTAATTTATTGCATTACACGAGCACTTTTTTTTTTACTTAAAACATTCTTGTCATAAGCATTCACTGATTTAACGATAAATTTTACATTTATGATTCACGCTTTTTTGCGAAAATCTAGTAACTGCGTGCATCTCGAAGTTGGAACAATTTTTAATCACTTAAAATTTTCGAAAATGGACGAAAATTCTCAGAATTCCTTTAGAAATTATCAGAGTATGATTAATTTCTTCCTGTTAAATTTATAAAAAGATGGCATCTTTGTGTTCATGTCTAATAACAAAAAGTTTTATAGACCCAACTAGAAAATACTAACTAAATCTTTATAATAAAAGTTTATTAAACATTTTATAAGCGGATCAAAAATGGACGGAATCAATTATAATGACCTAACCAACAAGACGTGTCTGATAAAAGGCATTTTGGTTAACACGTCAAGTTAGCGGAATAAAATGGGCGAGATCAATTATAATTGATATTTGTTGCTCGTTTCTTGCAAAAAAGTTGCCAAAGAAATAATTTGTTTAAATATAATAATATAATAATAATAAAATTGGTTTTTTAAACTTATTGCGCGAGCAAATTTTTTTCCGATAGCTTGCTCTTGTAACTTTGGTCGCTGTGAAAAGTTTTCCACTATTGTTTAAATTTATTTTGTAAGCAAATTGAATATTTTAAGAGCAACAAATTAGCAACAAATTTTTATATTATTATTACGTATAATTTTGTTGTTATATATATTGTTCCGCTAACTTAATCTTCCTTTAAGAGAACATGATTTTTTAAAAAAAATTGCAAAGCAACAAATTTTTTTCTTTGGCAACTTTTGCAACAAACGAGCAACAAATAAAAATATCAATTATAATTGATTCCGCTCATTTTTGATCCGCTTATAAAATATTTAATAAACATTTATTATAAAGATTTAGTTAGTATTTTCTAGTTGGGTCTGTAAAACTTTTTGTTATTAGCTAAACATGAACACAGAGATGCCATTTTTTAATAAATTTAACAGGAAGAAATTAATCATATTCTGATAATTTCTAAAGGAATTCTGATTCGTCCATTTTCGAAAATTTTAAATGATTAAAAATTGTTCCAAGTTCGAGATGCACGCAGTTATTAGATTTTCGCAAAAAAGCGTGAATTATAAATGTAAAATTTATCGTTAAATCAGTGAATGCTTATGACAAGAATGTTTTAAGTAAAAAAAAAAGTGCTCGTGTAATGCAATAAATTAAAAAAAAAAAATCGAACGACACATCCTCGAAATTAAAAGATATGCTGTTTGAATTTTTCACATTTATTTACATCACACACGCACAGGTCTTTTCAGTCTTTAAACATTCACAGACTTCTTTTCTCGCTTTTTTTCTACTTGTGATCGGATTTTCAATTCATCTCACTCCGATTCATGCCTTCTGCTTGCAAAAATCTAATAACTGCGAGCATCTTGGAATAATTTTCAATCACATCGGTCATTTCATTCTCTTCATTTCAAACTCCGACTAGTGAATGGAATGCAACAAAGCTTGAACGACTACTAGGCCTCTTCTCCATGTAACAATACATGCCCGTGACTTTGAAGTTGCGCGTATAGATTATGTGTAATCAGCACGCTTCTATATTTTTATTATGTCTACGTATATTATAAGAAAGTTACATATACAGGGCGTCCCATTTTAAGTGTCCACCCCAAATATCTCTCTCATTTTTATATATATTTTTTTATATATATTTTTTATATATATTTTTTATAAATATAGCTTCCTTCATCGATAACCGATATATACGTTTAATTCAAATGTGAATTAAAATTTTTGTGGAACAACAATCTTTGAATCTACCGTTCAATTAAACGTATTTAATACTTGATTAATTATATCAAATAAGTATAATATAATAGCAGATATATGTGTAATAAATATAGCAGAAAATTGTATCAGAAAATTACACTCTTAACATAATTTACTTTGCACAAAATTAATTGCAAGAGAATGTGTGCGCACAGAATTATACAATAAAGAAAATATAAAAGTACAAAGAAATAATAGTAAAACGAGTAATGATACAAATAATAAGCATCAAACAAGTCAAAAAAATCTGCCCCACGTCGTTAAATAATTCAATATATCCCAGGATATTAAATGTGTGACAATTAATGTGTGATAATTTTTCATCACATCGGCGTGTTAGAATAAAAAATGTGATTATTGAAAACATACTCTTTTTTCATGATTTTTGTGATTATGGCTTTTTCCAGTAAAAATGTTACTCCAAACAGAAGCTGATGAAATTGAATCTCGCTATCGATAACATTTATAAAAAAGAGCAATCATTAAATAATATCTTCATACATCTTCAGTATCTTGAGATGACCAATTCTTTAGGTAAATCGTTTATAGCTTATTATCTACATCTTCTTTCTAAAGATTTGAAGATTAAACTTACGAAACAACGCTATTATTCGATAATTATCCTTTTCTTTATAAATTCCATAGATTGTGACATTCAGCGTTTAATTATTTGGAATAATTTAATTATTTGGAATAATATACTAAAGTCATTCGATGATAGATTCGTCATAGAATACTCAGAAGATGAAAATCTTCACATGTAGAGCGCCTAAGAGACAACGTCTCACAATCAGAACATTATCAGGATTTTAGGATCTCCCCCTCAGCTCACAATCACTCTGCCACTGAATCATTCACCACCATGTCGTGTTCTTTCTGCTCGCTTACATATTATTCTTCGATATTTAGATATTCAATAGAAGATATATATACAAGGTGTTTCTTAATAAATGCGAAAAATTTTAGGAAATGATTCTTTGTCAAAAATTAGGAAGGGTTTTTTATATAAATAAATACTCCTACATCCATCCCTGAAAAATTACACTCTTCGAAAAATGAGAGTAAAAATTAGATTTTTATTTTTTTCTCAAATTTGGAACAAGTTAAAGAAATGAAATTAGATATTTTCTATCAGTAAAAAGGCTATTTATTAATATCTTTTTCAGCCTTCCGTATTGTTATAAGGGGATGACACTAGCAACCCTTATTCAATTTTTTATTAAAACTTTTTAATAGGCCAGTATATGATCATCTAAAATATGCATTAAAAAGTTTGATTTATGTAGAAACTTTTTTTTATTTCTTTTATTTTTTTCATAAAATCAGTAGTTTTCAAGAAAAAAAATAAAATACGTTATCCTGTAGCACGATGGTAAATAACATAGGTGTCGAATTACGAAGAGTTAAATTTTAAAATAAAGATCAAATTAGAATAAATATTGGAAAAATTGGAACAAAAACAAAATTGTAATAAAAACCTAAAAAATAAAAACCAAATTTTTATCCCCCTTAATTTTCGAGAAAGGATCATCTCCTAAAATTTGTTGCACTTATTAAGAAACATCCTGTATAACGGAAATCGATAAAATAAATATAAAATTAAGACAAATAAAAGAAAATCACGAGAGAAAAACATTTTGTTACAACAAAGCTTAATAACACTTTTAGTGTTATTTTGCAATCATAATACGTGAAAGTCAGTAATCGATAAATCAAGAAAGGAATGACGCTCCAAAATAATTGTAATATAAAATAAGACATTGGTGATATTCATATAATTTACAAATAATATTTTAGTTTATTTTCGTTAAATTCTACTCTCACTACTACACAATTTATCACGATTCTTGATCAATATCCTACATTTAACATATTCCTACAAACATTTATGCCAATAATCTCTGAGATACTATAGTCCTTACTTGAACGAAATAAATTTTCCTTCAGAAGTTACGTAAATTGTACATATCCCCCATGCAAGAAGAGGTTGTTGACTTTGCTATAAACTCCGATCGCATCGCATGATCGTAACTCGCAAGTTCAAATGACAAAAACCACCCCTTTATAAAGCTGAGCTTGCAGGGCGCACATCCATATCTCGGGATAAATACGCGGGAGACAGGACGATAGAGGCCTCGCTTTAGCGCTAGCGTCCGGAAGGCCATGGATTTTGAGATGGAGTGGCGGCGCTGAAAAGCGAGGAAGGCGAAAAGGCACGGGGAACAGCGGGGTGGAATCGGCGGTGGTGTATAACGAGGGAGGTAAAGAAAGAGACGTGGCAGTGGCGGCGGTCACGACGACAACGACGTTGGGCGGGATACGCAAGTAAGAGGAAAAGAGAGATATGGGGTCAGAGGATGGACCGGACGGAATATTGATCCGCGTACCTCACGATAGCTGCCTATGCTGCGCTATGCTTTGCCGTGTTGCCTATCTCTCCCTCTCTCCTTCTCTCCCTCCCTCTCGATCTCTCTCTCTCTCTCTCTCTCTGGCCCCGTTCTCATCTTGCTCGTTCGCTCGCTCTACCGCAAAACGGATGTGCCGGATAGAGTTTACCTTTGCCACTGCCAGCACTCTTGCACCTGCGCCCGCGAGCCATTGACAAGAAACTGACAAACACAGGCAAACTCATCGATACTTGCTAGACACTTTCCCGCCGACTAGGCATCAGCTAGTTTACCCTTTTTCAATGATTGGAATTACTTCTGCTTTACGTTGAATTAAGGTTTTATTTTATATTTCGAGGAGGCACTCCGAAAGAGAAAAATGATGCCGGCATCTCCAAAGTTTAGAATTCCAGTTCAAACTCTCTTACACTTTGCGAGAGAACTATGTGGGAAAAAAATTACCAGATTAGATGGAGGCTAAAGGTTGATTGGCCAAGAGCGCCAGATGGGCTTTCAGGTCTTGTTAATAATTCCCAACTGCGGGTTAATAATTCCCTCTTCCACACATTTCCAAGTGCAAGTTGTTACGTAAACGTGAATGGAGAATGCCTGCAGCCTCGAAGAAGAGAAAAAGAACCATGCGAGATAACGCTTGGGGATAAAATATGCTAAGATGTGTCGATGTGTTTGACGAAAGTCGACACGTGTATATCCTGCGACCAACCACACTTATGGTACGGACAGGTCACAGAATATACGGCGCTTTCGCGTACCTGTGTTGACATGTAATTATCTCTACGCGTCGGGCACACGTGCCTTCTACCGGGTCGTTGCCGTGAACATGGAACATTTAACAAAGTGTTGCAGTACAAGCACTCTCGAGCAACAACGTTTGTTTTAGTACTAGATCAAGAGAAGGAGGCGGTCTTCCTTTCTGAACAAATTTTAAAGGAAATTAAATTTCAATTGCGAATCAAAGAGTGACCGTAAAAATCGCCTATTTTTGGTCCTCCGATATTGGAACTGAATTGTGTGCCAAATGATACCTTATGACAAGATATCAATCACAAAAAAATTTTTAAGTTGAGATGAGAATTGGTTCCAAAGATATGGAAAGTCAAAGTAATTAAAATTCATTAATGCGTCAGCCCATACTTTAGAGCACGAATTTTTATGCCAGCATGTGGAGGGGATGTGCTGGCACATAGAGGGGATGTTTTCACACATACTTGTGAATCGATTTACTTAACAAGAAAAAGAAATTAAAACATTTTTTAAATGCACGGTCCGCCATATTAAATCGGCCATTATGAATTTTAAAAATCTGACTTCAAATTCATTGTCAGCAGTTAGGGTGCCGTCCCATGGACATCGAAATAATCGGAAAACGGAATCGGAAAGGTGGAATGGTGGGGAGCTAACCAATCGGCATCATTCCGTTCCGCTTTTTCACAGCTGAGCTTCCCATGGTGATTTTTTTCGGAACAGACTTCGGCGTAATGTGCGTAAATTCAAATATCTAACTATCTTAAGAGATAGTATAAAGTTGCCGTTTTATATATTTTGATTAAAAAAGGATAATGTGATGTCATCTGTAAGTATTGTAATTATATGTATGCTGAGTTATGTTAGATTATAATGTTAATTTAATAATAGAAAGAGTCATACATTTCTAACTAACATTCCATATAAAATATGCTTATAGTAGTTAAAATTCAATTACTTTACTTATTTGTATGATGTCATTTATTTATTATTATTAGACAACAAAATGTGGCTACTGCGGATGGGAATCGAAAATGAATGTTCTTTATCAACATTCCTATTTTCAATTACAACGATGTATGTTATATTCTAAGTGTTGATGAGGCCGGAAAAATTCTTATGATAAGTATGAAAAATTGTACATAATATTTTAGTATAGTATTTTTAATTATATATAGTTATGCTCAATATTGAGCATAATAAAAAATTTTTTTTGTTTATATTGTATAAAAATACTATTGCTAATATACTATATATAATTAAAAATACTAAAATATTATGTACAATTTTCATACTTATCATAAGAATTTTTCCAACCTCATCAACACTTAGAACATAACATACATCGTTGTAATTGGCAAAATAGGAATGTTGATAAAAACACCCATTTATTTTCAACACCCAGTAGCCACATTTTGTTGTCTAATAATAATAAATAAATGACATCATACAAATAAGTAAAGTAATTGAATTTTAACTATAAGCATATTTTATGGAATATTAGTTAGAAATGTATGACTCTTTCTATTATTAAATTAACATTATAATCTAACATAACTCAGCATACATAATTACAATATTTACAGATGACATCACATTCCCTTTTTAATCAAAATATATAAAACGGCAATTTTATCACAACACTCTCTCTTAAGTAACAGTTAGATATTTGAATTTACGCACATTACGCCGAAGTCTGTTCCGAAAAATAATCACCATGGGAAGCCCAGCTATGAAAAAGCGGAACGGAATGATGCCGATTGGTTAGCTCCCCACTATTCCACTTTTCCGATTCCGTTTTCCGATTATTTCGATGTCCATGGGATGGCACCCTTAGCAAAACCCCCGGATACGAAATTTTGAATTATCGGACTGAAAGAAAAATTCGTGCTTTAAAGCGTACAGGCTAACGAATTAATGAATTTTGACTACTTTGACCTCCCATATCTCTGGAATCAATTCTCACCTCAACTTAAAAATTTTTTGTGATTGATGTCCTGTCATAAGGTACCATTTGACACACAATTCAGTTCCAACATCGCGGAACCAAAAATAGGCGAAAAATTTATTTTGCGGTTACTCTTTGCCATATCTGACTCTGGTCCCAGAGTTTTGGGGAAATGTCTCATCGCGATAAAAAAAATATCTTTATTAAAAAAATAGCACTTCTCAGATGAAATCTTCATTTTTCCAGTAATCTCCACATGTCAGAAAATACGATTCTCCCTCTTATCAGGGATGTAAAAATAAAAAAGTATAAGATAAATAAATGAAGCTAGATGAAAAGCATGTTCCTTAAAGCATCTTAGGACAAGTTTGAAAAACATTTATGTTTTCTCGCGTTCTGGTCTCAAAAATCTGAGGAAAAAAAATCACAGGATAACGAAAGCGTAAAAACATTCCTTCTTATTCTTATCTAGATTCTCTAGTGGATTAATTTTGATAACGTTCCCCTTATTTTTATCTGGAGGTTATCTCTCCAGTGGATTATCCGAACGCATCTCGAGCAATTTCTTCCAATCGAATCGTTGATTAGGCTGAATGAATTTCGCCTGTCTACGCCATGAATGAGAACATATCGATTGTTCCTCCCGCAACTGCAGCTTCCGCAAAAGCGATTCATCTCCACTATATGACTACAACCGCATAATATTATGCACGACTATCAGCCGCATCGTTGACGGTCAATGCCGTGAGCGGGACGCCGTAGAATTCGATCAAGGCGCTTGACGAGAGGCAACCACGGCCGGTTAACGCTTTATTTGCATAACCGCAATGTTGCAAAGTCCTGAATATCATCTTCGACAATCTGCGTCAACCGAATTGGATGCTCGAGATTTTCAGATCTCGCGTAAACAAGCCCCGTTTCATCAAATTTCGATTTCTTCGCGAAAAACAAGAAAAATATCCGAAAGTGAGAGAAATATTTTCTCACTTAAACAAGAAGGTAGAATAATTATTGTTTCATTTTTTTCTGAGGAAAGCTTCGCGCTCTTTTACTCGATTTGACGCGAGATCCAATTTGTGATGTAAAAAATGCACGTGTTAAAAAATGCAATTCCGTGTGCGAGAAATCGTTTGAAATATTCAAGATAAGAGAATTGACGCAAACATCAGCGTTTTCCCGTTACCCATATGCATTTACGTAATGACGTCGATACGCTGCATAAGATATAATCGCATTGTCACTATCGGACGTAAGCAAATGCATACATTTATGAAAAAAAAATTAAATGATTCTTACAAAATCAATTATCATAATCATACTAATTTCTTCATTCAACTGATTCTCAAAGTCATGTTACAATCTTGCTAATCCATTAATTCTAGACTTTCAGAAGACTTTTGCGAGAGCGTGTGCGTTGAAGTAATTGATTTTTCTTGCACCGTGCTAAAAATGCACGTATACATTACACTATATATTATTCCATTATGTGATATATTGATTTCGCATGTAGTAAAACGCAGTAAGATCATGTAAATCAGACGCGACACGATGTTAACGAATATAGACGATAATACAGTCGCGTGACGAATATCGCGATGTAAACATACAATTCATAACGTCGTTTGCCTTGCAAACTAACGCATATACGCGGGTGATATTCGATTCCCATCATGAATTATTCGGATGATCATAGATGATAATGTATGGGTGCGCGGAACAAGAGAAATGCGTCCCGTCAAAAATTCGCCAATTCGATTGTCTCAGGGTCTTGTTTAATCCGTTCATGATGTTTCGAAAAATCCTGAGCATTTTCAAATTAATTTAAGGATGTTTTGTATCTATTTTCAAAATATTGAAAATTTAATGAAAATTGTACAGAATGTTTTTACATATGTTTAAAATTTTCAGTACAATTTTTAAATCGATTTACAAGTTAGAAGGATTTTAATTTGCACCGAATTAACATGTGTTCTTATGGGAAACGCATAACCACGTTGATTGAAATGACAAAAACACATGGGAATAATATTCAGAAATTGTTTAAAATTTGCAAAAGCTTAGATACAGAGGAAATATTTGGTCAAATAATATTATACAAGTACTAACTGGTTAAAAAGAAATTAAATATAATTTAATAAAGTTAGCCATGTATCTGTTGCAAGGCGAAATTCTCTGCCAAAGTTAATCATTTCGCCAATTTGTAACCGTTATTTTCAAAATCTTATTTGCTCGTGACCCTCAAATACAAGAGAAATACATGTTCAATTATAAGACACAAAGAGATATCATAACATTCAAAATTCAATATATCACAGTTGATCTTGTTATTCTCGAGTTTCTTCTTCCTTGTTTCAACGAATTACTAACAGAAAATTTTAAATTATTCGATGCCCTGTTTTTAATGGGCCCCACGTTGGGCGCCAATTAACAAAATTCAGAATATTTCAGTAAAAACGGAATAAATATTAAAAAATACATCTCTGCACTGCAGCTAAAATCAAATTGTAAACATCCTTAATCGAAATGATTAACTTTTGACAGAGAATTTCGCCTTGTGATAGATACATGGCTAACTTCATTAAATTATAATATCGAAATTATATTATAATTATATTATAATTAAATTATATTATAAATTATATTATATTTTAATATCTTTTTATCCAGTTAGCATTTGTATAATATTATTTGATCAAATATTTCTTCTGTATTTAAACTTTTGCAAATTTTGAACAAATTCTGAATATTATTTCCATGTGTTTTTGTTATTTGAATCGACGTGGTTATGCGTTTCCCGTAAGAACACATGTTAATTCGGTACAAATTAAAATCCTGATAACTTGTGAACGCTCTAGTGAAACGATTTAAAAATTGTATTGAAGATTCTAAACATATGTAAAAACATTCTGTACAATTTTCATTAAATTCTCAATATTTTGAAAATAGGTACAAAACATCCTTAACAAAATTCGGAATATTTCAATAAAAACGCAATAAAAATACATCTCTGCACTGTAGCTAATCAAATTGTAATATTCTACACAATTTCTTAAAATACATCACAAATGGATATTCGTCAATATTGATTTTGAGCTACTTTTTGCAGGGATTGTACATACAAAACATCCTTAAATAAGATCAGTCCAATTTCGAAAGTAGCATGTTTTATGGCCGCAGAATGATCTTGCATATCGTATAATTGGACAACAGAGAGAGAAATGCGGGTCGGTGTTTCGATAACACGTTCACGAGTAAATGTGCGAGAGCCCGTTTTAATTAATTAACTTATCAACAGATTTTGCAAGATCATCTCGCCAAGATAATTTAAATGCGAGTGCAAGAAAGTGTTCTATCGTTTCGTTTGAATTTTCCCTTTAATCGATGTCGTTCGTCCTATTACCTTCCCATTCACGCTCGCATGATAATAATGCGTCTCGTGATATAAGGCTCGATCAAATTTGCACGATTATGGGCGCACAGTTATTTCCACAACAATTATCGAGAAACTAATTAATGACTCGGAACCGCAAGCAATCGCGACAATTTCAACGAGTTGGACAAATTTCACCCAATTGGAATTTATCTCCAAGATTTTTCCTATTGACATTTTTTTTTATTTTTTTAATTGAGTGCCACCGACAGTGGCTAATGACATAAAAGGTTGTTATTTGTCGATGCGTCGAGTTTTTATTCGGAGGCAGGTGTAAATTGCGAATACCCGTTTGCGTGTACGTGTGCGCCGGCTTATGTCACACGTGTGTGTGTGTGTGTGTGTGTGTGTGTGTGTGTGTGTGTGAGTGGCTGTGTGCGCGGCTAATGGTTTTCATGGTCCCGGGGTGCCATGTGCTCTTTCGACGCGCCGCAGGCCAAATAGCGCGACAGCCTGATCAAGTTTTATTGATTCCGAATTGCCTCGTCTCCGACTAACTGCGTTCGGCGCAGATAAAATCCCGCAACATCGAATCAAAAGCCGACTTGCCGCGAGAGCAACGTCATCTCGAGGAGAAAGATATTGTTCTTAAAATATATCGCGAAGCCCCTCTTCGCCCCGTCCGTGTCCCCTATTTTTATCAACATGCAAATGCTTTCGTTTCGCGTCATGATCGCTTTCAGGATCGGGCTCCGGGAAGGAAGCTCGCTCTATTCACGGCCACGAATTCCGGTAACTTGGACCGCGATGATGGCGGTGTGGTAGACGCGAAAAACGTGGTGAAAGCACCAAACTCCCCGTTCCGGAATGTGACGACGATGACGATGACGGGAACGGCGATGACGAGAGCACAGTAGAAAAGCTCTTTGACGCCGCGGCCGGCTTTGACTCCTGAACTTTAGAAGCTTTCGACCGGCAGGAAGGGAAAGGAAGGGCGTGGCGGGACGGGAAGAAGGAAAAGGTACGAGAGCCCCAGTTCGGGTTAAGAGAGACGAAGACGGACGTTGTGTAATACGTTTCGAGAGAACCCTTAGCGGCCGATAAAAAAGCGAAAAATCGCAATAATTGCTCGATGAAAGACAACAGTTTCCGCGCGGAATTAATAACACACGGTAAAAAAACATTTTGTATTTCTGTGGAAATTTTCTCGTGGAAAAATTTTTGTGTTCAATTTTTAACATACTCTTATGTTAATGTAACGTATTATCGTTGTGTTATTTTGACATTTCTGCGTTGAGTTAATATTCACCGTTTCTAAGAGTTAAAATAACACAATTAATATGTAAATGCACGAATTTTTGATGAAATAAGTTATATGTTAAAATGAACAGATAAGTTGTGTTATTTTTCTCTCTATAACAGTTTCCATATGTTAAATCGACATATCTCTTCTATTATTTATCATAAAAATGTAAGAATAACATTTTCTTTTAAATAAATTTAACATTATAAATATGTTAATTTAACATAAACTTTATTTCCAGATAAAATTTAAGTGTTACACTTTTGTGTTAATTTTTAAACATATTACTTGTGTTATTTATTTACATACTTGCCTTCTGTTAAATTAACATTGAAATTAGAGTGGATAAATTGGGACATGTGAAATATGTTAAATTTAACACAAAATTTTTTACTGTGCATGAAAGCTAATAAATTTATACAGGATAAATCCAATAAAAAAAAAACTTTAATGAATTCTCCGAGATACTTAAAAAATACTTCTTGTAAAAAATTGATTAAATATTAATATTTTAAATATTTTTTTTATTCCATAATTTTTAACATTAAATCTTGAGACTCTTCGTTGAGCTCCTTGACGTTTATCTGAAATGATTTTATTTATCATTTTCGCATCGTGCGTTGAAGCTTAATTTGCAAAAAGGTTCGTTTCAATCATAAAAATGCTTAATGTTCATTTGATTGTTGAATAATCTCGCCAACATAATTCTACTCTATAATTTTACATCGTAGTAAATTACGATGATGGCTTCTTGATCTTTAGAGGATTATATAACGAAATAATCCGGAAATGCGTATTTATCCAGAAATTAATCAACTTTCGCGAGAACATGAAGTATCTGCTCGGATCACGGCTGACATAACGCGAGTCAATGATTCTCTACGCGCAGTTTATTAGTAGACGTGAAAACGCGTTCCAGCGTACATGGAACTGTTCCAAACGAGACGAGGAAATGACTAATCGATCTCTTTCTACCCAGACCGCGGTCCAAGACCTACGCTCTATTTACAGTCACCGGACTAGGATATCTACGACATCTCCATCCGACGTGTACTTTCACGAGACACGTGACCGATTTGGATCGCCATTTAACTCGGAGCAATAATACAGGGTGTCCCAAAAGTCCCGGACCAGTCGAATATTTCATAAATTATGCACTTTAGAAAGAAATGTTTCAGACAAAAGTTGAATGGTTTGAAGGGGGCCATAAGGTGGTGTCATTAGTTTGACCTTGAAGAGTCACCTGAAGGTCATGTGAAAGTCACTTCCAATTTTTTAAACGAGACACCCTATATACTTTTGCATATTCTTGTAGCTCATGTCGAGAGCTTTCCAAAACATTATAATTAAGTTAGTTTTTATTAAGTACTTTCCATGTTATGAAGAGAAAAAAAAATGTAATTTGCAATTGACAATTACATTTTTTTTTCGAAACAATTATGTGTTTTCTTTACATCAATTGATTCCTCTCATTATTTTGTACATAAAGGTATTAAGGTAAGATAATCAAAAAATGAATATTTTACAAGATATTTTACGGTTTATATAAAATTAAGAAATGATTTCAAGCCTCATAACTCAGAAAGTATTTAATAAAAACTAACTTAATTATAGTGTTTTTGGAAAGCTCTCGAGATGAGCTACAAGAATATGCAAAAGCATATAGGGTATCCCATTTAAAAGGTTGGAAATGACTTTCACATGACCTTCAGATGACTCTTCAAGATCAAACTAATGACACCACCTTATGGCCCCCTTCAAGCCATACAACTTTTGTCCGAAACATTTCTTTCTAAAGTGCATAGTTTATGAAATATTCGACTGGTCCGGGACTTTTGGGACACCCTGTATGTGTCCCTGTATGTGTGCGTGCTATATGTGTAGTCTGGACGCGTCCGTATTAAATTGATATATCCGTCTAATTATGTATGCATTGGAAATATTGCAAACGCGTTGCAAACGATTCTTTGCTACATTTATACCTCTATAATTAAATGCTCATTAATATTCGTTAAGTAATTCCGAATCAATTATATTTAATTTTTTTTTTTTTTAAATAAAAAAGAGATCCGTTCTCTCGAAATCCATCTTGGAAAATTCGAAACGCAAGGCAACGTATCCCTCACATTTATCTTTCATTCATGACGTCAGGCATTCATTGTAATCAGTCGGTGGATTAGGTGCTATCTTTCGCCCTGTTTATCAAGCGTGTGCAAATATTACGCGCGCGTCGAATCGATGCGAAATCGCAGTGAGACGAGGCTACAATCAACATTCGCCCGGTACAATTAATTACGATTAAATATGATTGCACGCTGGCAATTAAGCGCGATTCATTATTCGTCCGCGGCAAGGACGAGAGAGTCCGCGAGATATCCACATTCTATCACATTTTGCGAAACGCAATAAAGCCATTTAAAAGCTACGAAGAAACGCTGCGAAATGTAAAATAAAAAACAGCAGTGCATTTTCGAAATGAAAGCTGAAAATAATGTTCGAAGATATATTTCATTCTTTCACGTGAAAAATTGTGATATTATATATATTACTTTTCTCTTACTTCAAATATCTTATAATACTTTGAATAAATATTTTAGTGAATTAATTGTTATAAGTATTATATAAATACTTAACAATTATTAATTTAAAGTTTAATTATTAAATTAAATACAAATACTTAACAATTATATAAAGTATTATATAAATAAATTAATAATAAATTGTTTAAACATGATGTAAAAATGATATAAATTTAAATATCAGATAAATTGTTTAAATAAATACTTTAATGAATTTTAGAGAGATTTATCGAATTTTAGAAGATAGAATCTTAGAAGATTTATCGAATTTTAAAATTTGCTGACGCTCTATCTGAAGAGAGAGGAAGAAAAAGAGGGAGAGAGAGGTGCTCGAGTTTTTAATTTAAATAGACGTACATGAATGTCATCGTCTATCAATGGCAAACTATCATTCATAACTAGCTAAATTTGAAAAGCGCAAAGAGCTCATTATAAATATCGTTTCCCTTCCTCGGCACCTTTTTCATTTTTTATCTCCTTTCACCACACCTGCTCGACAATATTCTATTATATGCTAATTACGTAATGCCATTCATCCCTTGATGCAATGTTTTACCTTCGCGCAAAAATAATTATCAAAGTGAAATAATATATCTATGTCATTGCTGATGCATTGGGTGAAATTTATTCAGTTTTTAATAATAACGGTCCAACATTGTCGCCATTCATCGTGGCATAATTAATCTCTGACATGCTCGCAAAATCACCCCTCTTTGATCCCCTTTCTCCTCCTACTTCTTAATTCAATAAAATAAAATTTTCTTTCTTTTGCGCACAACTACTGCTCAGACGGATTGCGTCTCGTTGCTAAAAAAAGAATATGTCAGAGATGAGTGAAAACGTGAATCATAATAAATCACATGTTGCACGATTGTATGTCATAATCCTCGGGCGAGACGCATTTCGTGCATTTAACGTTGCCGATTTCGACTGACAAAGAGTTCTGCCGACGAGAGAAATCCTCCGTCGCGATGGCAGTAACGAGGAACACAAAGATCTTCCGCGGAAAGAACGGAGGTGTTCTGGCGCGACACCAGGAATCGCGTCTTTCTGGCACAAGCGAGGCGCTCTTTCGCAATAATTTACTCGCACCCGGTAGATAGGTATGCACGTAGACGTGGGTACGAGTATCCACGACGGTTCGCAGCTCGAAATGCATACCGTTTTCAACGAGATGCTCGGGCGATTAGTCTGCTCGCCGTTCTTGCACCACCGGATATCGAATGCCCATGCATACCGTATTCATGGCGAGCGCCCCGAAGACGAAATTCGAAGCCACCGTCGCGAAAGTTTGTCGACGTATGCCAAAAACTTGACTAGTCTGCTTCGCAACTTGTCAGTCTTGTCATATATATATATGATCAGTCCTGTTATATATATAGTCTTTGGCTGAAGAGACTTCTCTTCTGTCGCGATATGAAAATAACAATGTCGTAAAAACAACAATTTACTGCAATTCCCGCGCTGAGAAAAATCGTTTTTGATTGCATCAACAAGATGTATATGATTGAAGGCATTTTGGTTAAATTAAATAAGAATTTCTAGTTCATGATAAGACTCGATTTTTTATAACTAGAACGTTTAATAGATTTAACTATAAGGAGGGTTATTTGGTTAGTATCTTCTGGTTGAATCTATCAAATTTCTTGTTACATTAATTTCTTTGCTTCCTTCTTAACTTAATTCGTATTCAATATTTGCCATAAAATGTATATAAAGAATTAATATTAACATTAAATCGAAAATATATTTTTTTCTCTTACGAGCAGTAGTGCCAGAAAGAGGACGCTAGCTTTCTGATTGTGTGTTTGAGCTGCATCCTCTTCTTGCATCATTATTTATCAGTTTAATTTTTAACAAACCGAGCTTAAAATAATTTATTCAATAATCTCGATTGAATTTATGCAATAATAATGTTGGAATTTAGAATATTAAACAGACTTTTGAGGTTAGATGGACAAAATTTTAGACGACTTGGCGCTGGCGAGTTTAGTATTATTAACGAGAAAATTTGGTAAATTTAACAGGAAGAAATTAATCAGATTCATCTGGTAAATTCTACAAGAATTCTGATTTGTCCATTTTCTAACAAACGTACTGGTTGAATGTACCAGAATTCTAATTAATGCAACCAGATGTTTTTCTCAGTGTGAGTAATTAAATAATATTTAATTCTTGCATCACTGTTTATCAATTTAATTTCTAACAAACTGAACTTAAAAAATTTATTCAATAATTTGGATTGAATTTATGCAATAATCGTGTTGGAATATTAAAAAAATTTTAGATGACTTGATGCTGGCGAATTTAGCATTAACGAGACAATTTGGAAAATTTAACAGAAAGAAATTAATCAGATTCATCTGATAATTCCTACAAGAATTCTGGTTCGTCCATTTTCCAAACATACTGGTTGAATCTACCAGAATTCTAATTAATGCAACCAGATTTTTTTCTCAGTGCGAGTGATTAAATAATATTTAATTCTTGCATCACTATTTATCAGTTTAATTTCTAACAAACTGAACTTAAAAAATTTATTCAATAATTTGGATTGAATTTATGCAATAATCGTGTTGGAATTCAGAATATTAAACAGACTTTTGAGATTAGATGGAAAAAATTTTAGACGACTTGTTGCTAGCGAGTTTAGTATTATTAACTAGAAAATTTGGTAAATTTAACAAGAAGAAATTAATCAGATTCATCTGATAATTCCTACAAGAATTCTGATTTGTCCATTTTCTAACAAACGTACTGGTTGAATGTACCAGAATTCTAATTAATGCAACCAGATGTTTTTCTCAGTGTGAGTAATTAAATAATATTTAATTCTTGCATCACTGTTTATCAATTTAATTTCTAACAAACTGAGCTTAAAATAATTTATTCAATAATCTGGATTGAATTTATGCAATAATCGTGTTGGAATTCAGACTATTAAACAGACTTTTGAGATTAGATGGAAAAAATTTTAAACGACTTGATGCTGGCGAGTTTAGTATTATTAACCAAAATTTGATAAATTTAACAGAAAGAAATTAATCAGATTCATCTGATAATTTCTACAAGAATTCTGGTTCGTCCATTTTCCAACAAACATACTGGTTGAATCTACCAGAATTCTAATTAATGCAATCAGATTTTTTCTCAGTGCGCGTCGCAATTAAATCACCGCGGTAAATATTAATTTTAGATATTCAATGATAGACGTAAATGCAAACTCCATCTGACACACGGGTATTATAGTGATATTCAAAGAATGGATGAGCGAGGGAAAAAAACAAGCGAATTGCGCTTTGCTCTCGCGATAGATTTATTATATCTCAATCAATAAGCAGAGCTCGTTGTAATTATTTCCCAAGCTTTATAGTAGCACTTAAGGATTTAATCTCCGCGCGTATGAGTCATGCTCGAGGAAATAGCTAGTGTTTATTTCTTATTATCGTAATCTCGCCAAGTTCACACTCGACGCGAGCCAAAAATTGCTTTTACACAATAATACATACAATGACTAGGATCTTAGAACCAACGAGTGACTTGCGTCATAAACTTTCAGAAAAGTTCAATCAAAAGAAAAAAGGAGATTATGATATGCGTGATTAAATAACACGTGTTTACATGCTTCGTTGCAAACTATTGCGTGTCAAATAATTTACTAGAGTCGCTTGAAATATATAAAGAAAGAGAGAGAGAAAGAGACAATTATTTTTCTCTTAAATGCAATCATCTCATAAAAGAATGAGTGAAAATTAAAGAACTCGTAACTGCACCGAAGAAGACCATTTTCAGCTCAAAACTGCCAAATACGAATTATCCAACGTATGAATACCGCACGTGTCAAGAGATGCGTTTCTCATGTCTCGCAGAGAGAAGAAAAATACAGGATTTTTTTTTTGCAGATGTGCATTCCAATGCACAATGCTACGTATGCATCCGAGAGTGCATGAAAAATAAAACGCCAGAGGTGGAGAGAGGCGGAGGGAGGAAAACAGAGGGAAAGAGAAAAGCGTCGGTCGATGTTAAAAATGAAATGACCCGTTGCGAATGCATTGATGGACTCCCATTGTTACAATGAACGTGCTGACGAAATGAAGGGAGAAAAAATCACATTCTGTACCCCCCCCCCACTCTCTCTGACTCTCTCTCTCTCTCTCTCTCTCTCTCTCTCTCGCTCTCTGGTTCTCTCTCTCTCTCTCTCTCTCTCTCTGGTTCTCTCTGGTTCTCTCTCTCTGGTTCTCTCTCTCTCTCTCTCTCTCTCTCTCTCTCTCTCTCTCTCTCTCTCTCTCTCTCTCTCTCTGGTTCTCCCTCTCTCTCTCTCTCTCTGGTTGTCCCTCTCTCCCTCTCTCTCTCTGGTTCTCCCTTCCTCCCTCCCTCTCTCTCTCTCCCCCTCCCTCCCTCCCTCTCTCTCTGATGAATATAAAATTATTACTCTCTGCGAATTTTTCCTTGCCTCTTTTTCCGAAGCGCCCGGAAAATACGCTTAAAAATTAACCATGCATTGGATTAAGCATTATAAAATACAACATTGTAAAATATGCGAAATGTCACGAATCGCCCGAGTCCGTCTAACGTAACGAGGAGCGACGAGGAAACCTCGGGATTAAAACGAGATTATATTGTAATTGTATTGTGTTACGCGGACACACGTGGCGTACAACGACAATGTCGGAAGAGAGAGAGACACGTACGAAGGAGGAGAAGGAGATCGACGATCTCGCTAATTCTCGAGGGACCGCGACGTCTTATAAGTTAGCGGAACAAAGTGGGCGGAATCAATTCTAATTGATATTTTTATTTGTTGCTCATTTGTTGCTAAAAAGTTGCCAAAGAAAAAAATTTGTTGCTCTATTATTTTTTTTTAAAAATCATGTTACGCTAAAGGAAGATTAAGTTAGCGGAACAATATATATAACAACAAAATTATACTTATTATAGTAATTATAATTATATTATTATAGTAATAATAATATAAAAATTTGTTGCTAATTTGTTGCTAATTTGTTGCTCTTAAAATATTCAATTTGTTGCTTGCAAAATAAATTTAAATAATAGCGGAAAACTTTTTACAGCGAGCAAAGCTACAAAAGTAAACTATCAGAAAAAATTTGTTGCTCGCTTAAATTTGGTATTGAGATATTATTTGAATTTGTTGCTCTCGAAATATCCAAGTTTCGAATTTGTTGCTCTTGCAATAAGTTTAAATAATGATGAAAAACCTTTCACAGCGTGCAACGCTACAAGAATAAACTACTAGAAAAAAATGTGTTGCTCGCTTAAATTTGGTATTGAGATATGATATGAATTTGTTACTCTCGAAATATCCAATTTTCGAATTTGTTGCTCACGCAATAAGTTTAAATAATGATGAAAAACCTTTCACAGCGTGCAACGCTACAAGAGTAAACTATTAGAAAAAAATTTGTTGCTCGCTTAAATTTGGTATTGAGATATGATATGAATTAGTTGCTCTCGAAATATCCAAGTTTCGAATTTGTTGCTCACGCACTAAGTTTAAATAATGATGAAAAACCGTTCACAGTGTGCAACGCTACAAGAGTAAATTACACTTTTCATCTGTGAAAGGTTTTTCATCATTATTTAAACTTATTGCAAGAGCAACAAATTCGAAACTTGGATATTTCGAGAGCAACTAATTCAAATAATATCTCAATACCAAGTTTAAGCGAGCAACAAATTTTTTTCTAATAGTTTACTCTTGTAGCTTTGCACGCTGTAAAAGGTTCTTCATCATTATTTAAACTTATTGCAAGAGCAACAAATTCGAAACTTGGATATTTCGAGAGCAACTAATTCAAATAATATCTCAATACCAAATTTAAGCGAGCAACAAATTTTTTTCTGATAGTTTACTTTTGTAACTTTGCTCGTTGTAAAAAGTTTTCCGCTATTATTTAAAGTTATTTTGCAAGCAACAAATTGAATATTTTAAGAGCAACAAATTAGCAACAAATTAGCAACAAATTAGCAACAAATTTTTATATTATTATTACGTATAATTTTGTTGTTATATATATTGTTCCGCTAACTTAATCTTCCTTTAGCGTAACATGATTTTTTAAAAAAAATAATAGAGCAACAAATTTTTTTCTTTGGCAACTTTTTAGCAACAAATGAGCAACAAATAAAAATATCAATTAGAATTGTTTCTGCCCACTTTGTTCCGCTAACTTATAAGACGTGGGACCGCGGAAGGACGTGCGCATCTATCGAAACGAGATGCGAACGTGGCACGAGAATCATCGCGCGATCTCCATCCGTACGAAAGAGAGCGCGAGAAGCGGCGCGATTGAAGATTGAAAAAAAAAATAATTAAAAAAAAAAAAGCGAAATTCAATTTGCGTTGCTGTCGTTGTTCGATGCGGATCTGCGGTGCAAAATAAAAAATGAAATAACTCGCACGAGAGGAGGAGGGAGGGAGAGAGAGAGGGAGGGGAGGGGGTCAAAGCTCTCCGCACCCTCTGCCCGGAAGTTAATCCCGCGCGGATCGACGAATTAACGTCGGCGACCTAAATTCCGCCTTTATTGAGAATTATATACTCGCATGCGAGGTTGATTAACGGCAAATTCGGAAATACAGCGCGCGAGAGTGATCAAGAAGAGATTATTGCGCAAACTTTTCGAGACGAGTATTAACTCTGATCGATTAATTTAATCGCTAGTCAAATGTGTAAGCAAATTTCTTTCAGTGAAATTCAGCTCCTGAATCTATCATTAATCAAACCCAATTGGGGATCGGTAAACCCAACCTTCGTTCCTCGAGAATAATTAAATTACGCTCGTGCAGCTTTATAAGATCGCACAAGGAAATGAAAAATTCTCTTAAAAAGAAGAAACGTCAAATTAAAAATTAAAAAAAATAATTTAAATAATTTAGAAAAAAAAATGTCGTCGAGTCCGAGGGATATCCTTGATAAAGGTACTCTCTAAAAGTGAATCAGTGTATTATATTATTACCGATTACAATAGTTATAAGTGCAGCACTGTAAATCAGTGATATTTTATTGAAAGAATCAGTTAATAATTTTGACTGTTTCAATTAGTAATATTTCTCAATATCAATAATATTTCTTTCGTTATTGTCAGTAATATTAAACTACAATTCATCTTTCTATTTATTTCGTATCAAATTAAAAATTTTATTTATATTTACTAAATATTTATTATATTAAAAATTTCATTTTATTTATATCACATGCATATTGAACTTGTTATTTTAAGTAGATAACGAACAAATAATTTTCATCAAGTCGCCAGACATTTATTTGTTCGACTTATAAAGCTCGATTTAATATCTAAAGTCTCTCTATTGAGCTTGTATTAGAAATTAAATCGAAGTAATACTTCTAATTTTAAATGTCGTTCTTTGCAAACTTTATATAATTCTTCTAACTAAAATTAAATATGAGAGAGATAGCGATTGTAGCGGTAAATGAACGAACTAGCGATTTTACAGTAAAATTTACTGATTTTACAATGAATTTTATTTTAACTGACCATAATCAATGAGATATAAGATAAAAAAATAAGCGTTTCCACCGAAGATCAGTAAAATACTCACTGATTCTCAGTGAAATCTTATTTTACTGTTTAAATTAGTGATATTTTCACTGATTCACTTTTGAAGAGTGTGTATATCTTCCATATACGCTTTCTTGTACGTTGTAAATGTACTGTATCCTTTTCAGCTTGATTACTTTTCAAAAATAATTGTAATATAAAATTATTAGTAATATTAAATCACGCTACATAAAACACAGAGCACAAAATCGATCGCTTTTAATCATTGATCGAATCTCTATGAATTTCTTTAGAGTCAGTCAAAGTTTTTTTCCTCGATATTGCTCACCCTCGTGAAGAATAGTGTATATCTTCTACATACGCTTTCTTGTAAATGTGCTGTATCCTTTTTTGCTTGATTACTTTTCAAAAATAATTGTAATATAAAATTATTAGTAATATTAAATCACATAAAACACAGAATCGATCGCTTTTAATCATTGATCGAATCTCTATGAATTTCTTTAGACTCAGTCAAAATATTAAACTCTTTTTCCTCGATATTGCTCACTCTCGTGAAGAGTAGTGTGTATATAATGTATATCTTCTACATACGCTTTCTTGTACGTTGTAAATGTACTGTATCCTTTTCTGCTTGATTACTTTTCAAAAATAATTGTAATATAAAATTATTACTAATATTAAATCACGCTACATAAAACACAGAACATAAAATCGATCGCTTTTAATCATTGATCGAATCTCTATGAATTTCTTTAGAGTCAGTCAAAGTGTTAAACTCTTTTTCCTCGATATTGCTCACCCTCGTGAAGAGTAGTGTATATCTTCTACATACGCTTTCTTATACGTTGTAAATGTGCTGTATCCTTTTCTACTTGATTATTTTTCAAAAATAATTGTAATATAAAATTATTAGTAATATTAAATAACATAAAACACAGAGCACAAAATCGATCGCTTTTAATCATTGATCAAATCTCTATGAATTTCTTTAGAGTCAGTCAAAGTGTTTTTTTCCTCGATATTGCTCACCCTCGTGAAGAATAGTGTATATCTTCTACATACGCTTTCTTATACGTTGTAAATGTACTGTATCCTTTTCTGCTTGATAACTTTTCAAAAATAATTGTAATATAAAATTATTAGTAATATTAAATCACATAAAACACAGAATCGATCGCTTTTAATCATTGATCAAATCTCTATGAATTTCTTTAGAGTCAGTCAAAGTTTTTTTCCTCGATATTGCTCACCCTCGTGAAGAATAGTGTATATCTTCTACATACGCTTTCTTGTAAATGTGCTGTATCCTTTTCTGCTTGATTACTTTTCAAAAATAATTGTAATATAAAATTATTAGTAATATTAAATCACATAAAACACAGAATCGATCGCTTTTAATCATTGATCGAATCTCTATGAACTTCTTTAGACTCAGTCAAAATATTAAACTCTTTTTCCTCGATATTGCTCACCCTCGTGAAGAGTAGTGTGTATATAATGTATATCTTCTACATACGCTTTCTTGTACGTTGTAAATGTACTGTATCCTTTTCTGCTTGATTACTTTTCAAAAATAATTGTAATATAAAATTATTAGTAATATTATATCACCCTACATAAAACACAGAGCACAAAATCGATCGCTTTTAATCATTGATCAAATCTCTATGAATTTCTTTAGAGTCAGTCAAAGTGTTTTTTTCCTCGATATTGCTCACCCTCGTGAAGAATAGTGTATATCTTCTACATACGCTTTCTTGTAAATGTGCTGTATCCTTTTCTGCTTGATTATTTTTCAAAAATAATTGTAATATAAAATTATTAGTAATATTAAATCACATAAAACACAGAATCGATCGCTTTTAATTATTGATCAAATCTCTATGAATTTCTTTAGACTCAGTCAAAATATTAAACTCTTTTTCCTCGATATTGCTCACCCTCATATCGTGTTCACATCTCTTCTGGATATGTTTATCAAAAAATGCAAAACAATTGAAATAATAAAATTCGAAAACAGAGATATCTGTAGTCAAGAGATGGATCGGTAAGAACAGGCTTAATCTGACTTAAACGGACGCTCCGATGTCGTTTTCGCTCGCGTGACACAGGCTTAAGGAGCGGGGAGCGAGAGAGACGGGACGATTCTTCTCGCCCGCACGCATGCGCGAGGGTATCGATTGACGGAACGCGTCGCAGGATGAAGAACCATCCCGTTCGTCGCGGCTTAGTCGACCATCGCGGGTCGACCGGGGCCGAATGGCAGGAGCGGCCCGTCTGAATCGAGCCTGGTGATCGAGCATCGCGGTCTCGATCGATCGGAGAGGAGGATTACCGGTGCGGGGTGCCTCCTTATTCCGGATCACCGGAGCCGAAAACGTCGATTTGGGAAGCCTGCACACGAGGAGGACTCGTAACAACGAGAAATAATTCAGACATCGGATCTCGATCTTCCGCCGCGATCGAGATGCGCGTCCATGATATTATTGAATCAGATCATGTTTTATGCAGCTCTTACGATATGTATCTATATATTGAGGATATCTAGCTAATGGATCTAATGGATCGCATAATCATCTCTATTATGGCAATGATTACATCTAAAATTAGTATTATTTTTAAACACATCGTCGTTCTTATTGCAAGGCTAGCTGGAAAAATTCAGTGAATAGAAGCCATAGTAAAGTCTAGATAAATTCTCTTTTATTGTTCCAAACTTATTCAACACGGTAAAAAACATTTTGTATTTCTGTTGAAATTTTCTCGTGTAAAAATTTTTGTGTTAAATTTTTTAAACTTTATTTCCAAATAAAATTTAAGTGTTACACTTTTGTGTTAATTTTTAAACATATTACTTGTGTTATTTATTTACATTCTTGCCTTCTGTTAAATTAACATTAAAATTAGAGTGGATAAATTGGGACATGTAAAATATGTTAAATTTAACAAAAATTTTTTTACTGTCTACCATGTACATGGTAAAAAACATTTTGTATTTCTGTTGAAATTTTCTCGTGTAAAAATTTTTGTGTTAAATTTTTAACATACTCTTATGTTAATGTAGCATATTATCGTTGTGTTATTTTGACATTTCTGCGTTGAGTTAATATTCACCGTTTCTAAGAGTTAAAATAACACAATTAATGTGTAAATGCACGAATTTTTGATGAAATAAGTTATATGTTAAAACGAACAGATAAATTGTGTTATTTTTCTCTCTATAACAGTTTCCATATGTTAAATCGACATATTTCTTCTGTTATTTATCATAAAAATGTAAGAATAACATTTTCTTTTAATTAAATTTAACATTATAAATATGTTAATTTAACATAAATTTTATTTCCAGATAAAATTTAAGTGTTACACTTTTGTGTTAATTTTTACATATTACTTGTGTTATTTATTTACATTCTTACATCCTTCTGTTAAATTAACATTAAAATTAGAGTGGATAAATTGGGACATGTGAAATATGTTAAATTTAACACAAAATTTTTTACTGTGAACGGAATAAATTGACAGCAAAAACTATGAAGATAACTTATGTAAAACTAAAATATATTTGTGCAAAAATGAATTTTTGCTTTAATCATCATTATAGCTTGGAAAAATTCATATCATCTAATAGTCTTTTTTTAACTCAATTGAATATGTTACATTTCTAAAATAAAAAAACTTTGGAAATATAAATGTTAAATTAAATTTTATATTAATTTTTAGTTTAATAAAAAAATATATATAAGAGCGACGAAATTAAAAATTTTTATCAATATAGATCGAGTCCAGTTTAATATCGTCTAACAAAAACTGATTTATTTGCTACGTCGATTCTTAATCGATTACGAATTTTATTTTAATTAAACTTAAATTGGGAAATTCTTTCAATTGACGAATAAAAACATTTTCTGTTGTTTTTAACACTTTTAATAAAAAAGACTATACTTTTTGTTGATTTTTTTTCCGAAAAATATCAAGTGGTTTTTACCACTGGCATTTGGATTTTATCCAAAAATGTGTGGAATTTTGTCAAGCTTGCTTTATTGTCTTATTTCTGCGAGATGAAGTATTTTCGAATTTTGCAGAAACCTGGGAGAGGGGGAAATAAAATTGTGCAGCGGGTTCGCGAAAACGCGTCAATATCGGACGGATAACATCGAAGGAGCAAGAGAAACGAGTCCTGACGATGACGCGGAATATCCGGTTTTCTCAGGCGCGGATCCTCGATTTTCCGAGGCATTAATCCGTCTGGACACGAGGAAACGTCGGAAATGGCGAAACGTGGGCCAGGGCCTGGAAGGAAGGGAGCCAATTCAATTTTCGTGACGTTTCCTCTCCGAAACCGAACCTGGCAGGGAAGCGACACTTTCGTGTAAATTGAGCGCTGACCTTTCACCGTCGAGCGTTTGAAAGAGGTTAATACGACGATAACGACCAAAAAAATGCGACGTTTCCAAGTAAATGTGTTACATTGTGATGCTGCGCGCCAGTGATATATTTATCTAATAAAGCCCGATAACGCTTTACTTCGGACATACGTCAATCATCATCATATCAAAAATTATAAAACTGCATTCTAAAAATTATACGATCCATTCGAGATATTTTCCATTAATTTTTTCCCGATCTTATAATGGATGGGACACATTTTTCTACAAAAATTCGATACTTTTGCTGAATATTTGACAGTTTACTTGGATAATAATTATAAAATAATTATTATTATATATAAATAAAATATATAATTATTATATATCAATTATATATATAATTATTATATATAAATATAATTTATATTAATTAAATTTATATTAATTAATTTATATTAATTTATAAATATAATTTATATATAATAATTATATATAAATTTTATATATATAATTATTGTATATAAATTATATATGAATAATAATTAAAAAATAATAATTAAAATAAATGATAATAATGTAAATAAAATAATAAAATAAATAATAATAATAATAATAATAATAATAATAATAATAATAATAATAATAATAATAATAATAATAATAATAATAATTTAAAAAAAGGAATATTTGTGCACCCAAAATTGAGGGAATTTTTTGGCATTCAATTTATATATAATAATTATATATAAATTATATATATAATTATTGTATATAAATTATATATAATTATTATATATAAATTATATATGAATAATAATTAAAAAATAATAATTAAAATAAATGATAATAATGTAAATAAAATAATAAAATAAATAATAATAATAATAATAATAATAATAATAATAATTTAAAAAAAGGAATATTTGTGCACCCAAAATTGAGGGAATTTTTTGGCATTCAGCGTATTTTAGAAATTGAAAAGATGTAAATAGACTTGATCGAGATGCGTGGGAATTCGGCGTTTCGTCGAAATCTCGGATGTTCCTCGCGTGGAAAATCGACATCCTCGACGACCGACTTTATATGAGCGCGGAGCGAAAAATGTCCAGGCAATAAAGTTGCTAATTTAACCGACCGCTCGACATCTGGCGCGCGTTTCCTCGCATTATGCGACTTGCACACGTGCGCTCGCTCGCGCAATCACGACGATATAATACCGCCCGCAATAACTATCGCACGATTCCGTATTTTTATTACATTTTGTACACAGGATGCATTATATAGAGTATCTATTAAATCTTGGAAAAAAATTCCTTAACCTTTCAGGTATTATTCAACCTTTCAGATTTTATTCTCCAGATAAAGAGAATATTTTCAAGATTCCTTGCAAGAGAATCCACGAACTGAACAATTCTGATGTTGGTGAAATTTTATTTCAATAGGGGAATAAATAGATGAGCTTGGGAATTTTCAATTATACGGTCCAAAAACGATTTTAAGGGGTGAAGCCTCTCCCCTCGTATATATAGCTTTTTCCATTTTTCAATATATCTCCAAAATTATGCGTAATATCAAAAAAAATATGTTATACTTCATACAAAAATATCATGGTAAGAATCTCATTAATGAAAATATTTTTTTAAAGATTCTTGAAGAAATTTTCTTCAAAAGTTATATTTTTAAAATTTTATTAATGTCAGTAAAAGTTTTCTTACGATAAAATTTTTGTAAAAATGAACTTTTTTCAACGTTTCGAATAATTTTTAAAATATATCGAGAAAAGCAAAAAATATCACTCTACATATGTGAGTGGTTTCATCCCTTAGAAAACATTTTTAGGTCGTAATCGATAATTTCTAAAATTCATCTATTTGTCTCTCTACATGTATATAAAAAAAGTTCCATCAAAATCAGAATTTTTCAGTTTGAAAAGTTCCCTTGTTGGTGCAATTTTTTAAAATAGAATTTTTCATTATTATGCATTTTCTAATATTTTTCATTCATATATGAAAGAAAAATGCAGAATCTCGCCAAGTGCTAAATTTTCAAATGCACTGAAAGAAGAATTAATATCTCTCATAAATAAACATTTTTTATTTGCATAATATTTTCATTTGTTTATCATTGAAAATTATAAATAAAGAATGTACTGCATATTCAATATTTTGTTACGACATATTGAATATATAAATAGAGACGGATTTAAACAGATATACATTTAATGTATAATTTATAATTTGAATTGTCGATTATAAGAGTAAAATTATCAAAGAAAGAATTTTTTTTAAATTTCTCCAAGGCTCAATAAAAATCCATAAGAATTCTTGATTTTTTTTTTTAGGTACAAAAAACCCTGAAAATTTTCAAGAAAGAATAGATACTCTATTATATTTCGTCAAATAATTAATCTTACTGATGCGTCGCTTAAATAATCGATCACCTTCGATGCTAGACTTTTGAAGTTAGAGTCAGATCAGTATCTCTAAAAATTGGAGCGAAATAAAATAAATATATACAAGGAATAGATAAAATAATGTAAATACCTGAAAAATAAATACTATATTTATTTATTAATATTCCTCCTTGGAATCATACAATTTTTTGAATAGTCCCCAGTGAAATATTGTCTCATCCTTCTATCAAATAATGCCAAATTTTTCAAGATGGTAACTCACACATAGACCCAGTTAGAAAAGTTCAATCTTGATTTGTATAAAAAAAAACAACAAACCTCAACATCTTCTCTGATTAGCACAATTACCCACTTTAAATATTGAATATCAACAGTTTTGGAAAAGAGAGAGAGAAGCAGATCTCCTCCTGCAACATCTCTAAAGCAATTGACAGGTGTATGATAAAAGAATGGGACAATATTCCACTGGAGACTATTCAAAAATTGAATGATTCTAAGAAGAATTGAAGCTGTACACAGAAAAAAGTAAGTGTCAAATCAAAACTTATATACTTAAACTAACGCGTTCATTGTTTCGTATAAACGCAACAATTTATAATCTCCTTAGAGGCATTTAATAATTTTAAATTTCAACAATATTATAGTTTTATTTTATAAAATTTTATAAAACTGTTATTATTACATAAAATTATTATTTTATAAAACTGTCGCCTCAAGAATATATAATTATTTAATTCTACTTTAAGAAAATTATAATCTTTGATTTAAAAAATGTTATTTTCTGTCCAACATTGTTTCTTTCCATTCAAGAAAATTAAATCTTAAATCATAAGAATATATTTTTCTCGATTGAACTGTATAAAATGGCTTCATTCAAGTAAGCAATTATTCAAGCAATTATATTTTTTTTTAATTAACGCAATATATAATCTTATTTCAAGATTTCCATGTTAAAATTAAATATATTTTCAAAACAAGAATGTCCTTTTTTCTATGTACACAGAAAAAAATAAGTGTCAAATCAAAACTTATATACTTAAACTAACGCGTTCATTGTTTCGTATAAACGCAACAATTTATAATCTCCTTAGAGGTATTTAATAATTTTAAATTTCAACAATATTATAATTTTATTTTATAAAATTGTCGCCTCAAGAATAAATAATTATTTAATTTTACTTTAAGAAAATTATAATCTTTGATTTAAAAATGTTATTTTCTGTCCAACATTGTTTCCTTCCATTCAAAAAAATTAAATCTCAAATCATAAGAATATATTTTTCTCGATTGAACTGTATAAAATTGCTTCATTCAAGTAAGCAATTATTCAAGCAATTGTATTTTTCTTTAATTAACGCTATATAATCTCCTTTCAAAATTTCCATGTTAAAACTAAATATATTTTCAAAACAAGAATGTCTTTTTTTTCTGTGTATACAGAAAAAAAGTAAGTGTCAAATCAAAACTTATATATACTTAAACTAACGCGTTCATTGTTTCGTATAAACGCAACAATTTATAATCTCCTTAGAAGAATTTAATAATTTTAAATTTCAACAATATTATAATTTTATTTTATAAAATTGTCGCCTCAAGAATAAATAATTATTTAATTTTACTTTAAGAAAATTATAATCTTTGATTTAAAAATGTTATTTTCTGTCCAACATTGTTTCCTTCCATTCAAGAAAATTAAATCTCAAATCATAAGAATATATTTTCTCGATTGAACTGTATAAAATTGCTTCATTCAAGTAAGCAATTATTCAAGCAATTGTATTTTTCTTTAATTAACACTATATAATCTCCTTTCAAAATTTCCATGTTAAAACTAAATATATTTTCAAAACAAGAATGTCCTTTTTTCTATGTACACAGAAAAAAATAAGTGTCAAATCAAAACTTATATATATACTTAAACTAACGCGTTCATTATTTCGTATATACGCAACAATTTATAATCTTCTTAGAAGAATTTAATAATTTTAAATTTCAACAATATTATAATTTTATTTTATAAAATTGTCGCCTCAAGAATATATAATTATTTAATTCTACTTCAAGAAAATTATCTTTGATTTAAAAATGTTATTTTCTGTCCAACATTGTTTCCTTCCATTCAAGAAAATTAAATCTTAAATCATAAGAATATATTTTCTCGACTGAACTGGCTATAAAATGGCTTCAAGTAAGCAATTATTCAAGCAATTATATTTTTCTTTAACGCAATAATTTTTAATTAACGATTTTTAATTAACGAACGCAATAATTTTTAATTAAATATATAATCTCATTTCAAGATTTCCATTAAAACTAAAACTAAATATATTTTCAAAACAAGAGCGTCTTTTTTTTCTGTGTATTAAAGGCAAATAGCCCAACATCTTATTAACAAATAAGTATGTATTTTTCAGGTATCCCCATTATTTTATCTATACTCCTACATAAAAACTGAATCAGATAGAAAAGCGAAAGTAGCGCTTTAAAGTTCGTGATATAAGCGCAACGTAAATAGCGAAGGTAAATAAGTCGCGAAAATAATCTCGCAACATCGATCGTATTCCAACGATAATAAGGGACCGAGGGTGTCCGAGCGAGATGTTATCCTTACGGGACCTCCTGTAGGAAGTGTGGTCGATGCGGGGGCAGTGACACGTAACTAAGATGCGGAGACCCGGTTGCAATAAAGAAAAATAGCCCGCACTCGAGGAAAGGAGTCGCGGGGAAGGAGCGAGAATGGCCCTCGAGGCTCTCGTACAGAGCTACTCGTGCGGAAGACAGAAATGGAAGAAAGGATCGCGCGGGGAAGAGCCTCCCGAGCGAGAAAGAGCGCGAGACGCTGCGCCCTTTTTACGTTAAGAGACAAATTGATCGCACGTATTTATATCCGGCGGTAAGGTACATCCAAGGACAAGCCCCATGAGCTGGGTAAAATGCGCGTTGGATATAGATTTGTTGTTGCACATGCGATTCGAAGTATGCTCTTTTGCGATTACTTGATCGCTGGCACGTGAATTGAATTTTAAGTACTGATTCTTGAAAACTTTCTTAGCTTCTTTTCGAGATTTTAAGCTCCTGGGAATTACCAACAAACATTCCCCAACTTATCAATTACACAGTCTATTTGAATCTTGCAAAAAGAATTCTCGGATTTTTCAGGTATTTTTGTTTAAAATTCTAGGAGAGAATAGTTTCAAGATTTTTTGGTAGAATAATTTTTTTTATTACGTGCGTTTTCTAATATTTTTTCACTCATTTGAAGACAAAAACACAAAACCTTTCCAGTGTTTATTGTTATAACTATACCAAGCTTTCGTTAAAATAAAAATTTTTCATAACATCTTCATTTTTGATTATTAAAAATCAAAATAAATATTACGTACTTTATATTCAATATTTTGAATATAAACAGATATTTATATTTGAAACATATATAATTCACTTGGCTCTTGTTTACAATAAGAGCAAAATTATCAGATATATTTCTTTGAAAAATTCCTGAATTCCAATAAAATTCCACGAGAATTTCCTGATTATTCTAAATACAAAAGAAATTCCTGAAAATTCTAGATTTTCTTCGTTTTTCCAACGAATAAACTTTACATTATATTAAATCTTATAATTAATTTTTAACGTGACAAGAGATATCTCCATTTTTTACATATGGCTGAGATACTTTTAATATCTAGAAGATACTTCCTATTTAAAATGACATCCCGAACTTATCAATTACACAGTCTACTTGAATCTTGCAAAAAGAATTCTCGGATTTTTCAGGTATTTTTGTTTAAAATTCTAGGAGAGAATAGTTTCAAGATTTTTTGGTAGAATAATTTTTTATCACGTGCGTTTTCTAATATTTTTTCACTCATTTGAAGACAAAAACACAAAACCTTTTAAATTTCCAGTGTTATTGTTACAACTATACCGAAGCTTTCGTTAAAATAAAAATTTTTCATAACATCTTCATTTTTGATTATTAAAAATCAAAATAAATATTACATACTATATTCAATATTTTGAATATAAACAGATATTTATATTTGAAACATATATAATTCACTTGGCTCTTGCTGACTGTTTATAATAAGAACAAAATAATCAAGATATATTTCTTTAAAAAATTCCCTGGGTTCCAATAAAATTCCACGAGAATTTCCTGATTATTCTAAATACAAAAGAAATTCCTGAAAATTCTAGATTTTCCTCGTTTTTCCAGCGAGTAGACTTTACATTATATTAAATCTCATAATTAATTTTTAACGTGACAAAAGATATCTCCATTTTTTTAAAACATATAAAATTCACTTGGCTCTTGTTTACAATAAGAGCAAAATTATCAAAGATTATATTTCTTTAAAAAATTCCCTGGGTTCCAATAAAATTCCACGAGAATTTCCTGATTATTCTAAATACAAAAGAAATTCCTGAAAATTCTAGATCTTCCTCATTTTTCCAGTGAATAGACTTTACATTATATTAAATCTTATAATTAATTTTTAACGTGACAAGAGATATCTCCATTTTTTACACATGGCTGAGATACTTTTAATATCTAGAAGATACTTCCTGTTTAAAATGACATCCCGAACTTATCAATTACACAGACTACTTGAATCTTGCAAAAAGAATTCTCGGATTTTTCAGGTATTTTTGTTTAAAATTCTAGGAGATAATATTTTCAAGATTTTTTGGTAGAATAATTTTTTATCACGTGTGTTTTCTAATATTTTTTTCAATCATTTGAAGAAAAAAACATAAAACTTTTTAAGCTTTCAGTATTATAGTTACAAATATACCGAAGCTTTCGTTAAAATAAAAATTTTTCATAACATCTTCATTTTTGATTATTAAAAATCAAAATAAATATTACATACTATATTCAATATTTTGAATATAAACAGATATTTATATTTGAAACATATATAATTCACTTGGCTCTTGCTGACTGTTTATAATAAGAACAAAATAATCAAGATATATTTCTTTAAAAAATTTCCCTGGGTCCCAATAAAATTCCACGAGAATTTCCTGATTATTCTAAATACAAAGAAATTCCTGAAAATTCTAGATTTTCCTCGTTTTTCCAACGAGTAGACTTTACATTATATTAAATCTTATAATTAATTTTTAACGTGACAAGAGATATCTCCATTTTTTTAAACATATAAAATTCACTTGACTCTTGTTTACAATAAGAGCAAAAATTATCAGAGATTATATTTCTTTAAAAATTCCCTGAGTTCCAATAAAATTCCACGAGAATTTCCTGATTATTCTAAATACAAAAGAAATTCTTGAAAATTTAGATTTTTCTCGTTTTTCCAACGAGTAGACTTTACATTATATTAAATCTTATAATTAATTTTTAACGTGACAAGAGATATCTCCATTTTTTTTACACATGGCTGAGATACTTTTAATATCTAGAAGATACTTCCTGTTTAAAATGACATCCCGAACTTATCAATTACACAGTCTACTTGAATCTTGCAAAAAGAATTCTCGGATTTTTCAGGTATTTTTGTTTAAAATTCTAGGAGAGAATATTTTCAAGATTTTTTGGTAGAATAATTTTTTACCACGTGTGTTTTCTAATATTTTTTTCAATCATTTGAAGAAAAAAACATAAAATCTTTTAAGCTTCCAATATTATAGTTACAAATATACCGAAACTTTCGTTAAAATAAAAATTTTTCATAACATCTTCATTTTTGATTATTAAAAATCAAAATAAATATTACATACTATATTCAATATTTTGAATATAAACAGATATTTATATTTGAAACATATATAATTCACTTGGTTCTTATTTACAATAAGAGCAAAATTATCAGAGATTATATTTCTTTAAAAATTTCCCTGGGTTCCAATAAAATTCCACGAGAATTTCCTGATTATTCTAAATACAAAAGAAATTCCTGAAAATTCTAGATCTTCCTCATTTTTCCAGTGAATAGACTTTACATTATATTAAATCTTATAATTAATTTTTAACGTGACACGAGATATCTCCATTTTTTTAAAACATATAAAATTCACTTGGCTCTTGTTTACAATAAGAGCAAAATTATCAAAGATTATATTTCTTTAAAAAATTCCCTGGGTTCCAATAAAATTCCACAAGAATTTCCTGATTATTCTAAATACAAAAGAAATTCCTGAAAATTCTAGATTTTCCTCGTTTTTCCAACGAGTAGACTTTACATTATATTAAATCTTATAATTAATTTTTAACGTGACAAGAGATATCTCCATTTTTTTTACACATGGCTGAGATACTTTTAATATCAAGAAGATACTTCCTGTTTAAAATGACAGATGCGCGTATATATTTCACCGCGTGAGCGTAAAATGTAATGTTCGGATGACATACGACGATGAAACGTGAATCGTGAAGCGGAGAGTATAAATGTCATCCGATAAGTAGGTAAGATTAATTCTCAAATCGAGGACGCTCTTTATTTGCCGCGTATAACGTTGCTTACTACGTTCGATACTACGTCGATAACCTTGAGTTTATCAAGATTCTGCGTCAGTGAATTATATCCGTGGACAACGCAGATAGCCCCGTGATTGCAGAAATAACATGATACTTGAACTTTATTGCTCAAAATAAGTATATCGCTCTCGTGGAATCGTCAAATGTTACGATTAAATAATTATAATATCAAAAGTAGCAATTATTAAATCCGATTAGCGGCTATTTTATTTTAAATTATCCATCACGCGTGTGGAAATTTATCGTAATTGTTGAAATTTTCATGAAATTACATAATTATATTTTATACAATTGTAAAGTGATGTCATGATTCTCATTAAAATCCAACGTAATCTCTATAAGAGACATCTGAAAATACACTTGTTGATAAAATTTTTCAAAAATTTCAGAAATTATGCAATTTTCTAACCTTGGAAAAAATTTAAAATATTGCATGATTAAAAAAAAAACATTTTATTATTCATCTCATATGCTTAATATCAATTATTACGATGTGTCATATAAATAAAAGTAGAAAATTTCAAGATCACAGTCGCAAGATACATCCAATATATTCGGATATTTATTCGAAACCGATATTTCCGCATTTCAGCGTCTCTTTTGTGTACACGATTCGCATATGAGTTTTTTCCAATAATAAGAAATATCGTAAAGTGACATTCATATATGCGATAGAAAAAGAAAGAGAGAGAAGTTACAGACTTGGCGCCTTCACTATCTTTCCGAATCAACCTAAAGATCGATGTAAGAATTGCATAAAATCAAAATCGAGATTTTCGGGATTTTTTCCAACACCGTAAAAAATTTTGTGTTAAATTTAACATATTTCACATGTCCCAATTTATCCGCTTTAATTTTAATGTTAATTAATTTAACAGAAGGCAAGTATGTAAATAAATAACACAAGTAATATATTTCAAAATTAACACAAAAGTGTAACACTTAAACTTTATCTGGAAATAAAGTTTATGTTAAATTAACATATTTATAATGTTAAATTTAATTAAAGGAAAATGTTATTCTTACATTTTTATGATAAATAACAGAAGAGATATGTCGATCTAACATATGGAAACTGTTATAGAGAGAAAAATAACACAACTTATCTGTTCGTTTTAACCGTTTCTAAGAGTTAAAATAACACAATTAATATGTAAATGTACGAATTTTTGAAATAAGTTATATCTTAAAACGAAATGTAAAAATATAAGAATAACATTTTTTTTAAATTAAATTTAACATTATAAATATGTTAATTTAACTATAAACTTTATTTCCAGATAAAATTTAAGTGTTACACTTTAGTGTTAATTTTTAAACATATTACTTGTGTTATTTATTTACATACTTGCCTTCTGTTAAATTAACATTAAAATTAGAGTGGATAAATTGGGACATGTGAAATATGTTAAATTTAACACAAAATTTTTTACTATCTACCATGTACACGGTAAAAAACATTTTATATTTCTGTGGAAATTTTCTCGTGTAAAAATTTTTGTGTTAAATTTTTAACATACTCTTATGTTAATGTAACATATTATCGTTGTGTTATTTTGACATTTCTGCATTGAATTAATATTCCCTTTCTAAGAGTTAAAATAACACAATTAATATGTAAATGCACGAATTTTTGATGAATAAGTTATATGTTAAAATTAACAGATAAGTTGTGTTATTTTTCTCTCTATAACAGTTTTCATATGTTAAATCGACATATCTCTTCCGTTATTTATCATAAAAATGTAAGAATAATATTTTCTTTTAATTAAATTTAACATTATAAATATGTTAATTTAACATCAACTTTATTTCCAGATAAAATTTAAGTGTTACCCTTTTGTGTTAATTTTTCAACATATTACTTGTGTTATTTATTTACATACTTGCCTTCTGTTAAATTAACATTAAAATTAGAGTGGATAAATTGGGACATGTGAAATATGTTAAATTTAACACAAAATTTTTTACTGTGTAAGCATAAACGCGAGCATCAGCAGCGCGAGAAGATTGATCCGGGAGATATGGACGATTCGCGAATCGAATGAAAAATTTATGGCGGGCAGTCGGACAGACGCAATCTCGAGTTTCCCGGGTAGGCAGGAAACTCGAGTTCGTCGAACTTCCTCGTCCTGGGTAAGGAAGTGTCAATAGAGTAAGACGTTCTCGACCCAGGAGAACCGCACGAGCCGTTTTGAAGGATCCCTCAAGATGATACGTCTTATGGCTCTCCCTTTATGTACCTGTATTCCTGAGAAACCGCATGGCAGACTAAAGTGACGGATTAAGTGTCAACTGACAGCTTTAGCGTTTACGCATATTAAGGAAGATAATCGACGTTAAATGATTCTTTTTTCGAATATCATTAATTCATTTATTTAAGAATGTTGGTTTAACTCTTGCCCATAAATTAAAGATTTTTCGTGATCTTTCCTTCTCCTATCGAAGGTTACCTATCTCATATGATTTATGTAATTATAACAAAGTCAAATCTACGATCTATAAAAATTAGATCGTAAAATACAAGAAAATATAATAATTATATTTATTTATAATACATAAAAATATAATAATTATATTTTGTACAAATACAATTTTTTACCACGAATAAAAAGAATATTTTCAAGTTAAACATATCTAATTTAAGAAAATTACAAAAATTTCTAAAATCGAGTTATGTTGGCTTAATTCATGTCCATAAATTAAAGATTTTTCGTGATCTTTCCTTCTCCTATTGAAGGTTATATTTTGTACAAATTATAATAATTATATTTTGTACAAATTACTAATTATATTTTGTACAAATACAATTTTTTACCACGAATAAAAAAAATATTTTCAATTTAAACACATGTAATTTAAGAAAATTACAAAAATTTCTAAAATCGAGTTATATTTTTATTTAAATTTTTCGAGTTATATTTCTAAAATTATATTTTTTTTCGAGTTATATTATATAATATTTCTAAAATCGAGTTATATTTTTATTTTAAATTTTTCGAGTTATATTTTTATTTAAAATTTTTTCTCTCCCCTTCTGCATCAACAAAGAATTAATACATCATTGTTCATCATAAATAACTGTTTTCCCGATAGCTCACTTAATACTTCGCACTTGGTTCATGATAATCTCTATCATCATGACACAACAGCGTTTAATTTATCTCGTGCGAAAGACTCGTGACGCCTTTCCCGCGGGGATGCATAAACCCTTATTATGAGAAGAAATAACACATTTTCTCTCCTGTGGCTCACCGTGGACGATCGCCACAACTTTTTCCCGCTTAGTTAAGTCTGTCAGAAGAGATCCAAAGCGATGTTATAAATCTTTTATACGATCCAAGCGATATGATGCCACGTGTTTTGTTTCGTGATGATGATAATTTTATACATATGCGTGTGTGTGTACACACATATATGATTATAATGACGATATAATAAGAATATAATATATTCAATAGCAAAATAAAAAATATAAAATCATATCAATGTGCAAAAATTTCCTTTTTAAACGAAAACACAAGTTTTTTTTGTGTTTATTATTATTTATATTAGAAATTTATAAACCATATATTTCAAAAAAGTTTATATATATATAATATGTACGATCCCTTCTTAGATTATTATAGGAACATTCAGGTGGTGTCCGAAATGATTGGAAAGTTAAGTTGCCTCGAGAAGGGACGACTTCGACACAACTGCCAAAGTTTTTTTTACGTGATTGAAGAATTTGTTTCCAATTTTAAAAAAGTTTCATTTGTTAAAAACATTGCGCACTGTCAGTGGGAAATGTAAGTAATCCCATAATAAATATCCAGTCGCATTACATTTCATTAATATAAAATAATCTAAAAAAATGTGATAAAAAATAAAAATATGAAAAATATGATAAAATTTGAATTTACTGTAACTGTATATTATATGAAATTATACGTAAAAATAATCCAATTTTCCGCGCGATTCAACTGAATTATACAAGAGATAATTCATAAGGGAACGAAAATAAAAAAATCATATCGTATCGTTAATCGACGTTTCGCGAAAGAATCGCTGGCCTCGTTCGTCTGTTTGTTATTTATGACGATGATCGGATTGAATTCTGATCGCTCGTATCGTTAAAGCGACCGTTTTAAGCTTCGGCACGCGAGATGCATTTATGCGACTATCGCGAACACGACGTCGAAATAATTCTCGACGACAAACGCGCCGACGAGAAACGAATTTATTTATACAATAAAATCCAGCAATAAATACATATATTTAATATATTCAAAATTTTAATGATGAGCATCATTTTTCTGACTATGATTCATTATACATTTTACGATTCTATTAATCGCAAAAATCAATGTTTCTCACATTTACATAAATACATAAATAATTATACGCAGGAATATTTAATAAAAATTATTTTTCATTTTTAGAAAACGTTCTAAAAATAAAAAAATTATATAAAAAAAATTGTAAAAAATTTTAATTTAAACATTACAAAAATCATTCTAAAAAAATTGAAAGAAAATATTACTAGTGCGACAAAAGGATTTTAATATCGATTATAATTAATCGAACCTGAAACCTTCGCAGGGTCGGTTTGGAAAAACACCTTCGGGAAAGTAAATCGCAGAGTGCGATTTCGGGGGAATCTCGCGGAGTTTCCCCTGAAATTCTCTTTTTTTTAATTCGTTGTTAAACGCAAGTTGTGGGGAAACGGCGGATACGCTATGAATAAGGTAATCTATACGATACTACGGGGTTGGCCGTGAGTATTGATCGGGCCCCGCCTGCCTCTCTCGCTCTCTCTCTCTCTCTTTCTATTCTCTTGCACTCTTGCCATCTCGCTCGCTCGCACACGAACACGTACACGGACGTTCTTTCTCTCTTTCTCTCGTCGTCTCCTCGTGTTTTCTCCGATCCACCCTGTCCGATCCTCCTTTATCCGCCCTCGAAAGGCTCGAATATTCCGTTTTCCCGAAGCGGGAGGGATTATTTTTCGTTGTCCGGTCGACGCTTGTCAAAAGAGGCGCGAGATTGTTGCCCGGAAAAAGAGCACGCACCTTCGAAAACTAATAACGATCATTTACCTGTTGATGTATGAACGCGAGGACTGATTATTCGCGGTTTTATGCTTCATGAAAGAAACCATTCTTGGCGTATGTCGCTTTAAGAATTAACTCATGAGTGTATCTGTTGAATGTATTGTGCCGCTGTAGGTTTCTCTTTCTCCTTCTAAACTTTACACATGCTAAATATCGTTAGAAACTCTCATCTAACGTAAAATAAAAATTACGCAAAAATATTTGTGTCAACGTGTGGCATCTTTGACGAGAAATCAAACTCAAATATGGCATAATTAAATATTAATATATCGCTAATTCGTGACCTAAATTTGGAATGTATTGCTTTAATTAACAAAATTAATATGTGAACGCTGACTTGATGTTATGCTAGCCTCGCAAATAAATTTTGACAATTTACATTTTCGTAGATATCAACACAGATTATTATAACATTTTATATATATATATAAAATTTTACCTTTAAAAGTTATTAATATTTTATTGGATATTTTAATAAGTATTTGAAAATAAAATCGAAGGACAAAATATTTTATACATATTTTATATTACATTGGATGATGTAAACTGGATCAAAACATAGACGAGTGATTCAGTTTACATTTTAATAAAACTAACAAAATTATAACTACTCACTTTATTGTTGTTGTTGCTCGATACTTTCCTAGATCTTCTTTCCCTCTCTTATTTATCCTTTCCTGCTCCATGATAGCACTCACACAACACATTCACTCGCGAAAATATGGTTAATTACGATCGTACACGCGTTTACTAATCATTAACCATCCGAATACGATTACGCAGTATTTTATACAACGCCAATGTTAATCCACACGACGCGCCTTTTATATCGGAATGACGCAAAATCCACTCAACGTTTAGGAATTCGCACGATCAAGTTCATTCACTGCTCGTTGATAACGAATGATGTACGCAAGGACGTTTTACGTCTATTTTATATACCCCCACTCCTCGTCTCACCTTCTCGCTCGAGTCTCACCGCGCGAATGACAACAAACTCACCGTACGTAAACAACCGCGCGTTCAAGGTCGCCGAACTTTTTGATCCGTAATTCAGTGTCATATTATAAAATATTAAAATGTCGATATAATTAATCACCGCGATTAACGTGTTTCAAATAATCATTTAATAGTATAATAATCATTCATAGTCATCGCATACTCTCTAAAAGTGAATCAGTGAAAATATCTAATTTAAACAGTAAAATAAGATTTCTGATTGAAAATCAGTCAGTATTTTACTGATCTTCAGTGGAAACGCTTATTTTTTTCATATTTTATCTTATATCTCACTGATTATCAGTTAAAATTCACTGTAAAATCAGTAAATTTCTCTGTAAAACCAGTAATCGCTAGTTCGTTCATTTACCGGTACAATCGCTATCTCTCTCGTATTTAATTTTAGTTATAAGAATTATATAAAGTTTGCAAAGAGCGACATTTAAAATTAGAAGTATTACTTCGATTTAATTTCTAATACAAGCTCAATAGAGAGGCTTCAGATATTAAATCGTTCTTTATAAGTCGAACAAATAAATGTCTGGCGACTTGATGAAAATTATTCGTTCGTCATCTATTTAAAATAACAAGTTCAATATGCGTGTAATATAAATAAAATAAAATTTTTGATATAATAAATATTTAGTAAATATAAATAAAATTGTTAATTTTATATGAAATAGAGAGATGAATTATAGTTAAATATTACTGACAATAACGAAAGAAATATTACTAATATTGAGAAATATTACTGATTGAAACAGTCAAAATTGTTAACTGATTCTTTCAATAAAATATCACTGATTTACAGTGCTGTATTTATAACTACTGTAATCAGTGACTACAGTTTTTCAATTTTAATTATAAGAAATTATATAAAGTTTGCAAAGAGCGACATTTAGGATTAGAAGTATTACTTCGATTTAATTTCTGATATAAGCTCAATAGAAAGGCTTCAGATATTAAATCGATTTTTATAAGTCGGATAAATGCCTGGTGACTTAATGAAAATTATTTGTTCGTTATCTATTTAAAATAACAAGTTCAATATGCATGTAATATAAATAAAATAAAATTTTTGATATAATAAATATTTAGTAAATATAAATAAAATTGTTAATTTTATATGAAATAGAGAGATGAATTATAGTTAAATACTACTGACAATAACGAAAGAAATATTACTGATATTGAGAAATATTACTGATTGAAACAGTCAAAATTGTTAACTGATTCTTTCAATAAAATATCACTGATTTACAGTGCTGTATTTATAACTACTGTAATCAGTGACTACAGTTTTTCAATTTTAATTATAAGAAATTATATAAAGTTTGCAAAGAGCGACATTTAGGATTAGAAGTATTACTTCGATTTAATTTCTGATATAAGCTCAATAGAAAGGCTTCAGATATTAAATCGATTTTTATAAGTCGGATAAATGCCTGGTGACTTAATGAAAATTATTTGTTCGTTATCTATTTAAAATAACAAGTTCAATATGCATGTAATATAAATAAAATAAAATTTTTGATATAATAAATATTTAGTAAATATAAATAAAATTGTTAATTTTATATGAAATAGAGAGATGAATTATAGTTAAATACTACTGACAATAACGAAAGAAATATTACTGATATTGAGAAATATTACTGATTGAAACAGTCAAAATTGTTAACTGATTCTTTCAATAAAATATCACTGATTTACAGTGCTGTATTTATAACTACTGTAATCAGTGACTACAGTTTTTCAATTTTAATTATAAGAAATTATATAAAGTTTGCAAAGAGCGACATTTAGGATTAGAAGTATTACTTCGATTTAATTTCTGATATAAGCTCAATAGAAAGGCTTCAGATATTAAATCGTTCTTTATAAGTCGGACAAATAAATGTCTGGCGACTTGATGAAAATTATTCGTTCGTCATCTATTTAAAATAACAAGTTCAATATGCGTGTAATATAAATAAAATAAAATTTTGAATATAATAAATATTTAGTAAATATAAATAAAATTTTTAATTTTATATGAAATAGATAGAGAGATGAATTATAGTTAAATATTACTGACAATAACGAAAGAAATATTACTGATATTGAGAAATATTACTGATTGAAACAAGAAACAACATCAAAATTATTAACTGATTCTTTCAATAAAATATCACTGATTTACGGTGCTGTTTACTTATAACTGCTGTAACCAGTGACTATTTACTGTTTTTCAGTGATAATACACTGATTCACTTTCAGAGAGTAATATTGCGTAATATTATTTTTCTCGAATTTCTTCATTATTAATAAAACATCATGGATTAGATACAAACGAATTGATTCTTTTACCTGAGTGCTATTAATTTATAAATATAGCTTCGTTCGTTATTATATTGACATTATTTGATTAAAATCGCATAAATATAAATTTTGATTCGCTTACATCATGTTTTGTTGTGAATCTGCGTCGACAATTTATTATAAAGCGCGTACATTTTACGTGATTTAATCAAAGTAAATCGAGAAAGCATATTATTGGATATTATATTATATTCTGCGGATATGTATTCTTAATTTTAATATGTACATTTAGTCACTCTTGTGTTGTAACAAGATAAGATTATCGTCAAATGCTTGTGTATACTACTCGTTAGCGATAGAGATAGCGTTTTATCGCGCAATTTTCCAAGTAAATCTTGGTTATAAATTTTCGTTTTCGCATCTAATCCTTGAGGTTTTATTAATGACCGAGAAATTCGAAAATAATATCGGCTTTATCCGATATTGCGGGATCCTATGATTAATGATCACTTGAGACACGTTAATCGCAAAGGGTAATTAATCGCGCGGGTGCGATTTAACATGTTATAATATAAATTTACACTGACTTTAATATATCGGAAAGTTCAGCAATGCACTTGTTTACATACGACGAGCTTGAAAGAATTTTGCCTATTGATATCATTGTGTGAACTTGATCGCGCGATTTTCGCAACTGTTGATTTTTGCGTTTTCCCATCGTAATATAAAATAAAGTGTACAATTAACATTGACAGTTCTATAGAAAATTCATCGCATTCCAATGATTAATATGCGCGAGAAATGTAATTAACAATATTTTCACGTGTCGATCAATTGAAAGAGCAACAAAACATAAATAAGATAAAGGAAAGTATCTGATGACGGAACAATCATGGTGAATAATTGATAACTTTGCTAATTTATTATATGCAATTCGTAAAATTGATTATTTGTGCAGTAAAAAGTCTAGTTTGCATCATTAATGCATATAAAATATTGTTCATAATTAATTATAAAATAAATAATTAATGTAAAATATTTGGAGATACATAAAAAAATGTGAAATGGAAAGTATAAAATTTATTTAGCTCATATTTTAGAAAATTTACTTAATTATAATCTCAAAAAATAATTTAAAATTAATAGAATAATTTAATTTATTTAATTACGAAATTTCTTTACAAAAACTTTGAACAGTTGATTAGTAATTAATTTTAATATATTTGTTCTTCATTTATGATTCAATGTAAATATTTTTTGCAGACCAATGCTAATATTAAACCGATACTCGCATTTTTTTTCAATATCAATCCCTTATCAATTGATAGATGCAATAAATTCGGGATTAGAAGTACAAATGAGCAAAATTAGCTTTTAATTATGATATATATCCGCGTTTGATTTCTCGTAATACAAGTCAAATTAACGGAAGTCACAAAAGCTCACGTGTGCGCATTATGTAATACCACACGAAAGAGAAACGCTGTAGTCTTAAAATGTGTTTCCAGGCATCACGCAATCAATATATCGAGTTTGTTCTTTCCTTCTCTGCTCTCTGCTTTTTGTTATCAGCAGAAAATTATTGGCATGTTCTCGTGACACAATACAAAAGCATTCGTACCACCTGATCTGTCATGATGACGAGTTTCAAGTTCGTCTCCAAGAAACGTTATAGAGAAAGAAGATAAATAGATAGAAAGATAGATAGATAGATAGATAGATAGATAGATAGATAGATAGATAGATAGATAGATAGATAGATAGATAGGTAGATAGATAAATAGATAGATAGATAGATAGATAGATAGATAGATAGATAGATAGATAGATAGATAGATAGATAGATAGATAGATAGATAGATAGATAGATAGATAGATAAATAGATAGATAGATAAATAGATAGATAGATAGATAGATAGATAGATAGATAGATAGATAAATAGATAGATAGACAGATAGATAAATAGATAGATAGATAGATAGAGAGAGAGAAAGAGAGAGAGAGGAAGGGAGGGAGAGAGGGAGGGAGGAAAGAGGGGGAGAGGTAGGGGAAAGAAATTGTAGATGCCAAGGATTAATTAGAATGTCGTCGAGCTGCTGTCTCGCTACAGAATAGATGATCAGGCTGCAAGATAGAGAACTTGGGTGCAAGAAGCAACGAAGAAAATAGCCATGGGACAATTAGTTCGTTAGTGTCTATCTGCATCAGTGTTCTGCGGAACGTCGCGACGTAATCACGCGGACCGAGAAACATCAACGAGAAATGCAAACATAAACGCGAACGGCCATTATTTATGCCGCGGACACAAATCAAAATGAAGCGACGCACAAGAAAATAAGATAGAGAAACCAAGCGCGTCTTCTCAGGTCGTTGAAGAGCACTTTTTCAATCATTCCCAAGGTAGAAACGAAGCAGTCCTTTGCAAAATCTACCGATCAATTAAATGTCCGTATTTCCTTTAAACGCAGAGTACATACACATGTACAAAGCTAATAATTTGTTACCGGGTTACGTAACTAACTTCGCACAAAGGACGTATCGAGCAAATCATCAACAATTTTGTTGATTTCCTCATTTGTTCTCTCGTATAATTGCCAACATATTCTACCAATATCATGAAATATGCATTCAATCGTTGTGCATTTTTCTACCTAACGTAATTTACCATCTGAGCAACCTGGAGACCAACATGCTAGCTGAACATCTTCCCTCGATTCTGGTGCCTCGTAATGAAACCAAATCGTAAAATTGGTCCAACTTGGCGCCTCTATTCGAAGGCAAAGTATATACGACAGTGAACAAATCGCTTCCGGCTCAGAACCTAACGTAATTTACCATCTGAGCAAGCTGGAGACCAACATGGAGATGCTAGCTGAACATCTTCCCTCGATTCTGGTGCCTCGTAACGAAACCAAATCGTAAAATTGGTCCAACTTGGCGCCTCTATTCGAAGGCAAAGTATATACGACAGTGAACAAATCGCTTCCGGCTCAGAACCTAACGTAATTTACCATCTGAGCAATCTGGAGACCAACATGGAGATGCTAGCTGAACATCTTCCCTCGATTCTGGTGCCTCGTAATGAAACCAAATCGTAAAATTGGTCCAACTTGGCGCCTCTATTCGAAGGCAAAGTATATACGACAATGAACAAATCGCTTCCGGCTCAGAACCTAACGTAATTTACTATCTGAGCATCCTGGAGACCAACATGGAGATGCTAGTTGAACATCTTCCCTCGATTCTGGTGCCTCGTAACAAAACCAAATCGTAAAATTGGTCCAACTTGGCGCCTCTATTCGAAGGCAAAGTATATACGACGGTGAACAAATCGCTTCCGGCTCAGAACATGTAAATGAAGCGTCGTTATATATTCAATCCTCCCCCCTGCCCTCAAGGCGCCGAACACGAATCGTGAAAGCGGGTTAAGAATCAGTCGTGAGCGAGCGTCCGTGAGGAAGGCCAAGTGGAAAAAGCGGGAAACGATTCCGCCGACCGGATAGTTGCCTTCGATCAGATATATTCCGTGACTCGAAAAGCGGGCCACGTAATGAATTCGTGCGCCCTTCGCGTCGGCTGGCCTGGTTTCGTTGCGGACGACGATATGCTAAATGAAGGTACGACCTTCCTTCGCAAGGGGATGGGATTCGAGCGAGGTCACGGATCAGCCGCTCCTTGGCCAGAAATTCCAGCGAGAGCCGATCGATCCAATCGGCCACGATCGACATCTTTTTTTTTTATAGCGATTCTTTAGCAAGGTGTACGCAGAAAAAAAATGGAACTCTCTTCCCTCCACCTCCTTCTTGCTACCTGGAAAAGGGAGAGGGAAAATCTGTTCCAGGGCGTATTAAGCCCCCGGATGAAAAACCGAGTCGTGGCCGGGATTAAAGTTCGCTCGCCGCGCGATGAGAGTAGAGCTGAATCGACTAATCCAATTTAATCACCGTAAATATAAAATTTTATTTCCGGCATACAGTACGTTTTAATTTCTCCGTGCGACTCGTTTGCTTTTTCGCGCGATATTTATTCCGCGAGATCGGACATCTCGCTCTTGCCGAGGACTCGCGAGGGCAAATTTGAAGGACGACGCTATTAAAAAAAAAAAAAATCGAGAAAAGTGACGAGGATTGATATTAATATCGCGTAGTTTTTCTCGATAATCCTTATGTCGGCTAATTATTTTCTCTCTCGATAAAATACATAACACGATTAAATAGAGAGTAACGATTTGCTTTTAGCAGCGTAAATAGGATCCGACAAGGCAAACGCGTTATATATAGAAGCCGTATCGATCTCCGTAGGAGAAATTCGCTGACAAGGTTGCAAGGTTGCACTAATTGAGGGTTTTAATTTCCTGTCCTATCATCCCAAACCGCCAATTTATTTGTATACGCGTAAACACACGACAGTCTCTCTCTCTCTCTCTCTCTTCGAAAATGTCGATCGTGTCGAGATTCAAAAATGATAGTGTTCAAGAGCTACGCGTACATAATTATATCATGAGAAATTACGAAGATTAATCGGGAAAATAGACACCCACCTTCGCGGCTCAAGTTCCTTTCTCGCATATAAATAAATGCTGAAGTTTATACAACGAGTCTGGAGAAAGCTTGCACCATCTCGATCTCTCTGGAAAAGATCAATTTGATAATCGCTTTTGTATCGAGTGCGTTCATCCCTCTTAGGACTGGTGCAACTTTGCAACGCGTAGAGAATTTCCAGAACTTCAGAGGCAAGATGCTACTTCGCCGCGACTTGGATGATCTTCGGCGCTCGGTTACGTTGCCGAGTATTAGCATATCGAAGTTTACGCATTCTCCTCTCGGCGCGTACAACTTGTTTACAACGTGCCGCCAGTATTCCTACAAGGAATGCCGTTGTGCCGTAAATGTCTGTCGCCCAACACAATGCACTCATTGTGATAAAATTGTATAGTAATGGAGTCCGCCGACGCTCAGGCGCGACAGACGTTAACGTCTCTAACGAGGATTCTCAGCTTCTATGATTAAAAAAAAATAAAAATAAATTGTGTATATTATTGAAAATAAATTAAATTAAATTATATTATTATAAAATATTCTTTTTCATCAATTTCCCCATGATACTTTCGAATCATATCTCTTCGCTTGATTAATTCCAAGATTCATTGACTTCAAAGAACGAGAAGAATTAGCATCAAATATCATAAAATATTCGAGTAAACGTGGGTGATCGTTAATTTCTTTTTTTTTTTTATCCCGAGGAGTTCTTGAGGCTACAGCAACGATTGTTCCTTTCAATCTTCGCGATCGATAAACAAGATTAAGAGAAAGGAGATGAATTTGAGGACCTATCTCTCCTCTTGGCGAATATTATCCAGGTTCGCCGTCCACGAAAATAAAATTCCCGATCGACGCGCCTCATCGACCTGAGGAAAGAGAATGATTGAACGCATCCAGGCGAACACGTGCTACGCACAGAGTCGTGAAACAGAGGACCCGGCCGGACCGGCCGAATGGGCTCGCTCCTTGTTTATTTATTCTTTCGTAAAGTCAACAAAAATTTCGCCACCGGCCAGCCGGACCTGCCGCGAAGCGAACAGTGGACCGCGGCCGAGCCAAATGTAGTTGGCCGACCGGCCAAATGAGAGTTTGCGTCTATTATTACACATCGCCCAGCGACCGTAAGCCGCTCGAAGAAGGAGCCGACCGACGAGGAACGTATGTGCGAGCGATTTATCCGAGAAACGGTGAGATTGTCCGACGACAGAGTTTCCTTGGAACCCAGATTGGGATCGATTTTTATCCGAGGATAAAAATCGATCACCTGTTCACTTATAGTAAAATTTTACTACATGTAAAATGTACAGAACCGCACTGAGAAAAAAAACTGGTCGCATTAATTAGAATTCTGATAGATTGAACTAGTATGTCTGTTGAAAAATCGAACCAAAATTCTTGTAGGAATTATCAGATGAATTTGATTAATTTCTTCCTGTTCAATTTATCAAATTTTCTGGTTAATAATATTAAACTCGCCAGCACCAAGTCGTCTAAAATTTTTTCCATCTAATCTCAAAAGTCTGTTTGATATTCTCAATTCCAACAAGATTATTGGATAAATTCAATCCAGATTGTTGAATAAATTATTTTAAATTCAGTTTGTTAAAAATTAAACTGATAAACAGTGATGCAAGAATTAAATATTATTTAATTATTCGCACTGAGAAAAAAATCTGGTTGCATTAATTAGAATTCTGATAGATTCAACCAGTATGTCTGTTGGAAAATGGACGAACCAGAATTCTTGTAGGAATTACCAGATGAATTTGATTAATTTCTTCCTGTTCAATTTATCAAATTTTCTGGTTAATAATATTAAACTCGCCAGCACCAAGTCGTCTAAAATTTTTTCCGTCTAATCTCAAAAGTCTGTTTAATATTCTGAATTTCAACAAAATTATTAAATAAATTCAATCTAGATTATTGAATAAATTATTTTAAATTCAATTTGTTAGAAATTAAACAGTGATGCAAGAATTAAATATTATTTAATCATTCGCACTGAGAAAAAAATCTGATTGCATTAATTAGAATTTTGGTAGATTCAACCAGTACGTTTGTTGGAGAATCGACGAACCAGAATTTTTGTAGGAATTACCAGATGAATTTGATTAATTTCTTCCTGTTCAATTTATCAAATTTTCTGGTTAATAATATTAAACTCGTCAGCACCAAGTCGTCTAAAATTTTTTCCATCTAATCTCAAAAGTCTGTTTAATATTCTAAATTCCAACAAGATTATTGGATAAATTCAATCGAGATTATTGAATAAATTATTTTAAATTCAGTTTGTTAGAAATTAAATTGATAAGTGATGCAAGAAGAGGATGCAGCTTAAACACACACAATCAGAGAGCTAGCGTCCTCTTTCTGGCTTTACTGTTGATAAGAGAAAAAAATATACTTTGGATTTAATGTTAATAGTTCTTTATATACATTTTATTGCAAATATTGAATACGAGTTAAGTTAAGAAGCAAGTAAAGAAATTAATGTAACAAGAAATTTGATAGATTCAACCAGAAAATACTAACCAAATTTTTATAATAAAATATATTAAACATTCTAGTTATAAAAAATCGAGTCTTATCATGATGTCTAGAAATAATTCTTGTTTGACTTAACTAAAATGCCTTTAATCATATACGTCTTATTGCTACAATCAAACAATTTTCTCAGTGCAGGCCAAAAATATATCACCTTTAATTTTTTGAAGCTTAATTCAAAGTGCATACATTTCTACCTCATATATTTTAATAATAGTAAGTACATGGATTAACAATGAACAATGAATTTTTCATTCAATAATGGAAACAGTAATTTGGAAAAAGTAATTAAATATCTGCACTTCGAATTAAGTTATCCTCGAAAAAACGTAAAGGTGATATGACTTTTGGTCGGTATTGTAAATTCGCCTCTCTGGTGATTTAATATTTTAAATGTTACGTCACGGGATCGCGCATGAAATTTTTGCTGCGTACGTCAAGAAATTGACATATATATCTCTGAAATCTATGTCGTTTTATTTAATATATTACCCAAAGAAATATAGTGCAGATTTGATAACGCGATTTTTGCGTGTATTATTATGGAATGAAATTAAAAATGCGACGTCCTAATAAATTCGTTTTGCGTATGCAGAGGTATATTAATTTCTTTCATAAAATGTCTAGATATTTTTCGATATTGCGGATAAAATAATTACGCAGGAGTGTAAAATTTACAAAAATATTATATGCAAATAAATCCAATCTAGTGTCCCACTTTTTTTTCCGTTCTATAAATACATTTCTATTTAAACTTGTCCCTTTTTTAATAACCGGAAATAAAAAAAAAATTCCCTCTCTCAAATATATTATTCCATGAATACTAAAAAATTATATTTGCGTAATTTTACAATTCAGATGTACGTAATGTATATTCGTTTAAAAGAAAATAAAAAAAAAAGAATTATATGCGATTTGTTATTTTTAATATTAAGATATAGAAAAGCAAAGGTTACGATCCCTCATGAGTCAGACAGCCACTACGGTATATCCATATTCTAAATATTCATAAGCTTACAAACGTCCGGCTATAGACTCCATTTCTACACAAAACAGAATTTTGTAAAGCTTCGGATGAAAACGAGGTAATATCGTTACACTGCGCCAAACGACGTGGATTGTAGAAAGACTGTTATCGACCGCACACGTTGACATAGAAAATTCATGAGGGAATATTTAATTGAGAGGAGCATGATCCCGACACTCGCGCTCGTCTATTTAGCGAAGATTGAAATATCAAAGTCGTAGAAACGTACGAGCCAATATAACAGTTATGTCGATAGTGAAAGCTCGTGTAAAATTTTCTTAAAAGTAGAAAAAAAATTATTTCACTTAAAATGTTTTTCAAATTAAAATTAACAAAATATTTTTAAAATTAACAAAAAATTAAAATTAAGATTAAATCGGATTTTGTAGAAAATTAGGATCAATTTAAGATTAATTGACAAAGGAATTAATTGACTTGGAGCGCTAATAACGTGGGTGTTAATTGCGCGATATTTGGCGCAAACAAGCCGAAGAATCTGCCGAGTCGGCGATTAGGTAAGACGAAAACACGCATGCGTGCGTCACGCATCGCACGAGCCGCCTGATAAGATCAATGGCAGTAATCGCGTAATCGAGAAATCCGTGGTCGTGATAATGATCTTGCGGTATATCTCGCAATCGAATAATTAGCTCCCAGATAAACGCGAGCTGTAAAGAAGTTCATTCACATGGCGCTTATCAACGGAAGTGGGATCAACATTAAATCCCACATGTATTTAGGGTTGCACAAGACCCAAGACAAGACAATATTCGTAAAAATATTGTATTGGTATTGAAAATTTTCAAAAATTTAAATCTTGTCTTGAGTAAATATTGGTAGCAAAAGTCTCGTCTTGTATTGTCTTGTCTCGATTTTTTTATTAACAATTTTTTATCTAATATTAAAAAATTATTTAAATAATATTTAACATAATTTTTGTAATATAATTTGAAATAATTATTATTATTGTATTATATTTTAATTATAATTATTACTATATAATCGATATAAATGCCATCTATTTACATAAAAAAACATTTACTGTTTCATGGAAAACAGAAATTAATAACTATTTAACAGGCTCCAAGGGAATGTGCAGATATGAATATTTTGGAGTGATAAAAAAATCAAGTTCATATTTATTTCACATTGTCAAAAATGGCTCGAGACATTTTAAGTTCAACTGCCTCGTCCGTGCCAGTAGAAAGACTTTTTTCAATAGAAACTCTGACTATGTCAAAAAATAGAACCAGAGATTTACAAAGTAAATCTTTAAAAGCACTAATGTGCATCAATTCCTGGCTGAAATGCTCCTTAATGTCTAAAATTTGCGAGTTTGATTTCTAATTTATAAAAATGTTATATTGTATTAATATTAAATGTTTTTAAATTTATCAATATAAATGTTTTTATTGAATACAATTTTTTGAAATTCGTATATAGTGATTTTTTTCATTTACAAATATAAATATTTTAGTTTTTTGAGAACCAATAATCTTGACAAGACTAATAATCTTGACAGTCTTAGTCTAGGTATTGTCTTGATAAAAATTAAAAATCTTGTCTTGAAATTCAATTCATAAAAATGTTATATTGTATTAATATTAAATTTTTTTTTCATTTACACATATAAATATTTTAGTCTTTTGAGAACCAATAATCTTGACAAGCCTAATAATCTTGATAGTCTTGATATTGTCTCGATAACTAATTAAAAATCTTGTCTTGATCTTGTCTTGAAATTCAATTCAATAAAAATGTTATATTGTATTAATATTAAATGTTTTTAAATTTATCAATATAAATATTTTTATTGAATAAAATTTTTTGAAATTCGTATATAGTAATTTTTTTCATTTACAAATATAAATATTTTAGTTTTTTTGAGAACCAATAATCTTGATAAGACTAATAATCTTGACAGTCTTAGTCTTGGTATTATCTCGATAACTAATTAAAAATCTTGTCTTGAAATTCAAGACAAGATAAGACAATATCAAGGCTAATCTTGGTATCTGTGCAACCCTAATTATTGTATGTATTTTTAAATATGTGCATTTAACAGGATCATGAATATTGACGACGATCATGAAGGACGATTAAAAGGATAATTAAAAAATACAAAAGGAGAGGACGAGCTACATCTCTAATAATTACGCGTCGAGAATTTAATTAGACTCTTATTTTGCGCGTTGACAATTTGAAATGTCTGTACGTGCGACGTTCTTGGAACGAATGTATTTATGCAAATTACCGCTCCGAATGACAGGTATTTGAAGCAATACGTAAATAATACGCGGCCGTCAAGACGTTGCTAGCGAGCAATATGCGCGACGATATCACAATATGCGATGGATGCCGTAATTTATCGCGAGCGAGCGACGAATTTAACGCGCGAGACGCGTAATAAACGAAAATAATCATCGCAGCGCGCGCGCGCGCGTGTGTGTCATGTATATGTGTGTGTGTGTGTGTGCGTTAACTGCGCGACGAGTGACTGAAGCTCTAGTTGTTGGAAAACTGCGTTCTTGGCGGCCGAAAAATTGGAATTGTACACGACTATTGTATCGTAACACGTGATACGAACCTTCGCGAAATCGAATCTCTCACGAGACAACACCAGCTGCTTCGTAAAATCTATAGCTCGCTTTAACAAGCACACACCGAGCGAATTCGAGGCGGTTTACTGTTCCTCGTAGGTCGCGTCATTTACATATCTACCGTTGGGGGATGTAAACAAAATTGATTTTCTCCAATTGAACAATTGATAAAAACCGCGCTCAGGGATACTCCAAGTTCAAGGACTCGCGAGATAATTGCGATTCGATCCTCCAACGTGGAAAATATCACTCTCGTGAGGCTCGACAAACATGTCTGGTGGACAGTGTTTGCTGTAGATAATTTCAAAATTATCTAGATAAAGATAAAAATCCGTAAATTTATCTTAGATGAGATAAAGATGATTTTACTTTTATTTAATCTAGATGAAAGATGAGATAATTATTGCGATAATCTAGATAATTATCTAGATATTTTTGTTTATTTTAGAAGACTTAATATTTGTAAAAAATGTGACGCAGATTAGAAATGGGATATTAAAATCATAAACATATATTCCTTCTCTTTTCCTAAAGAATATTTAAATAATAGCAAAAAGGTATATAAAGGTAGATAAATATTTATTTATTAATTTATATTATAATATATTAATAATATAATAATATATTTATAATATATTAATAATAATAATATAAAAAATACATTTTAGATAGTTTAGATAAATTTTTAAAAGCTTGCCTGGAAAACTTTTTTGCATAATGAAAACGTCATCTTAGACAATTTTTAGATAAGATGACATATATTTTTAAAGATACTTATATATTTATAATATATTAATAATTAATTATTTATAATATATTAATAATAATAATATAAAAAATATATTTTAGATATTTTAGACAGATTTTTAGAAGCTTGCCTGGAAAACTTTTTTGCATAATGAAAACGTCATCTTAGACAATTTTTAGATAAGATGACATATATTTTTCATCTAAGATAAAGATAAAGATATTTATATATTTATAATATATTAATAATTAATTATTTATAATATATTAATAATAATAATATAAAAAATATATTTTAGATATTTTAGACAGATTTTTAGAAGCTTGCCTGGAAAACTTTTTTGCATAATGAAACGTCATCTTAGACAATTTTTAGATAAGATGACATATTTTTCATCTAAGATAAAGATAAAAATATTTATATATTTATAATATATTAATAATTAATTATTTATAATATATTAATAATAATAATATAAAAGATATTTTAGACAGATTTTTAGAAGCTTGCCTGGAAAATTTTTTTGCATAATGAAAACGTCATCTTAGACAATTTTTAGATAAGCTGACATATATTTTTCATCTAAGACGAAGATAAAGATACTTTGTATTTCTTCATCTAGAAAGATATTTCTTAAGAAGATTCATCTTAAAGATGATCCATTTCTTGATCTAGATGATTATCTAGATAATTTTATCTAGATACCAGCAAACACTGCTGGTGGATAAATATCAAGCGTAGTTTCCTTCGCGAGTCATTAGTGCGGCCTAAGTTCGAGAACGTCCGTCTCTCGTCGCGACGCGCCGTTATTTATCAATGATAAACAGAAACGAGGCGAGCGATATAAGCGGCGGGCGCGGCAGAAATGCACAGGCACTTTGCATATTTAATGCGATCAGAATGCATCGGGTCAAGAATATCGTGACGCGCTGCGCTATTTTTCTCCCCACAAAAGAAATGTCACGCAGGTGACGCACGTCACGTATTATCCGCGATACTGCGGCTTCGCGCGTTGAAATATGCACGCTGTTCGATTGAAAGAGAAACTGATGCGATTCCAGTTTACTCGGCGGATAATAAAATTCTCGAGATATTTATAACAAAAATATATATATATGCGTTTCATGTCGGACGGACGCAATCTTGACGAGAAGAGGCCTGGCTGTCGCTCGCGCATAAAAAAAATATTTCCAGTAAAGATATTCATCTCGATTGCTTTGTGCGAGGAATATCTAGGTCGAGTATCCACCTAGAGAAAGAAGTTCCTCTAGTTAATTTATGTCAAAATTATCGCTGTTTTATAGAGACTATATATTTTCCCGAGTAAATATTCGGGTACATTTTTATGAATGTAAATTTCAGAATTTGTATAAATTTCCCCTCTTTTTACACTGAGAAAAATCGTTTGATTGTATCAACAAGACGGATATGATTCAAGGCGGTTTGGTTAAATCAAACAAGAATTATTTCTAGTTATGATTTCGATTTTTTACTAGAATGTTTAATAGATTTTATTATAAGAATTTGGTTATTTTCTGGTTGAATCTATCAAATTTCTTGTTACGTTAATTTCTTTGCTTGCTTCTTAACTTAATTCGTACTCAATATTTGCCATAAAATGTACATAAAGAATTAGTATTAACATAAAATCCAAGGTATATTTTTTTCTCTTACGAACAGTAGTGTCAGAAAGAGGACGCTAGCTTTCTGATTGTGTGTGTTTGAGCTGCATCTTCTTCTTGCATCACTATTTAATTTCTAACAAACTGAACTTAAAATAATTTATTCAATAATGTAGATTGAATTTATTTAATAATCTTGTTGGAATTTAGAATATTAAACAGACTTTTGAGATTAGATGGAAAAAATTTTAGACGACTTGGTGCTGGCGAATTATTAACGAGAAAATTTGGAAAATTTGACAGGAAGAAATTAATCAGAATCATCTGGTAATTCCTACAAGAATTCTGATTCGTCCATTTTCCAACAGACATACTGAATCTACCAGAATTCTAATTAATGCAACCAGATTTTTTTCTCAGTGCGAGTAATTAAATAATATTTAATTCTTGCATCACTGTTTATTAGTTTAATTTCTAACAAACTGAATTTAAAATAATTTATTCAATAATCTAGATTGAATTTATTCAATAAACTTGTTGGAATTTAGAATATTAAACAGACTTTTGAGACAGAGATTAGATGGAAAAAATTTTAGACGACTTGGTGCTGAAGAGTTTAGTATTTATTAAGCAGAAAATTTGGTAAATTTAACAGGAAGAAATTAATCAAATTCATCTGGTAATTCCTACAAGAATTCTGGTTCGTCCATTTTCTAACAGACAACATACTGGTTGAATCTATCAAAATTCTAATTAATGCAACCAAATTTTTTCGCAGTGCGAGTAATTAAATAATATTTAATTCTTGCATCACTGTTTATCATTTTATTTTCTAACAAATTGAATTTAAAATAATTTATTCAATAATGTGGATTGAATTTATTCAATAATCTTGTTGGAATTTAGAATATTAAACAGACTTTTGAGATTAGATGGAAAAAATTTTAGACGACTTGATGATGGTGAATTATTAACCAGAAAATTTGGAAAATTTGACAGGAAGAAATTAATCAGATTCATCTGATAATTCCTACAAGAATTCTGATTCGTCCAACAGACATACTGATTGAATCTCAACACAGAAAAATATATATCATTCTACTGCCAAGAAAAGCGATTACTCAGTTTATTTTTCTCTTTTTAAGTAACAGTTTTCTTTAACAAAGAATATATTCTTAATAATAATCTGAAAATATACTCATCACAAGTGTTAGAAAATCTCATTATCATGTATTCAAAAGAAAAATATATTTTCTCTTCAAGAATATTATAAACTTGCATCAAAGAAAAATCAAACTTATTTTACGTCAACTCTTGTAATAATCAAACCAAATTTTTGTATTTTAATTTAATAATTTCTTGCCTAAAGTATTTACTAAAATTCAGAATATATTCAATTAAATTTAATTTGCTTGTGGTGAACTTATGATACATCTGCGGATACACAAACTTATGACATACTTAAAATAAATAATATTTCCTTGAATTTAGTATACATTTTTCTCTGTGCAAAATTCTAAATAGAATGCGACCAGATTTTTTTAAACTTGCATCAAAGAAAAATCAAACTTATTTTACGTCAACTCTTGTAATAATTAAACCAAATTTTTGTTTCAATTTAATAATTTCTTGCCTAAAATACTTACTAAAATTCAGAATATATTCAATTAAATTTAATTTGTTTGTGGTGAACTTATGATACATCTGCGGATACACAAACTTATGACATACTTAAAATAAATAATATTTCCTTGAATTCTACAGTATACATTTTTCTCTGTGCAGAATTCTAAATAGAATGCGACCAGATTTTTTAAACTTGCATCAAAGAAAAATCAAACTTATTTTACATCAACTCTTGTAATAATCAAACCAAATTTTTGTTTCAATTTAATAATTTCTTGCCTAAAATACTTACTAAAATTCAGAATATATTCAATTAAATTTAATTTGCTTGTGGTGAACTTATGATACATCTGCGGATACACAAACTTATGACAACTTAAAATAAATAATATTTCCTTGAATCTACAGTATACATTTTCTCTGTGCAAAATTCTAAATAGAATGCGACCAGATATTTTTAAACTTGCATCAAAGAAAAATCAAACTTATTTTACATCAACTCTTGTAATAATCAAACCAAATTTTTGTTTCAATTTAATAATTTCTTGCCTAAAATACTTACTAAAATTCAGAATATATTCAATTAAATTTAATTTGCTTGTGGTGAACTTATGATACATCTGCGGATACACAAACTTATGACATACTTAAAATAAATAATATTTCCTTGAATTTAGTATACATTTTTCTCTGTGCAAAATTCTAAATAGAATGCGACCAGATTTTTTTTCTCAGCGTGCATAATCGGAAAGAAATGGGAGGAGATCGGGGGCAACCGATGCCCGATGGACAATGCGATTACAACATGGCCCACCCACGACGGACGCAATTAGACTGCAAAAATATTAGCACGGTAACGCGAGAGCGGCCGTAACGCGATGCCTTTTAAATTCGGTAATTGTCCCGTCGTGAGAAAGCGCGGCCGACGTAATTGACGACGCGTCGCGACGCTACGAGACGCCCTAGTCCCCCCCCCCCCCGTCCCCGCTCCCCCCCCCTCCCCCCCCCGTTTTTCGCGCGCGCGCGCGTCGTCGTCAGATTCTTAAAATAATCCCAAGCCGAGCCGAGCCGGTTCGTCACCGACGACTGCTAGAGCAGCGCGACTTTTGGCAGCGACTGTCGTCACGATTGGACGGACGAATCGATTGTCATCGACGTCACCGGGCGTCATTCTAATGACGAACGGAGCTTACGTAATCTAATTTTGATTCGGATTGATTTCATTGACGACACATATGGATGAAACGAGATGCTCGCGTTTGCACAAGTAGGAATTTTCCGAAAAAAATTGTGGTTTCTCATTTTATTTTTCGGAGTAGACTTGTAAAAATTATAAGAGTAATTAATATGCAATATTAAAATATATCTATATGACTAAATACATTTTTTTTTGCTTCAATTAATAAATTTATACTCATCAGAGTTTAGAAAAATAAAATCGATATAATAATAATGCCTTTTTGAATTCAATATTTAAATTGATTTTTAAAGCAAAAACTTGGGAGATATATCCATTACTAAATTTTATATTAATTTTTGATTAAGAAAATATAATAAATATATTGAAAAAAAAATTAGAGAAAATTAAAAAGAATAAGAAGATATAATAAATATTTTAAAAATATATTAAATAATTAATAATAATTTAAAATAATTTAAAATAATAATTTAAAATAATAATTTAAAATAATAATTTAAAAATATATTAAATAATTTAAAAAAAAAATATATTAAAACATATCAAAAATATCTTAATTTTTGATGAGAAAAATAATAATAACAGAATTGAAAATCTTTGCCAATATACATCTTGCTTACTTTTCTCAATAAAAACCTTTTTTAATAAAAAAATTAATTTATTTTTCAATCTGTGAATTTTATTTGGCACAAATCTCATTGTTAAATTAAAAAGTATTTTCTCAATTGATAAGTATCGATAAAAAGACGTTCTATTTATTTTAATAACGACCAGTTTATGCTGGTTATTTTCCCGAAAAATAACGATTTTTATCGGTGGCATGGATTTTATCCAAAAGAACGTGGATTTTTGCCAAGCCCGATAAGTATGATTGCGGGAAATCTCGCGATCGAAGCGTGATCCAATTTTCAACCGTGGAATTTTTCTCCCGAGGAACTCCTTTTCAAAGAGACCGTGCACACAATGTTCCGAGAATGTGTTTTGCATTAAACGCAAGCGAGGTCGCGCTCTTAAAAGCTAAAGCCAAAGCGGTTTATAATATTAAACGCATACATCTCGAAACGCGTCGACCTGAATTTTAACTTCGCACACACCTCTCTCTCTCCCTCCCTCTCCCGCATCTCATCGTGAAACATCGAAATTACGAGTGCACGTCCGCGGAATAAATTACGACAGGGACCTCGCAGCTCGATCCCTTATTCGGGCGACATTTTGAAATTACTCTCTAAAAGTGAATCAGCGAAAATATTACTAATTTAAACAGTAAACTAATTGTAAGATTTCACTGAGAATCAGTGAATATTTTATTGATCTTCAGTGGAAACGCTTATTTTTTCCTTATTTTATCTTATATCTCACTGATTATGGTCAGTTAAAATAAAATTCATTGTAAAATCAGTAAATTTTACTGTAAAACCAGTAATCGCTAGTTCATTTACCTCTACAATCGCTATCTCTCTCGTATTTAATTTTAGTTATAAGAATTATATAAAGTTTGCAAAGAGCGACATTTAAAATTAGAAGTATTACTTCGATTTAATTTCTGATACAAGCTCAATAGAGAGGCTTCAGATATTAAATCGTTCTTTATAAGTCGGACAAATAAGTGTCTGGCGACTTGATGAAAATTATTTGTTCGTTATCTATTTAAAATAACAAGTTCAATATGCATGTAATATGAATAAAATAAAATTGTTAATATAATAAATATGTAGTAAATATAAATAAAATTTTTAATTTGATAAGAAATAGATAGAAAGATGAATTATAATTTAATATTACTGACAATAACGAAAGAAATATTACTGATACTGAGAAATATTACTGATTGAAACAGTCAAAATTATTAACTGATTCTTTCAATAAAATATAATTCATTTACAGTGTTGTATTTATAACTGCTGTAATCAGTGACTACTGTTTTTCAATTTTAATTATAAGAAATTATATAAAGTTTGCAAAGAGCGACATTTAAAATTAGAAGTATTACTTCGATTTAATTTCTGATACAAGCTCAATAGAGAGGCTTCAGATATTAAATCGTTCTTTATAAGTCGGACAAATAAGTGTCTGGCGACTTGATGAAAATTATTTGTTTGTTATCTATTTAAAATAACAAGTTCAATATGCATGTAATATGAATAAAATAAAATTGTTAATATAATAAATATTTAGTAAATATAAATAAAATTTTTAATTTTATATGAAATAGATAGAAAGATAAATTATAGTTAAATATTACTGACAATAACGAAAGAAATATTACTGATACTGAGAAATATTACTGATTGAAACAGTCAAAATTATACGTCTTATAAGTTAGCGGAACAAAGTGGGCGGAATCAATTCTAATTGATATTTTTATTTGTTGCTCATTTGTTGCTAAAAAGTTGCCAAGGAAAAAATTTGTTGCTCTATTATTTTTTAAAAAATCATGTTACGCTAAAGGAAAGATTAAGTTAGCGGAACAATATATATAACAACAAAATTATACGTAATAATAATATAAAAATTTGTTGCTAATTTGTTGCTAATTTGTTGCTCTTAAAAATATTCAATTTGTTGCTTGCAAAAAAATTTAAATAATAGCGGAAAACTTTTTTACAGCGAGCAAAGCTACAAAAGGTAAACTATCAGAAAAAATTTGTTGCTCGCTTAAATTTGATATTGAGATATTATTTGAATTTGTTGCTCTCGAAATATCCAAGTTTCGAATTTGTTGCTCTTGCAATAAGTTTAAATAATGATGAAAAACCTTTCACAGCGTGCAACGCTACAAGAGTAAACTACTAGAAAAAATTTGTTGCTCGCTTAAATTTGGTATTGAGATATGATATGAATTTGTTGCTCTCGAAATATCCAATTTTCGAATTTGTTGCTCACGCAATAAGTTTAAATAATGATGAAAAACCTTTCACAGCGTGCAACGCTACAAGAGTAAACTACTAGAAAAAAATTTGTTGCTCGCTTAAATTTGGTATTGAGATATGATTTGAATTGTTGCTCTCGAAATATCCAAGTTTCGGAATTTGTTGCTCCTGCAATAAGTTTAAATAATGATGAAAGATCTTTCATGCAACGCTACAAGAGTAAACTATTAGAAAAATTTGCTTTTATTAAGTTTGGTATTGAGATATTATTTGTTTGTTGCCCGTTTCGAATTTACAGCTCACGCAAAAGTTTAATATGATGAAACCTTCAGCGTGCAACGCTACAAAGAGTAACTACTAGAAAATAGTTGCCCGCTTATTGGTATTGAGGAGAATGGTTCTCCGAAATAATCCAATTTTTTCGAATTTGTTGCTCCTGCAATAAGTTTAAATAATGATGAAAGATCTCACAGCGTGCAACGCTACAAGAGTAAACTATTAGAAATGTTGCTCGCTTAGGTTTGGTATTGAGATATTTGAATTGTTGCCCTCGAAAATCCGTCCAATTTGTTGCTCACGCCCAAAAGTTGAAATTGAAAAGCCTGTGCAACGCCAAAGAGTAAACTATTAGAAAAAAATTTGTTGCTCGCTTAAACTTGGTATTGAGATATTATTTGAATTAGTTGCTCTCGAAATATCGTTTGAATTTGTTGCTCTCGCAATAAGTTTAAATAATGATGAAAACCTTTCACAGATGAAAGTGTAATTTACTCTTGTAGCGTTGCACTGAGGGTTTTCATCATTATTTAAACTTATTGCGTGAGCAACAAATTCGAAAATGAGGTCGAGCCATATCATATCTCAATACCAAACTTAAGCGGCAACAAATTTTTTTTTAGCGCGTAAGAAAGTTTTCATCATTATTTAAACTTAGTGCGTGAGCAAACAATTCGAAAAAATTGATATCATAACAAATTCATATCCTCAATACCAAATTTAAGCGAGCAACAATTTTTTCGAGCAGACTCTTGAGCGTGCACGCTGTGGGTTTTTCATCATTATTTAAACTTATTGGTGGGAGCAACAAATTGAAAAATTGGATATTTGGAGAACAAATTCATAATATCTCAATACACAAATCTAGCGAGCCATTTTTTTTGAGTAGTTCACTTCCGAGCGTTGCACGCTGTGAAAGGTTTTTCTAATTCAAACTTATTGCAAGAGCAACAAAAAACGGATATTGCGGGCAACAAATTCAAATAATATCTCAATACCAAATTTAGGAGCAACAATTTTTTTTGATAGTTTACTTTTTGTTTTGCTCGTAAAAACTCGCTATATTTAAATTTATTTTGCAAGCAACAAATTGAATATTAAGAGCAACAAATTAGCAACAAATTAGCAACAAATTTTATATTATTATTACGTATAATTTTGTTGTTATATATATTGTTCCGCTAACTTAATCTTCCTTTAGCGTAACATGATTTTTAAAAAATAATAGAGCAACAAATTTTTTTCTTTGGCAACTTTTTAGCAACAAATGAGCAACAAATAAAAATATCAATTAGAATTGATCCGCCCACTTTGTTCCGCTAACATAAGACGTCAAAATTATTAACTGATTCTTTCAATAAAATATCACTGATTTACAGTGTGCTTATAACTGCTGTAATCAGTGACTACTGTTTTTCAATTTTAATTATAAGAATTATATAAAGTTTGCATAGAGCGACATTTAAAATTAGAAATATTACTTCGATTTAATTTCTAATGCAAGCTCAATAGAGAAGCTTCAAATATTAAATCGACTTTATAAGTCGGACAAATAAATGTCTGGCGACTTAATGACAATTATTCGTTCGTTATCTATTCAAAATAACAAGTTCAATATGCATGTAATATGAATAAATAAAATTAATATAATAAATATTTAGTAAATATAAATAAAATTTTAATTTTATATGAAATAGATAGGAAAGATAAATTATAGTTAAATATTACTGACAATAACGAAAGAAATATTACTGATACTGAGAAATATTACTGATTGAAACAGTCAAAATTATTAACTGACTCTTTCAATAAAATATCACTGATTTACAGTGCTGTACTTATAACTGCTGTAATCAGTGACTATTTACAGTTTTTCAATTTTAATTATAAGAATTATATAAAGTTTGCATAGAGCGACATTTAAAATTAGAAATATTACTTCGATTTAATTTCTAATGCAATCTCAATAGAGAAGCTTCAAATATTAAATCGACTTTATAAGTCGGACAAATAAATGTCTGGCGACTTAATGACAATTATTCGTTCGTTATCTATTCAAAATAACAAGTTCAATATGCATGTAATATGAATAAAATAAAATTGTTAATATAATAAATATTTAGTAAATATAAATAAAATTTTTAATTTGATATGAAATAGATAGAGAGATGAATTATAGTTTAATATTACTGACAATAACGAAAGAAATATTACTGATTGAAACAGTCAAAATTATTAACTGACTCTTTCAATAAAATATCACTGATTTACAGTGCTGTACTTATAACTGCTATAATCAGTGACTATTTACTGTTTTTCAGTGATAATACACTGATTCGCTTTTAGAGAGTACGTAAAGGATAACCGAAGATCGCCGGACGCGCTCCATTTATTCGCGTATCAGGGAGAGCCGAGATAAGCCATGGCCCGAAGATCATTCCTTACGATTTGGCACGTTCGAGGCGAACGATTACAACAACGTGCTCGGCGCTAAATGCTTCCTACGAGCGCGTGCATTTACAACGAAAAATCATGCTAATGCATCAGCCACTTGGAGATCACGATACGATCTTGAAACGACGCGGGAAAAAGAGGAAGGTAGACGAGAAGAAAGATGGGACGTCGAGAGTAAGCTGACGGTTAAAAATCATCGATTACCGGATACATTCCGACGACGTTTCTTGGAGATTTTCCAAATTTTACACAACAACTGTACGCGATATAAATATTATCTAATCATTTCCGCGCCGCGGACACCATAAATTACGGCCGTGAGATCATTATTTACGCGGCTGCGGACACTTGCGTAAGGAGAGTGGGACAAAAGTGGGCGGGGGTGCAAGCTTATACCCTCCGCAAGCCAATTACGACGCTGACAAAAACGATCTCTCGCTCCCGGCGTTTCTCAATCTTCCGGATAAAAGAGGTAAACAGCTGACGCTCTGACAGATAAACATCTGTCAAACGCGAGGTACACGTGTACGCGTTTGGTCTCTTATGGAATGCTTGAATCGATTTTCGATTATCCCGAAAGAGAGACGTTTAATCCGTCTCGTTCGATTCGCGATACGAATCGTTGTGTGCGAACGAAACTTGCAACTATCCATTGTACGTACACACACGTATTCCGATACACATCTATCTCTAACTACATAATCGGCATACTAGAGCCGGATTATCCGGCGCTCGAGTATCGGATTACGCCATTAAATTTTACGATCCCCGGTTAAGCCGCCGACATTTCAGACAAACGTTGAGCCTCGCGCGAAACAAGGTTGCGCATAAAGCGATGAGACGGCAAATAAACGTACACGTGGGAAAGAAGGAATAAAAAAGACGCGCAAATTCTTACTCTCATGTTTGAAAGCGTCAAGTCAAACGAGAAAAAAATCGTTCGATTGTATTAACAAGACGTATGATTGAAGACATTTTGGTTAAATCAAATAAGAATTTTTAGTTATGATAAGATTCGATTTTTTTATAACTAGAACGTTTAATAAATTTACTATAAGGATTTGGTTAGTATTTTCTGGGTGAATTTATCAAATTTCTTGTTACATTAATTTCTTTGCTTGCTTCTTAATTTAACTCGTATTCAATATTTGCCATGAAATGTATATAAAGAATTAATATTAACATTAAATCCAAAGTATATTTTTTTTCTTACGAGCAGTAGTGCCAGAAAGAGGACGCTAGTTCTCTGATTGTGTGTGTTTGAGCTGCATCCTCTTCTTGCATCAATGTTTATCAGTTTAATTTCTAACAAACTGAATTTAAAATAATTTATTCAATAATGTGGATTGAATTTATTCAATAGTCTTGTTGGAATTCAGAATATTAAACAGACTTTTGAGATTAGATGGAAAAAATTTTAAACGACTTGGTGCTGACAAGTTTAGTATTATTAACGAGAAAATTTGGTAAATTTAACAAGAAGAGATTAATCAGATTCATCTGATAATTTCTACAAGAATTCTGGTTCGTTCATTTTCCAACAGACATACTGGTTGAATCTACTAGAATTCTAATGCAACCAGATTTTTTTCTCAGTGCGAGTAATTAAATAATATTTAATTCTTGCATTATTGTTTATCAGTTTAATATCTAACAAACTGAATTTAAAATAATTTATTCAATAATGTGGATTGAATTTTGATCCAATAATCTTGTTGAAATTCAGAATATTAGACTTTTGAGATTAGATGTAAAAAATTTTAGACGATTTGGTGCTGACAAATTTAGTATTATTAACGAGAAAATTCGATAAATTTAACAGGAAGAAATTAATCAGATCCATCTGGTAATTTCTACAAGAATTCTGGTTCGTCCATTTTCCAACAGATATACTGGTTGAATCAGAATTCTAATTAATGCAACCAGATTTTTTCTCAGTGCGAGTAATCAAATAATATTTAATTCTTGCATCACTGTTTTATCATTTTATTTTCTAACAAACTGAATTTAAAATAATTTATTCAATAATGTGGATTGAATTTATCCAATAATCTTGTTGGAATTGAGAATATTAAACAGACTTTTGAGATTAGATGGAAAAAATTTTAGACGACTTGGTGCTGGCGAATTTAATATTATTAATCAGAAAATTTGAGGGACAGGAAGAACTTAATCAAATTCATCTGATAATTCCTATAAGAATTCTGGTTCGTCCATTTTCCAACACACATACTGGTTGAATCTACCAGAATTCTAATTAATGCAACCAGATCTTTTTCTCAGTGCGAGTGATTAAATAATATTTATTATCGCGCGCGCACAGTTTTGTGCGTAAAATTCGATTTCTCGCGTCGAAAAAGATCTCCTCCCCCTCGACGCAGCGTTAAAATATTTATCGTTTGCGCGCGCGCTTTTATTTCGTCAATTTCGTGACCTGGATATTCACCCGTCCAGAGAATCGAGGAGTTATGCGTTCGTACAAAGCCGGAAACGGGATGCCGGAGATGCGGCATTCGCTCGCCTATAGAGACCATAGGGGGAGAAAAAAAAAAAAAAAAAAGAGGACGAGAAAAAGCGAAAAAAAAAACCAAGCCGGAAAAGAGCGGAGGAAAAAAAGAGAGGCGAGCAAAACAGAAATAAGCGCTATTCGAGCGATGGAGGTCGACGACCCGAGGTACCACCATACCACCTGTGCGCCCTAAACCGGTCTCATTTTCGCTTGTTTTCGATGACAAACTGCAAACAAACCGTCCGCCTCTCTCCCCATCTTCCCCTCCCTTCCCAGATATCGAAAACATCGAGATATCGTCGTCGAAAATTTGTTTACTCTCGAGACGTTTCAAGGAGAGAACAACTCGCGCGCAAAATAAACGCAACAAGTATCTCCGGCCGCGAATAAAATATTCCAATTCTCTCAATCGCTCAGATATAATACGTTCTCGGTTTCTTTAAATGACGATGATGCGCCGCATATTAAACACACGCGCGCGCGCGCGCGCGCGCGCGACGCATCAGCTGTTCGCGCGAAGAGAGAAAGAGAGAGAGAGAGAGAGAGAGAGACGAGATCTCGTCCTCCGAGAGACGATCGCGTTCCTCGACCCCGCGGAAACGAGGCTAACCGAGCGCTCCTCCGGGGATGAAACCTCCGGGGAAGATGGGGGGACGGCGGGGGGGAGAAGGGGGGAGTCGATCGCGTCGAGGTTAGGCTAGGTTGGGTTAGGTTGGACCGCTGGACCGCGGCCTTTCAACCCCGAACGCGCGAGGGAAAATTCGAGGGAGTCGAATTCTCTCTCTATGTCTTTCTCTCTCTCTCTCTCTCTCTCTTTCTTCTCGAAGACGAAGACGCGGGAGCGCGAATCGCTCGTCGGGGATCCGTCCCCCGCGGTTCCGCTCCGAACGAACCACCGCCGAGGCACACCGGCGGGCCAGGTCGATAGCAATGGCGTCGCCGAGCGGGCAGGCAGAAAATCAATCGCGTGCACGACACGCGGCACCTGTTTTGACGCGCCTATCTCGGGAGCGGCGACGGGGGTAACATTTTTTTTTTCTCCTCCAGGAGAGAGCCTCCGTCCGGAGTCGCTAGACCTCTTTTTCTCTCTCTCTCTCTCTCTCTCTCTCCGGCTTCGAGTTTCCTCGTCGTCGAGACGAGCGAGCGAGACGCGAAGCGGAGCGAGAGAAAGGGGAAAAATACAGGGGGCGACGTTACCGACCGAGGGGCGGCCGGAAAAGACGGGGCCGCGGGGTCACTCACTCGCTCGCTCGCTCATTCGCTTATTCGCTCATTCGCACGCACATTCGCATACTCGCGTGGGGATCCTTAAGTTAATGCTGGCTGGCTTACTTTTGATCACTCGATCCGTCGTGGGGAGCTTCTGCGAGTTGTTGGAGGTCATGCTGTACGAGGATGAAGTGACGAGTGGGCGCCTCTCTCTCTCTCTCTCTCTCTCCCTCGTTCACCTCTTCTCTCTCTCTCTCTCGCGCGCGCGGGATGGCCTCTCGCGCTGTCCTCGTCACTCGCGCCCGCGCTCCGCCGTGTGTCACTCGCGCCCGCAACCGTTTCTCTTCCGCTTTCCCTTCACGGTTCCACGTCCTCCGCGGATCCTCGTTCCTGCCCCCTCGTTCCTGCTCCTTGATCTTATCCTTCCCACCTTCGTCCGCCTCCCTGCTCCTCTCGCGTGTTCACTCGCGCGAGAGTTATAGCGGCCACCTTCGGAGGGGTTGGGTAGAAGGAGAGGGCGGTATTTTCACCTCGAGAGCCCGGCGCGGCCGCCGCGCACACACACACGAGGCACACACGCGCGCGCGGAAATATACGCCGCCGCGAGGAGGGGGGGCCGGGGGGAGGGAGGGTGGCGGCGGAGAGGTGACGGAAGTTATCGCGCGGCGCGGCACATCGGTGCCTAGGAACCTGTTCCACGGGCGTTTCTTGACGGATTTTTTTCTCGGAGGGCGAAAGGGGAGACTGCTCTCTTCTACCTTCAAGGCGGTCCCCTCTCGGCACACACCCTCAGGGGGGAGGGGTAGGTCCCCGATGCCGCGGGGGATCCTCGACGGAGCTCTCGGGGATCGTTGGACCACGCGCGAGCCGCACGACGACGACGACGACGACGACGACGACGACGACGACGGCGGCGGCGACGACGACGACGACGACGACGGCGGCGACGACGATGGCCGATTTAGATGGGCCGACAACTCGAGTGAGAACGGGGAGAAACGACGACGATGACGGGCGAGCGTCCGCTCCTTCCTCGCAAGCGCGACACTGACGCGATTTACGGATAGTAGGTTCGAGGAGAGAGACGGTTTCGGGCTGTTCGATGGCGCGAAGTTGGCGACGAGAAGGAACGACGCGAAGTACGTCGCAGAGACGACTCACAACGCGGACCGGGGAATCCGGGGCGAACGATACGAGGCACCGCGACACCGACACCCACGGTCGAGACACCACGCCGCTCAATTTTATCTACAAGATGTCTGTCTCTCTGCTTCTCCGCGGCGCGCACACTGACGGCTCCCCGCGGACAGGAGGACGAACGGCCGCGCAGCCCGCCGCGCGCAGCGATCATTCGCGACAGCTGATTGGTGGAGCCGCCACCAGCTGCCGCCACCCGCGGCGCTATAAGAGCGACGGTAGAGGCGCCACCGACCACTGACGGCGCGAGGGCCCGACTCTCCTCGTCGATACTCGGCGCGGATTGCGTTGCATTAAGGATGTTTTTGTATCTATTTTGAAAATAGGGAGAATTTCATGAAAATTGGACGGAATGGTTTTACATGTGTTGAGAATTTTTTCAGTTTAATTTTGAAATCGATTCGGTAAAGCGTTCACGAGTTAGAAGGATTTTTATTTTGCATCGAATTATCATGTGTTCTTATGGGAAATGTATAACCATGTCGATTTAAATGATAAATATATATGGAAATAATATTCAGAATTTGTTTAAAATTTGCAAAAAAAAGATGTTTTGTATCTATTTTGAAAATAGGGAGAATTTCATGAAAATTGGACGGAATGGTTTTACATGTGTTGAGAATTTTTTCAGTTTAATTTTGAAATCGATTCGGTAAAGCGTTCACGAGTTAGAAGGATTTTTATTTTGCACCGAATTATCATGTGTTCTTATGGGAAACGTATAACCATGTCGATTTAAATGATAAATATACATTGAAATAATATTCAGAATTTATTTAAAATTCTGCAAAAGGATGTTTTGTATCTATTTTGAAAATAGGGAGAATTTCATGAAAATTGGACGGAATGGTTTTACATGTGTTGAGAATTTTTTCAGTTTAATTTTGAAATCGATTCGGTAAAGCGTTCACGAGTTAGAAGGATTTTTATTTTGCACCGAATTATCATGTGTTCTTATGGGAAATGTATAATCATGTCGATTTAAATGATAAATATACATTGAAATAATATTCAGAATTTATTTAAAATTCTGCAAAAAGGATGTTTTGTATCTATTTTGAAAATAGGGAGAATTTCATGAAAATTGGACGGAATGGTTTTACATGTGTTGAGAATTTTTTCAGTTTAATTTTGAAATCGATTCGGTAAAGCGTTCACGAGTTAGAAGGATTTTTATTTTGCACCGAATTATCATGTGTTCTTATGGGAAACGTATAACCATGTCGATTTAAATGATAAATATACATTGAAATAATATTCAGAATTTATTTAAAATTCTGCAAAAAGGATGTTTTGTATCTATTTTGAAAATATTGAGAATTTCATGAAAATTGTACGGAATGGTTTTACATGTGTTGAGAATTTTTTCAGTTTAATTTTGAAATCGATTCGGTAAAGAGTTCACGAGTTAGAAGGATTTTTATTTTGCACCGAATTATCATGTGTTCCTATAGAAAATGTATAACCATGTCGATTTAAATGACAAATATATGGAAATCATATTCAGAATTTATTTAAAATGTGCAAAAAAGGATGTTTTGTATCTATTTTGAAAATAGGGAGAATTTCATGAAAATTGGACGGAATGGTTTTACATGTGTTGAGAATTTTTTCAGTTTAATTTTGAAATCGATTCGGTAAAGCGTTCACGAGTTAGAAGGATTTTTATTTTGCACCGAATTATCATGTGTTCTTATGGGAAACATATAATCATGTCGATTTAAATGATAAATATACATTGAAATAATATTCAGAATTTATTTAAAATTCTGCAAAAAGGATGTTTTGTATCTATTTTCAAAATTGAGAATCTTCGGTGCAATTTTTCAATCGATTCACTAAAGCACAAGTTAGAAGGATATTAATTTGCACCGAATTATCATGTGTTCTTATGGGAAATGTATAACCATGTCGATTCAAATGACAAATATACATGGAAATAATATTCAGAATTTGTTTAAAATTTGCAAAAAAGGATGTTTTGTATCTATTTTCAAAATATTGAGAATTTAATGAAAATTGTACGGAATGTTTTTACATGTGTTGAGAATTTTTAGTATAATTTTGAAATCGATTCATTAAAGCGTTCACAAGTTATAAGGATTTTAATTTGCACAGAATTAATATGTGTTCTTATGGGAAACGCATAACCACGTCGATTTAAATGACAAAAACATATGGAAATAACATTCAGAATTTGTTTAAAATTTGCAAAAAAGGATGTTTTGTATCTATTTTCAAAATTGTGAATTTCATGAAAATTGTACGGAATGTTTTACATGTGTTGAGAATTTTCAGTTTAATTTTGAAATCGATTCAGTAAAGCGTTCACGAGTTAGAAGGATTTTTATTTTGCACCGAATTATCATGTGTTCTTATGGGAAACGTATAACTATGTCGATTCAAATGGCAAATATACATGGAAATAATATTCAGAATTTGTTTAAAATTTGCAAAAAAAGGATGTTTTGTATCTATTTTGAAAATATTGAGAATTTCATGAAAATTGTACGGAATGTTTTTACATGTGTTGAGAATTTTCAGTATAATTTTGAAATCGATTCATTAAAGCGTTCACAAATTATAATTTGCACCAATTAACATGTATTCTTATCGGAAACGTGTATAACGTCGATTCAGATGACAAAAACACATGGAATTAATATTCAGAATTTGTTTAAATTTGCAAAAAAGGATGTTTTGTACCTATTTTCAAAATATTGAGAATTTAATGAAAATTGTACAGAATGTCCTAATATATGTTTAGAATCTTTAGTGCAATTTTTCAATCGATTCAATTTTTAAAGCGTTCACAAATTATAATTTGCATCGAATTAACATGTGTTCTTATGGGAAACGTATAACCACGTCGATTAAAATGACAAAAACACATGGAAATAATATTCAGAATTTGTTTAAAATTTGTAAAAGTTTAGATACAGAGGAAATATTTGGACAAATAATATTATACAAGTACTAACTGGTTAAAAAGATATTAAATATAATTCAATGAAGTTAGCCATGTATCTGTCGCAAGGCGAAATTCTCTGCAAAAGTTAATCATTTCGCCAATTTGTGACCGTTATTTTCAAAATCTTATTTGCTCGCGACCCTCAAATACAAGAGAAATACATATTCAATTATAAGATACAAGAGATCACAACATTCGAAATTCAATATATCACAGTTGATCTTGTTATTCTCGAGTTCCTTCTTCCTTGTTTCAACGAATTACTAACGGAAAATTTTAAATTATTCGATGCCCTGTTTTGGGCCTCACATTGGGCAATTAACAAAATTCGGAATATTTCCGTAAAAACGCAATAAATATTAAAAAATACATCTCTGCACTGTAGCTAAGATCAAATTGTAAACATCCTTAATCGAAATGATTAACGAAATTATATTAATCGAAATTATATTAATCGAAATTATATTATAATTATATTATAATTAAATTATATTATAAATCATATTATATTTTAATATCTTTTTAACCAGTTAAAACTTATATGATATTATTTGGCCAAATATTTCCTATGTATCTAAGCTTTTGCAAATTTTAAACAAATTCTGAATATTATTTTCATGTGTTTTTGTCATTTAAATCGACGTGGTTATGCGTTTCCCATAAGAACACATGTTAATTCAGTGAAAATTAAAATCCTTATAACTTGTGAACGCTATAGTGAAACGATTTAAAAATTGTATTGAAGATTCTAAACATATGTAAAGACATTCTGTACAATTTTCATTAAATTTTCAATATTTTGAAAATAGGTACAAAACATCCTTAACAAAATTCGGAATATTTCAATAAAAACGCAATAAATATTAAAAAATACATCTCTGTACTGTAGCTAAGATCAAATTCCACGCAATTTCTCATATTCAAAATACACCAAAAGTAGATATTGATATTTTCAACTACTTTTTGCTGAGATTATGCTTATAAAACATCCTTAAATCTGTTCCCCTCTGCTCTTGTTTAGCTCACCACGTTTCCAACGATGTAAAATGAGAAACACATCGTTCTAGATCCGAATAGAATCTGGGAGAAGGAATGGAGATTAAGTACAGTTGGAATTATCGAAATAAAACATGTATTTTATAGCACGACACTTGAATCTTTCAATATGTCATCAATCAATATGAACTGTATCAAAACTCGAGCGTAAACTGTAGAATTGCTCGAGCGATATTAGAGAATAATTTTATTATTTATATTATACAGGGTGAGGTTTTATTTCAATGTGCGTCAATCTTTTTCTCATAAAATATTATCGCGGAATATTATCGACTGCATAATAAATTAATCGGCACATAAATACCAATTATTTGGATCGACCGTTTCAAATGCTCGAATATAATGTGTAAAATTAAAGCAAATTTAAAGCTGAACTTATATAGTATGGATTTATTATTATTATTATTATTAAAGCTACGTATTTATTATTATTATTATTATTATTATTATTGTACACATTATATTCGAACCTTCGATACGGTCGATCAAAAAACATTGACATTTATATACCAATCAATTTATTACGCAGTCATTAATCTCCCGTCTGATAAAAAGATTGACACACGAAATAAAAGTCACTCTGTATTAATGATATTTATTTATGCGAATAGAATATTTTATTTTGATTTTCCTATGAACAAATGGATATCAAGGCACAGTAGTGTTATCGGGTATCCTTTATGCGTCCACGGAATATCCATTTACACACGTGAAGAACCGAGTGTTTGAATGCAATTTCAAAGAGAGATGAACGAGCGATTTTTCGAATCTCCAGTTCACGTACAGAGAAAATATCCGCGAGGAAGAATTGAATATAGTGAAATTTAATTATCACATTTTTGTCTTTATCTTAATTATATTAAAAGAAATCCCGCTTTCATCGCATTTATTATTAAATAAAATTCACTTTGATAGAGGTTTAAGTGAGACGGAGGATTTTGAAAATGCGTCTCTCTCGATTTGATTTTTCTTGGGCACAGATATATTGATAATATAGAGCACAATGTGATTAAAGATCATAAAACGTTACATTAATTTTATCCAACGTTGGTAATAAACAAGCGCAGATAAACGACAGCCAGTAAAGTTAGTATCTGTTTTCGCTTGATAAGATATTTAATAAGCAATATTTGTCAGTTATCATCGCTTTGAAAATAAAGTTATTATATTCAACAAATCTATCGATCAAAATATAAAAGATTCGAAATTAGGAAATTATAACGTTTGATAAATTTATGAAGAGCCTTGATAGGATTAATCCGCAAAGCACTTTGTGCAAAGTAGTGCTTGTTTAACATAATAGCAGATCATTATGTCCGTGCAAATCTCGCCATTCATTTCCATACAGCTGGCTTTATTGACTGTAAAAGAGGAAAATATGTTATATATATTTTGAAATGAAAGACAGTATATTAGACTTAAAAATACACTTAAATTAGATAATAGATTCTTATTTTAATTCACATTTAACTGATGAAATTTTACCTCGATTTTTTAATAATTTAAAAAAATAGAAACATCTAGGATTAAAAGCAAAAAGGAGAGAATATATAAAAGAAATCAAATTTATATAAAAATAAATAAAAATAAAAAATAAAAATAAAAATAAAAAATATAAATATAAATATAAAAATATAAAAATATAAATATAAAAATAATAAAAATATAAATATAAAAATATAAAATAAAAAATATAAATAAAAATAAAAAATAAATTTATATAAATAAAATGTTTATATATATTAAATAAAATATTTAAATTATAAATCGAAATAATTGCTTGTTTCAGGAATTGATGAACGAGTTTTACAAAAGAATAAGCTTTCTTTCCAAAATCTTCTTGATAATAATATTAAGTTCAGTCTTCAATTTAAGCTTTTAGAAGAATTAATTTTTAATAAAATGCTCCTCGCTTGCAGAAGATGGCACTAACAGGATTGCTTTCTCTTGCAGTTGTAAATATTTTTTCGATCTCATTTTCCTATCTAATCTTCTAATGTTGCGTATATCCTTCCGAAAATTATCGTTATTGTCGCAGTATATTGGAAATTGTCGGGAACTTTTGGAATCGCATCAAGACCTTCGACCTTATATTGTTATATTTGTTATTTTCCCCATTATTCCTTATATTGAAAGTTATCTCGTTGGATGAACTTTCACATTTTCAATATTGTACATTTCCATATTTCCTATTGTAAGCATCAAGGAACATTATGTAAACGAGTAGGAATACAGAATGTGACCATGAATGGCTGAGCAGTACAATGATTATCAGCAAACAGTAAGAGGGAGCTCTTACATAGTAAAAAATTGTGCGTCCATATGTTAACATTTTCTTGTGTTAGCACGTTTTGAATAATATTTCAATGTAAAATTAACATACAACTGATATGTCATTATTTTTATAACGTTTTCATGTGTTACATTTACGTCAACTTTATAACTTAACACTTTGTATATGATTCTTAGAAATAGAATATTATTTTGAATATTTTTAACATAATCATTTTAAACAATCAATATGTTTCGAAGTCAGTTTAACATTCTAGGAAAAGTTAAAGTAAATCTAGGAAAAGTTAAAGTAAATCTAGGAAAAGTTAAAGTAAAAGTCTTCAAATAATCTTGAATTTTTACAAAATAATCAAATTTATTAAAATCAAATGTTTCTATTACAAATAATTTAAGTCAAAATAATGATTGTTATATGTTAATATTTTTATAACGTTTTCATGTGTTACATTTATGTCAACTTTATAACTTAACACTTTGTATATGTCTCTTAGAAATGGAATATTATTTTGAATATTTTTAACATAATCGTTTTAAACAATCAATTTAACATTCAGGTCAGTTTAACATTCTAGGAAAAGTTAAAGTAAATCTTCAAATAATCTTGAACTTTGACGTACAAAATAATCAAATTTATTAATCAAATGTTTCTATTACAAATCATTTAAGTCAAAATAATGACTGTTATATGTTAATATCCTACAACAATTCTTACGAGTTATTGTAATTATTTTTTCATGTAATTTTTAATTAATTTTTTTACATCACAGTTAAAATCACAATAACAAATATAAATGTAAAGTATCGTGTCAATTATTTAACATTTTTAGTTTGTCAATAAGTAACATACGACGAATGAGTTATTTTAACTTAAAATTTAGAATGGACTTTCTGGGACATATGAAAAATGTTATAATTAACATTTTATTTTTTACTGTGTACTGAAGATCAAATCTCTGATTTGAAATATTGATTTTTGGATGCTCCATATATGAAATTCTCCAAGGCCTTCAATTTGCTTCATTCCATTCTCTCTTGGAGAGAATTAAAAAAGTAAAATTGACTCGATTTTTACCTCATATTGATTTCATATTTATCTCATATTTACCACTTACAATTTGAAATATCATTTGAAATGTCATTCGAATTTATCAGTTATAGCTGACAATATGGTAATTATCAATACGACAGAAAAATCGATTCAATTTTATCACAATATTAAAAATTATTTGAAAAAGTAGTCTTATAATGCAAAATCTCGAGAATTTTTTGAAATCTTGCGTTAAGCTGATTTTGATATCATCGAGTTCATGGACCGATGCTGTCCGGATTTCCGTTCGTCAACGTCGGACAAAAAGATACAGCTTTCATGATTACACACTATTATAATTCAAATTCTCTATTATTTCGCTTATATAAGGAATGCTACAAAGAATTTGAATAAAATATGACACACAGATGAGAATACCATACTTTTTTCATTAGGAATATTTATAAACAATTATTCCATAATAACATAATTTATTTTCTTTTTTAATATAATCAATGATAAGAATGAAATGATCAAATTTGATCGCTTATAAATTTTTCATATGATAAATGTACGAAAATTATGAAATGAAAAAATTTAACTATACTCAATCATTCATCTTTCGTTTAATGTTTTTAATCATACGAGAATAATTTTATTAATATGATGTACGTAACAATAATATAAAAATACATTTAAAAAAGAACAAATCGAAAGAAACGTCATAATTATTATGATTAAAATAGTTCTATGTGTTTTTTTTTATACTTTATTATTCCAATTCTTGCATTTTTTGATAAACATTCAGAAGCGATATGAACATAAGGGTGAGCAATTCGAGGAAAAAGAGTTCAACACTTTGACTGACTCTAAATAAATTCATAGAGATTCGATCAATGATATTAAAAGCGATCGATTTTGTGCTCTGTATTTTATGTAGTGTAATTTAATATTACTAATAATTTTATATTACAATTATTTTTGAAAAGTAATCAAGCAGAAAAGGATACAGCACATTTATAGCGTACAAGAAACCGTATGTAGAAGATATACACACTACTCTTTAAAAGTGAATCAGTGAAAATATCACTAATTTAAATTAAATAGTAAAATTAAATAGTAAAATAAGATTTCACTGAGAATCAGTGAATATTTTACTGATCTTCAGTGGAAATGCTTATCTTTTTGTTATTTTATATCTTGATTATGGTCAGTTAAAATAAAATTCACTGTAAAATCAATAAATTTTACTGTAAAACCAGTAAAATTCACTGTAAAATTAATAAATTTTACTGTAAAACTAATAATCGCTAGTTCGTTCATTTACAATCGCTATCTCTCTCGTATTTAGTTTTAGTTATAAGAATTATATAAAGTTTGCAAAGAGCGACATTTAAAATTAGAAGTATTATTTTGATTTAATTTCTGATACAAGCTCAATAGAGAGGTTTCAGATATTAAATCGATTTTTATAAGTCGGATAAATGCCTGGTGACTTAATGAAAATTATTTGTTCGTTATCTATTTAAAATAACAAGTTCAATATGCATATAATATAAATAAAATAAAATTGTTAATATAATAAATATTTAGTAAATATAAATAAAATTGTTAATTTTATATGAAATAGATAGAGAGATGAGTTATAGTTAAATATTACTGACAATGAAAGAAATGAAATATTAAGAAATAGAATATTAAGAAAAAGAATATTACTGATATTGAGAAATATTACTGATTGAAACAGTCAAAATTACTAATTGATTTTTTCAAAATAAAATATAATAACTGATTTACAGTGCTGTACTTATAACTGCTATAATCAGTGACTACTTACTGTTTTTCAATGATAATACACTGATAATTCACTTTTAGAGAATACATAATAAAATATCAAATAAGAATCGAACAAATTTATTGAGGTGAATATTTATATATATGTTCTTTTTTATAAATATTTCACATAAAAAATTGTTCCAAATGAGAGATTGCATATATACCTTTGCCTTTCGAAATAAGAATTATGTCTTTATGACCTTTGATTTCAAGCTGCGAAAAATATTTGGTATATTTAGTTGCCTAATCAGGTGACAGATAAACTCTTCGCAAAAATCGAGAATTCAGTAGACAATCAATGAGATGATGCAAGAAGTGTGTCTCTTGTGTCTCAAACAATATTTGTAATCCGCCAATGTTCATGTACGACATGACACGAGCGTGTTGTTATCGACTTTATCAAAATCTCTTTCATTACTCATTGGGCTCATGTACGAGCTAGCGTAAACAGCCGGCAGCGTCGATATTCGCTGCCTCTGGTGTCTGCGAGAGTGCGATAGTCAGTCTGCCTGTCATTCGGCCGCGAGAGTGTCTTCTCTTCAATATAATGGAAACGAACGGGACCGTGCATTACGCTCTGGTGGCCCTTTGGGAGAAGACCGGCTGCAGGATCGTCGCGGATTATCCCGCGGATCAGGACCCGACCTATCGTGCCCTCACCCTCAGCACCGTCGACGGCCTGAAGACGGTCGAGGACGAGAAAATCAGCGTCGATCGGGACAAGTAAGATCCTCCTTCTTCGCATTAGCTTGTGTATTCGATCGCACACGAAACATTCTTCTCGTATGTGAAGGATACATATTTATGTCGTGATAAGATTGACATTTATAGAAGCGAGGTTCCTTAGAGATTTGTACATTTCCAAAGTTGTTTTCTGATTAGAGCGAAAAGAGTTAAATTTATTACGAGATATATTCGAGATATGCGAGTGTCAGCGGTTTTTCTTGTTATTGCATACTAGTAGAGCTAAACAAGTGTTATATAATAATTGTATGAATTATATAATAGGCTGCAGTGGATTAATTATGCGGGATAAGATTGATTTATTTTTTTGTTGTTATTTTTTTTAAGGATGTTTTGTATGTACAATCCCAGCAAAAAGTAGCTGAAAATCAATATTGACGAATATTCACTTTTGGTGTATTTTGAATATGAGAAATTGTGTGGAATATTACAATTTGAACTTAGCTACAGTGCAGAGATGTATTTTTTAATATTTATTGCGTATTTATTTATTAAAATATTCCGAATTTTGTTAAGGATGTTTTGTACCTATTTTCAAAATATTGAGAATTTAATGAAAATTGTACAGAATGTCTTTACATATGTTTAGAATCTTCAATACAATTTTTAAATCGTTTCACTACAGCGTTCACAAGTTATAAGGATTTTAATTTGCACAGAATTAACATGTATTTTTATGGGAACCGCATAACTATCGATTCAAATGACAAAAACACATGGAAATAATATTCAGAATTTGTTGAAAATTTGCAAAAGTTTAAATACAGAGGAAATATTTGGTCAAATAATATTATACAAATGCTAACTGGTTAAAAAGATATTAAAATATAATATAATTTATAATATAATTTAATTATAATATAATTATAATATAATTTCGATTAATATAATTTCGATTAATATAATTTCGTTAATCATTTCGATTAAGGATGTTTACAATTTGATCTTAGCTATAGTGCAGAGATGTATTTTTTAATAAAAGAACGATTAATTAACGATAATTTAAATCACACTGGTAATTTATTGGTAATGTATCACTCACAATGTTTCGACCATGGGTTTTGGTCCTTATCAAGTGAACTACAAATTATTTACAGTATTATAAACAATAAAAAAATTGCGGTAATCCGAAATAAAAAGTGAGCAGAAAATTATATACATACAGTAAATTAGTTAATTATTATATTGTGAGAAATGAAGAAATCACATTGTCAAAATTCCATAATGTCAACCTCCCCTTAAAGACAAAGAGAAAGACTAAACTGACTTTATTAGTCTATCATAAATATTGTTTAGATTTTCAGTGTCCTTTTGTAAGTTAATAGTGTTGTCAAACTTTTTTATAAAAATCATTTCAGCAATTTCTCTCTTTCTTACATGTTTTTCATTAAAATAATCGGTATTGACCAATCAAAGTCATAATTAAATTCCATTAGTTAATTATTATATTGTGAGAAATGAAGAAATCACATTGTCAAAATTCCATAATGTCAACCTCCCCCTTAAAGACAAAGAGAAAGACTAAACTGACTTTATTAGTCTATCATAAATATTGTTTAGATTTTCAGTGTCCTTTTGTAAGTTAATAGTGTTGTCAAACTTTTTTATAAAAATCATTTCAGCAATTTCTCTCTTTCTTACATGTTTTTCATTATGTAAAATAACCGGTATTGATAATCAAAGTCATGATTAAATTCCATTTTATGTTTGCTAACAGAGAGATTACTTTCATGCAATTTAATGTTGCAAATAATTTGTAGTTCACTTGATAAGGATCAAATCCCATGGTCGAAACGTTGTAAGTGATACATTACCAACCAATAAATTGCCAGTGTGGTCGATTTAAATTACGTTCTTTTATTTTATCTACTAGCCACATTCAAGAATTTAACGGTATTTTTTAATATTTATATTTATTGCATTTTATTAATTTTTTTATATTTATTGCATTTTTACTGAAATGCTCCGAATTTTGTTAATTGAAATGATTAACTTTTGGCAGAGAATTATATTTAATATCTTTTTAACCAGTTAGTACTTGTACAATATTATTTGATCAAATATTTCATCTGTATCTAAATTTGTGCAAATTTTAAATTCTGAATATTATTTCCATATGTTTTTGTCATTTGAATCGACGTGGTTATACGTTTCCTTAAGAATACATGTTAATTCGGTGCAAATTAAAATCCTTCTAACTTGTAAATGCTTTAATAAATCGATTTAAAAATTGTACTGAAGATTTTAAACATATGTAAAGACATTCTGTACAATTTTCATTAAATTCTCAATATTTTGAAAATAGGTACAAAACATTCTCAATCGAAATGATTAATTTTTGGCAGAGAATTTCGCCTTGTGACAGATACATGGCTAACTTCATTGAATTATATTTAATATCTTTTTAACCAATTAGTACTTGTACAATATTATTTTATCAAATATTTCCTCTGTATCTAAACTTTTACAAATTTTAAATAAATTCTGAATATTATTTCCATGTGTTTCTGTCATTTGAATCGACGTGGTTATACGTTTCCCATAAGAACACATTAAGTCGGAACAAATTAAAATCCTTATAACTTGTGAACGCTTTAATAAATCGATTTAAAAATTGTACTAAAGATTCTAAACATATGTAAGGACATTCTGTACAATTTTCATTAATATTCAATATTTTGAAAATAGGTACAAAACATCCTTAATCGAAATGATTAACTTTTGGCAGAGAAATTCGCCTTGTGACAGATACATGGCTAATTTCATTGAATTATATTTAATATCTTTTTTAACTAGTTAGTACTTGTATAATATTATTTGACCAAATATTTCCTCTGTATCTAAACTTTTGCAAATTTTAAACAAATTCTGAATATTATTTCCATGTGTTTTTGTGTCGACGTGGTTATACGTTTCCCATAAGAACACATGTTAATTCGGTGCAAATTAAAATCCTTATAACTTGTGAACACTTTAGTGAATCGATTTAAAAATTGTACTGAAGATTCTAAACAAATGTAAGGACATTTTGTACAAATTTTTCATTAATTCTCAATATTTTGAAAATAGGTACAAAACATCCTTAATCGAAATGATTAACTTTTGGCAGAAAATTTCACCTTGTGACAGATATATGGCTAACTTTATTGAATTATATTTAATATCTTTTTAACCAGTTAGTATTTGTATAATATTATTTGACCAAATATTTCCTATGTATCTAAACTTTTGCAAATTTTCAACAAATTCTGAATATTATTTCCATGTGCTTCTGTCATTTGAATCGACGTGGTTATACGTTTCCCATAAGAACACATTAATTCGGAGCAAATTAAAATCCTTATAACTTGTGGAACGCTTTAGTGAATCGATTTAAAAATTGTACTGAAGATTCTAAACATATGTAAGGACATTCTATACAATTTTCATTAAATCTCAATATTTTGAAAATAGGTACAAAACATCCTTAATGAACATAAAGTTGAATTTTTCTACAGATATACGGTGCATGTGTTGATCGGGGAACTTCATTATGCCTGTCTGACATCGAAATCGAATTGCCCTACGTCAGCAATACAAATAGAATCTTGCTCTCAAATATTTCTTCAGAAGCTGCGTGACGTTTATAGAGAATTACCGATATTGGCGGACTTATCGAAAGACCTGACCAATCTCGCGGTGGCTGATTTCTCGAAACCTTTAAGGAAGATAATTGTAAGTGATCAAATAATTTTATGGAACATAAGGTAAAAAGAAGCAATAATATAAAATAAAAATAATAATATAAAAAATTTATTTTTTTTTTAGTCTCATCAAATTTTAATATCGATATAATTGTATATAATAATTTACAAATGTGAGTATTTACGCCAACAGTCATACCACGTTGTAAAGCACCAGTTCTCGTCCGATCACTGAAGTTAAGCAACGTTGGGCATGGTTAGTACTTAGATGGGTGACCGCTTGGGAACACCATGTACCGTTGGCACTGATTTTTTTTGCTAATGCAAATATTATTAATATATACTCCTGGACAAAATTAACGCCTATTTTTTTCACTTTTTCTTTGAAAGCTGATATTTCAATTTTAACGAAAAATTTTAAAGAAAAAGTTACAACAAATTATGCGTTAATTTTCTCCAGGAATATATTACACGGTAAAAAACATTTTGTATTTCTGTTGAAATTTTCTCGTGTAAAAATTTTTGTGTTAAATTTTTAACATACTCTTATGTTAATGTAACATATTATCGTTGTGTTATTTTGACATTTCTGCGTTGAGTTAATATTCACCGTTTCTAAGAGTTAAAATAACACAATTAATATGTAAATGCACGAATTTTTGATTAAATAAGTTATATGTTAAAATGAACAGATAAGTTGTATTATTTTTCTCTCTATAACAGTTTCCATATGTTAAATCGACATATCTCTTCCATTATGTATCATAAAAATGTAAGAATAACATTTTCTTTTAATTAAATTTAACATTATAAATATGTTAATTTAACATAAACTTTATTTCCAGATAAAATTTAAGTGTTACACTTTTGTGTTAATTTTTAAACATATTACTTGTGTTATTTATTTACATACTTGCCTTCTTAAATTAACATTAAAATTACAGTGGATAAAGTGGGACATGTGAAATATGTTAAATTTAACACAAAATTTTTTACTGTGCATAGATTGTTAAATTTTTAGATTGTTAAATTTTCTATGGATAAATTAAAAATATCATATATATATATATTATATACATATGTATACATTTATATCGAAATCAAAATTTTATAAGGTATGACAATAATACTGACTGAATTATTATATATATGTAAATATATCTCGCTGAGACACTTTTACTTACACGTATATAAAGTATTATAATAAATAGAAGATACCACAATAGTCAATTTCTGTTTTCTTCTTCACTAAAAAATTCAAAATATTATCTTCTCGTCTAAATAAATTCTATTATTAAATTCTATTATTAATGCAATTCTATTATTATTGCAAAATTGATCTTCTAAAAATCTTTTAAAAGAAAAATAATATAAAAAAATGTAGTCATACAAAAAATAAAATCGATATTATTTCAGGAGGAATATAATTGTCAAGATATTAATTCTAAGAGTCTGATCTCGCGGTTAGAGGAAGATTTGGTCGAGATACGTGGCCTATTGATGGATGGAGTTCAAAAGTTGATCGATAGGGGCGAGAAATTGGACGAACTTCTCCGAAAGACGCAGAGTCTCGAAATTTCGGTATAAATAAATTATCCTTTATTTTCGTGTCCTTTTTCTCTGTTAACTATTAATCATATTGTTCGTAAAAGTGAAACGTTTTAATTAAGCATGTAAATTGTGACGCAATCCTATTAATACTAGTGTTATATTTAATTAAAAATTGCCAATTTGTGTAATAATTCATATGAAATCGATTTTTTCCAAATCGATTTATTAAATTCATTTAATACCTGGTAATTTAGTTCCAACGTGGCTTCGTTTATAAGATAACTATAATGGTATGAAGAAATGGAATTATAGTAATCTTGCATGCAGATTATAAGAAGCCACGAATCATTGACCTCGAGACGATTATGGCAATCGCCATTCCTTCGATACATAACATTTATGAATATTTTTTTTTTTACAGGCACGGGACTTTCACGTAGTAACAAGGATTCCGGAGAAGAAGAAAAAAAACATTTTTGTAGCGGCCGGTGGGGCACTGTTGATGTTAGTATCGACTTGTCTGTTAATAATTCTGATATATTCAGGAATATTGTGATCACTTCTTATGTAAAAACATTCGAAGCAAATATCAAGACTTCTCTTACATAAAATGTTTCAAAACTGAACGATTAAAATAGTTTAATAATTTTAAATGTGCCCTTTAAAAGTCTATATTAACTTTTTTCTCTTGATAGAATTATCAGCCAGATAAACAGAATTATTTCCGCCTATTTGAGAATAGTGTCAATATTGCGAGCGGCCTACGTTTCTTGATTTAATTTCTACATTGCATATTTTCTATATTATTTATTTGTAAGTATGACTGTGAAAATGACTCTCTATATTTTCTTTAAATGAGCATATATTAATATATAGTAATACATATTTTATATGTCATACATATCATATAAATATTTTATGTATCATGCATATCATATAAATATTTTATATATCATACAAATATTTTATATATATCATATATATCATACAAATACTTTATATGTATCATGTATATCATATAAATATGTATATTTTATATCTATATATATTGTATACAATTTTCTTTAATTAAAACTATATTCATGTTGATTACAAAAAAATGTTCCAAAAAATTGTGGTTTCCTATATATTTATCATTATCAAAAACACATATTTTCCATTCATTAGATAAGAATGGCGTCGATGTTGAGATTCTTAGTTAATCCTGTTGAATTGCAAAACGTGATTAAAGTTTGTAAAGTTTGTAATAAAAACATTTGAAACAAATATCAAGATTTCTCTTACATAAAATGTTTCAAAATGAACGATTAAAATATTTATTAAAAAAGTGTAATAATTTTAAATGTGCCCTTTGAAAGTCTATATTAACTTCTTTCTCTTAATAGAATTATCAGTCAGATTACACTGATAAAAAATTAGTTGAAATTACCATAATTTCACTATAATTTATAGTATCTTAAGGCGCCAAGCATATATAATGATGCATTTTACTATAAAAAATATAGTTGATATAACATGAAAATATAGTTGATATAACATGAAAATATAGTAAAATCATAATATCTATTTCATGTAACCATATGATTATGGTATACGTAGTGTTCCGGAATTCACTAACAGTACTGAAAATCTGTAATACATGTTACGTATATTACAGATTTTTAATATACGCAGTACCAAATCGTTTAAAAGTTTTTTCCATCTATAATTTTCCGTTTAAAATAATTTTTTTTAAATTCAGTTTGTCTGAAATTAAACTGATGAACAGTGATATGTCAGAAAGAGGATGCTCACATACATACAATCCGAGAACCTGCGTGTGAGTAGCATCCTTTTTCTCGCACTACTGTTAAGAGAAAAAATACTTATATATTTATATACTTATATATTTATATATTTATATTTAATATACTTTAAATCTTACGTATTCAATACTAGTCCTTTATATACATTTCCTGATAAATATTGAATAGGAGAAGAGTTAAGAATAGCGCCGCGTATCGGCAAGCGAAGAAACATGTGCCACATACAATTATTCCAAATAATAAGTTTTATATTGTTAAATGCTATTCATCAGGTTCCACGTACTATTTAGATATAGTTGTTATTATAATTGTTTTCAGTTATTACTACTATATTAATATCTAAACGAAAGATAATAATATAATAATATTTACCATTATTAATGTTACAATGACTATATGAATAGTAAAATTATATGTATCATTCCTTTCTTTCATTTTTACTTATATGATATTTAAAATTATTATAAATTATAGTAAAAAGTTTTATTGTTTCTCGATACCATGCGTATATAGTTTATATTACCAGTATTATAGTAAAATTTACTATAAAAATGAATATCCTAACTATAATTTTTTTACTATGCAATTATAGTCAATTTTATCATCGATTTTTTTATCAGTGCTAACTCGTATTCACTTTTTCATGAAATGTATATAAAGAATTGGTACTAAAACGAAGTCTAAAGTATATTTTTTTTCCTCTTATGAGTAGTAATTCTAGAATAGAGGACGTTGCTTACGTGTATATCAGAGAGCCACGTACATGTGCTGCACAGAGCGCTCTTCTTAGCATTACTGTTTATCAGTTTAATTATATTATATAATTAAATTTTTCTAAATAAAATATACTACTGGAAACTTTTTTCATAATTGAATGTACCTTATAAATTATAAAGTTATAAGAATCTAACCACATACATTGTTAACTGAATTATATGTAAAAAATATAATATTTTACTACTATTTTACTAATATAATTACAATTTATTATTATAATATATAGCTTCTTTTACTTTCATTTTAGTTGTGAACATCATATTTATAATATCATCATGTAAAAATGACAGTTATGTGCCTACCATACATATAATTGCATAAAAATATATTAATTTCACAATAACAATAATATATTATTGGATTTCCTATAAATCACACTGATAAAATAACTATATAAATATAATTGCCGCCAAAAATAACTATACTTTATAGTTAAATTATGATAACTGCAACCATATTTTCCTCTCAGCTTCTATAATTATTAGATTAATTATGTATAAATGCAAGAGCAAAAGATGCATTCAAATAATTAAAATTCCTATGTGCTATTCATCAAGCCTTTATAATCACCGTTTTTTAGTGTTCACTGGAATATATATATATATATATATATATATTCTTGACATTCGTTTCTATATTTATTATTTTCCAATCTGTTTACGATATGAAAGATAAATTATATATCTATAAAAGGTAAAAAAATAATCATATATATAAACATTTCTGTGACTAATATTAATAGTTCATTTAACTATATTTTTAACTGCAAATTTATACTATAAATATTATTGAAATTGAAAAGAGATGTGTGACACATGTTTCTTCATTTGCCATTACGCAACATCATAAATGACTAACTCGTATTCACTTTTTCATGAAATGTGTATAAAGAATTGGTACTAAGACGAAGTCTAAAGTATATTTTTTTCCTCTTATGAATAGTAATTCTAGAATAGAGGACGTTGCTTACGTGTATATCAGAGAGCCACGTACATGTGCTGCACAGAGCGCTCTTCTTAGCATTACTGTTTATCAGTTTAATTATATTATATAATTAAATTTTTCTAAATAAAATATACTACTGGAAACTTTTTTCATAATTGAATGTACCTTATAAATTATAAAGTTATAAGAATCTAATCACATACATTGTTAACTGAATTATATGTAAAAAATATAATATTTTACTATTAATATAATTACAATTTATTATTATAGTATATAGCTTCTTTTACTTTCATTTTAGTTGTGAGCATCATATTTATAGTATCCATGTAAAAATGACAGTTATGTGCCTACCATACATATAATTGCATAAAAATATACTAATTTCACAATGACAATAATATATTATTGGATTTCCTATAAATTACATTATTAAAATAACTATAAATGTAATTGCCGTCAAAAATAACTATACTTTATAGTTAAATTATGATAACTGCAACCATATTTTTCTCTCATCTTCTATATTTATTAGATTAATTATTTTTTAAATGCAAGAGCACAAGTTGCATTCAGATAATTAAGATTCCTATGTTCTATACATCAGGCCTTTTTATAATCGCCGTTTTTTGGTGTTCATTGGGATATATATATATATATATATATATATATATAAAATATACTCCATAATGCTCTAATTATATACTGTATATATATATATTATATACTGTATATATATATATATATATATATATATATATATACATAATATATATATATATATATATATATATTATGGAGTATATTTTAATATATGCAAAATATTATATCCGATAAATGATTTGCTATATATATGAATACGTATTTTATATGTTACATATAGGTATACATATATTCTACTCATAATTATATCTTTTATCATCTTTATAATATCTGTTTCTTATATTGTATTAGTTTCGTATTTAGTAGAAAAAATACGATTCTGTAGTAGTACTTGTATCTGTCTTTATTCTTAATAAAAGCAATTTTCAAAAGAAATAACATTATTTTTTGTCAAAAAATGTGACAAAAATACAAACTTAAGCAACAAAATAAACAATATTCAACAATATTCTCTTGCGTAAAAATTTTTTTCAACTCCTTCGTGATCATGAACTTTGCTTTTATCATGTTAATCGTTTTTAATGACGCAAATCGTGCTCATTAAATGTTAATCGTTTTTAATGACGCAAATAATCAAGTTATTCAATTCATAATATTTAAATGCAAAATTTGTATTCAGTGAATTAAAATCTTTAAATGCATTTTTTTGAGATTCTCCTTCATATTTAATTTATTTCTCATGTATAACATTATTTTATTGCAAATGTAAGATAAATATTATCGAGACTTATTCTAACTGAAATGGAGATACGGAACGAAAATTTCATTCCGTTGATTAAAAGCTATATAAGTCGTAATTTTATTATTGTCCTATATTATTTTCATATTATATCAAACTTTCATGTGCTTTAATATATAAAATACAAATTTTTAAAGAAAAAGAGGGAAAGAAAAAAATGAGTTTTCAAAAAACTTACAAAACACTGGCACAAATATTTATTTTGATTTTGATTAATTTTAAATATATAGATTAAGAGATACATATGTGTATTTTTCTATTTGATCTCTCAAATTGAAAAATTATTTACTTACAATGAAATACCTTAAAAAAATTGACTCACAATATTAGGTCTCATCAAAATCAATGACTGTCAAACTTTTGTCATGTTTTTTTTAAATAAAATCTCTCTTAAAATATAATACGCTCTTAAAAAAACGAGCAATTATTGAAATTGAAATAAAATTCAAACATAACAACTAGCGTCGTTCATTAGCTTTGCTTAAAATAATTCGAGATAATAAATTTCTAAATGATTTATTATTTAAAGCATGTCTATTTAAAAAATTATTTACTTAATTGAAAGTGTTAGGAAGATTGATGTAAAAATTTGTAATAAAATAAAATCTTTTCCTTATTTTGTAAATATCAATATTGATATCTTGATTCTGAAAATGATACATTTTAAATAGAAACAATCGCTATTTCTAATCAATGCTGGCATCTTAAATATAATTTTAAAATGACTTTATAATCATTTTCTTATGTTCTCAGATAAAGATAAATAAAAATTATTATTTGTCTTTGATTGAAATAATTCATGAATTATTCAATTGCCTGGTTTCTAAGAATTCTAATTATTAATATGCGCTTGAGTGGAAGAATAGTATAAATACACGCTTCAGATGTTTATTATCAGTTTATGCAACTTTGTTAAACTTATGCATCCGTTTAACGAGATTTATAATTCTATATTATAATTAATTATTTGAGTTATGTGTTTCCATTGATCTCTGCACATAGAATCTAATCGGTAATCTTTTTAAAATTTGTATAAAAGTTTATAACATTTTATTGCAAAATCCCAATTTAGTATTATAATTAATGTGAAACAAAATGTAATTTTAATGCAAATTTCTTTCTAATACCATAAGTTGTTAATTTTATTTGATTGTCATAATTTTATTAAATTATTATACAATATGTTGCAATATTCATATTATTATATTCTAAAATACACATTACATTAATTTTGAGAAAATGTTTAATACGATAATTATTAGATATCAAAATCGATACGCTATAATTAAATAAACAAAAAGACAAATAAAATAAATAATAAAATAAATAAGCTAAATAATAAAACAAATAAAATAAATAAGCTTTCAAACAATAATTATATAGTTTATATGATTATATTATTTATTTAACTTATCAAGATAATTACGAATATTGTTGAAAATCGAATATCTATTTTTATATATATATAAAAAATATTTATTTTATATATAATATTTTATATATATGTACGAAGAATAAAACACAATAAACGGAAGAAGCTTAATCAAGTGGTCAAAAAACATCAGGACGGTTAAGAAACAAAATCGATACAATGTTCATTACTATATTGGTATTTTCTATATTTATTTTATTGGTATACAATTATTATGTGTATTATAAAAAATATGGGCAATTTCTTAATCTTATACCGGGACCATCGGGTTTTCCGATTATTGGCAATGCGCTCCAACTATGTGTGTCAACAGGTAAATACAAAATTTCTAATCTATTTACATTAATTGATAAACGAAATCTGTGTCACGTATACAAGCAAAAATTCATAAATCATTTATTCTAAACATATATTCTAAACATATATTCTAAATATATATTTATCAAGTTTATTACATGTAGATTACTTCTCTTTGCAATAACAATTTGCAATTCATTTTCTTTATTATTATTTATCTGCTTTCAATGTATTGCAGAAGTGCACAGTAATGTTGAAAATAAAATTAGTCAAAACATTTGTGTGTATTAATATTTATAATATAATTTTCAGAGAAATTATGGAAGTTCTTCTGTAAATTATTTGATGAAATGTATCCCATTACTAAATTAAGGTTTTTTATTATGTATGATATAGTATGTATCCGTCATCCAGACGATTTAGAGGTAATGAAAAATTTCATTTTCTGTACATATAACGATTGAATTAGAAATTAGATTGAAGAATTATGCGATTTACAAAAAGATTTTTATTGATAAATAGTGTTTCTTAAAAAAAATGAAATCTAAATTGATACTCCATCGAAGTTAGAATAAAATACAGACATACAATTTATAAATTATTTGTGTATCTAAGATATCACTATATCTAAGATATTTTAGTAATATAATAAGAGAATAATACATATTTCTTTCTGTATCGACGATTTCAGACTATATTAAGCAGCACTAAGCACATCGAGAAAAGTAATATGTATGAGATCGTTCAGCCTTGGTTAAATACAGGTCTCGGCACTAGTACAGGTAATAATATAATAATGTTAACATATGTATAATATATACTTTTCTATTACAATTTGTAAAACATCATTTCGTTTACAAGCCGGATCACAGAAAATCAAATAAAATGTTACAATTAGACTTCAATATATTAAATATCTAGTTTTATCTTTAATCCGCAGAGGTGCACAATATAACTCAGGGTAATTACGAGATACAATATATATGCTACTGTGCTGTGATTCCTTTTATTAGATCTTTATTAGTATTAGACTAATTACAAAATTAGCTTTCATTTTACAAGCGAGATTTCGCGGGAAGTGTAGAACAACAACTACTAATAGTACTTTCAGTCTTACACTATAGTAAAAAAAGCCCTGATGAACTGTCTTCTATGTGTGCGAGATCGAAAAATATTAAAGTTGTTGTTATTAATGATAAAAAACCACTAATAGAATATTGTCTTAAATGGTGAATTTATACTGAATTTATTATCTTTGTTACAAAAATTAATAAAAAGAATTTGCAGGTGAAATAATTTCGCTGTGACTCAAATATATATATATATATATTAATTGTTGTAAATGGAAGAAATAGATAACAGAGATATTCTAGTTAAACCAAACACCATCACAAATAGATTGTAAAATCAGTAACAAATTTAATTATTATTAATTTATATATTATAAATTAATTATTTATATATTTATATTATTATTATACATTAGATATTTATGGTAATTTATTTTTATCTGGTGATTTTAGAGCTATTTTTTTCAGTTAAATCAAATACATCACCACGAATAGATTGTACTATCATGAAATGATAGTAATGAACTGTAATGAACTGGCTGTAATGAACTTAATTATTATTAATTTAAATATTATATATTATATATTGTATGTAATATAATTATATATATTATATACATTATATGTATATTATTTATTATATATATTAAATATATTATATGTATATTATATATTATATATTATATTATATATCATATATTTATATATTATATATTTATAATAATTTATTTCTAACTGCCGTTACATAACGACTTAATTACAAAATAATAATTACATCTATGTTGATACTTACGATTTCTCTTTTATAGCACAATTTTGTGTTATCTTGTTTCTGTTTTAGGGATTAAGTGGCAGGCGCGGCGAAAGATGTTAACATCTGCATTCCATTTTACTATATTAAATAAGTTTGTTGATATCTTAATCAAGGAGGGCGATTGCATGACAAAATCTTTGAAAGATGTCGGAGGAACAGTTGTAAAGGATTTATTACCATACATTAGTGAACATACGCTAAATGCGATATGCGGTAAGTGGTGCTTATTTTGCATTATGTATATAGAAATTTTATTCTAAGTGATTACAGCTTAAAATAAAAATAGAATAATGTTTCCATACGAAGAACCAATAATCAACAAGAAAAAATAGATAATATTCAATATTTTTGAAAAAAAGCAATCTACAAAATATTCACCTGTAAATAATCTTCGACTGTTTTAATTAAATGCATTTGTAGAAACTGTCATGGGCGTTTCTTTGCAAAAATTTGACGAGTTGCAACAAAAGTATCGAAATGCGATTCACGATATAACTGAATTAATGCTTTACAGGTAAGTCATAGATATAGAATATAATTTTATGATATTTTAACTTACAATCCATATCATTTGACTTATGATCTTATTTTCTAACTTTTTCTATGACTTTTTAACTGTGATACATTACATTATACATTTTGAAAAATAAATTAATTAATGAATAATTACATAAAGGTGAATTTAGTGAAAACGGCACTTCGTTTACAAGTCGACAATTTTTAATCAAAATCTATTGAATGTGTACCACTAAATATTTTATTACATCATTATTTGTAATTTTTAAAATGTTAAAAATATCAGAACAATAAAGAGAAAATTAAATTGTATTCAAAATTTGTAAATAAAATTATCTTTGATCAAAACTCTATAGATTAGATAAAAAGTTTTTAATACAAATTCTACTTTTGTGTATATTCTTTATAACCTATGGTTATTAAACTAATTTCATGATTGCTTTAATTAAGATTTTTACCAAATAACATCATTGGAATTATATCATCATTTGAAATTATGTAGTTTTTTATTAAATTTTCGTTTAGAGCAATAAGGCCTTGGTTGTATAATGATTTATTATTCTCATTAACACCACAAGGAAGAAAGCAAAAGAAAGTCTTGAAAATATTGCACGGATTTACGGAAAAAGTACGTTATCACATTATTTAATCCTTACAACAATTTTATGCGAAAAATAACAATAAATCTCGTAATCTTTGTAGAATTACATTATTTGTTTTAAATATTAATATTATATTATAAATATCTGTGATATAATACAATACCATTGCTGTTTAATATAAAAAATCTTGTCAAAAATTAAATATTGTACTTGTGTAGATCATCGCAGAAAGAAAACTTTATCACGAACGCACCAATGACCGATACTTAAAAAATCTTGAAAGTAACGAAGAGACAGAAAATTTCGATGTGTTTGGAAGTACGTAAAAAATCAGAGCTTCTAATTTAAGTTTGGCTACGCAATTAATTTAATATTATACATTATACTTGCATTATTTATATTAAACACATAATCACATATAATAATACAACATACGTTTGCTGTAAAATTAAAACATTATTATTTGTAATAGAGTTTGAATTTTAAACAAGAACTGCTGTTATATAATTAAAGTGTGGCATGTAAAAGTAAAATTATTATTAATATGCTTTTTTTAGTTAAAAAAAATAGGCTAGTCATGTTGGACCTTTTAATAGTGGCATCTCGAGAAAATTTTCTAACTGATTTGGATATCAGAGAAGAAGTTGACACTTTTATATTTGGAGTATGTATCTGTAAACTTTTTTTGTAAATCTTTTTGTACATGATATCTAAGTATGAATAACAATATGACAATATGTATATGATGATGGTTATAGGGTCATGATACTACAGCGGCGGGCATAATGTTTACTTTATTACTTCTCGCTGAACACAAAGATATTCAGGTACCGATTTCTCGCAATATATAGCGAAATATAATTTAAGTTAAGACTCTTATTCAACGTAATAAAGATATCAAGTTCTTGTTACGATATATTTTTTCTAGATATATTAGAATTTGATTTATTAAGAATTTATTTTTATCTGTGCACTAAATATCAGAATTGAGAAATACATTTTCATTATATTATTGATGACACAGGAACGTGTGAGAGCTGAAGTCGATACTGTGATGCAAGAGAATGGAGGAAAACTTAACATGAAGTCATTACAAAATTTATCATATTTAGACGGATGTTTAAAGGAAGCTCTACGTTTGTATCCCAGCGCGAGTTTCATATTACGCGAGACTGAGGAGACTGTAAAATTACGTAATTATAGTCACTTTTTGCTGCATATATTTTTGAATATGTTACATAATATGGAATATATATTATTGAATATAAAGTAAGATTAATTAGTATTTTAAAAATACAATATTGTTATATTTTATTTTTCTCAAAGAAACTCTTATTTTTATGAATTTTAGTATTTTTCAATTATATAATAATTTTCAGAATCATATATCGTACCCGCTGGAACGACCCTATTTCTTAATATCTACGGAGTTCACAGAGATCCCAATTTTTGGCCAAATCCAGATGTATTTGATCCGGACAGATTCTTATCCGAAAAGATAAAGAATCGTCATCCTTATTCTTATATACCATTCAGCGCAGGACCGAGGAATTGCATAGGTGAATTGATCGCAATTTTCGTTTCTCTTCGTATCGATAATTTATCATAAACTTCGAATTGTAGGTCAACGTCTCGGTTTGCTGATGATGAAAGCTATGATAGCTCCTTTGATATATAATTTTTACTTGGAACCTGTTGAGTACTTAAAAAATATTAGTTTAGTGTTTGATTTAATAATACATCCTGCTCATCCGGTTCATATAAGATTCATCCCGATCAAATGTAAACAGCCGTTTAAAAATAACGTGGATATTGCAAGAGTGTAACAAGATGCAATGGGAAAAATCGAAGAAAATTGTTATACATATTATACGTTCAACATTATGAGGAAAATATTATGTATATAAACATTAAGTTTAATTATGAAAATATCCACATAGAAAATCTTATAAATTAGAACTCTATATATTCAAATGTAACGTATGTAATGAGCCTCTATCATGTGCAATTACAATAAAAAATGTTTATATGCGTGTAAAGCTATATAAATAAAACAGTTATTTCTAAAGCTATATTAATAAAACAGTTATTTCTTTGCGTCTTATTCATAAAATTAAAAAAAAGTTTCAATCGACGCAATCGACATTTCCCACGAGTTTTGCGCTGGATGAAAATGAATATTTTTTTTCTCGAAATAATACACGCATCATATATCAAGGTATCAAGATAGACAGACATCTTTTTCGATGAGGACGTTATAGTGGATCATGATTGTTTTAATTTTCATGTTCATTTGCTGTAACAAGTTTTCTTTCTTTAGATTAATGAATTGTTCTCTATTTTTCTTTTTTTGGTAACTAGAATCTTTTTCTTCGAAATAATTTTCAATTGAAATGTATTCAGCGTATACTTGAATCGATTTGCAATACTGTAATTATATTTTTATATCTGCAGCAATTTAAATTTGTCAAGAAAGTTAATTAAATTTAATTTTTTTCTGTTATGCGAAATAATATTTTTATGTTTTTTTTTCTCCATTTTCAATTTTAAGTGATAAACGTTTTAATTATACATTTGAAAGATGCAGTGTATTTTGAAAGATCGCCACATTATCGTACAACTTTAAATTTAATTCCTTCATATATAAAATATTAATTGTATTATATTTGTTTTTTTCTGTGTTTTATTTTAAATTAAATGCTTTTTTTAAATTGACATATATATTGATATATATTGACATTTTTGCAAAACACATCTATAAAATGTATTCCTTTTTTATATAAATCTCGTATGAGAGAAATCTGTCGCATAGATTTACACTTACATCGCAAAATCGCGAAATCGCAGCATCGTTAATTCGTGGAAAACGAGAAGGAAAATGGTGATTTTTCGCAGAAACGTAAATATCGGTAACAGCCGTCGGTACGACATCGATAAATTAGAATTCGGCCTATAGCTGGAACTCGTAATTTACAAAAGTTATCTATGTATGTTTGTAACGGTAACATTTGCGCACTGAGAGAAAAGTGTTTGATATTTACAACTATAATTGCACAGTTAATAATTATAGTTGCAATTATCATTTTTATAGTTATTGTTACTATAATGTTGGCAAAAATAACTATATACAAATAGTTCTGCCAATCAGGATAAAAATTTTACTGTAAATTATAATATGATAATATGAAATATTAATATAATAAAATATCAAGTAATATATGCCCAGCAAACACAGAATATTACAACAATATTGCGGCAATATCATAACATTGCAGCAATGTTGCTGCAATATTCTGTGTTTGCCGGGTGGTAAATTAAATATCCGTTTTTTATAATCTACACAATCACAATTATGTTAAATGTAATCATGTTCTTGACATTCGTTTCACTATTTATTATTTTCCAATCTGTTTACGATACAGAAGATAAACTATATAACTATAAAAGGTAAAAAAAGGAATCATATATGTAAACATTTCTGTGACTATATTAATAGTTCATTTAACTGCATGTTTTTAACTGCAAATTTTTATTTACTATAAATATCATTGAAATTAAAAAGAAATGTGTGACACATGTTTCTATGTTTGCCACTATGTGGCATCATAAATGACTAACTCGTATTCAATTTTTCATGAAATGTGTGTAAAGGACTGGTACACTGATAAAAAATTATAGATATAAAATATAGATATAAAATTGCCATAATTGCACTATAATTTATACAATAGTATCGTAAGGCGCCAAGCATATATAATAGTACATTTTACTATAAAAAATATAGTTGATATAGCATGAAAATATAGTTCGTAAAATCATAATATCTATTCCATGTAATCATATAGTTATGATAGACGTAGTGTTCTGAATTTCACTATCACTACTGAAAATCTGTAATATATGTTACGTATATTACAGATTTTTTAATATACGCAGCACCAAGTCGTTTAAAAATTTTTTTCATCTATAATTTTCCATCTAAAAAAAAAAATTATTTTAAATTCAGTTTGTCTGAAATTAAACTGATAAACAGTGATATGTCAGAAAGAGGATGCTTACATGCATACAATCCGAGAACCTGCGTGTGAGTAGCATCCTCTTTCTCGCACTACTGCTAAGAAGAAAAAAATGTACTTTAGATCTTACGTGTTTAATATAGTCCTTTATATACATTTTCTGCTAGATATTGAATACGAAAAAAATTAAGAGTAGTGCGCCGCGTAACGATGAAACAAGTACCACATACAATTTACTATATTAATTTGAAAAGATAATAATAAAAAATAGAGAGATAATAAATTTAGAAAGATAATAATATAGAAAGATAATATAAATATCAATAATATATAAAAATAAAAATTTAGAATGATAATAATATAGTAATATTTACCATTATTAATGTTGCAATGATTATATGAATAGTAAAATTATATGTACCATTCCTTTCTTTCATTTTTTACTTATATGATATTTGAAATTATTATAAATTATAGTAAAAAGTTTCAATGTTTCTCAGTATCATGCGTATATAGTTTATATTACCAGTATTATAGTAAAATTTACTATAAAAATGAGTATCCTAACTAAAATTTTTTTACCATGCAATTATAGTCAATTTTATCATCAATTTTTTTATCAGTTTGTGTGACACGTGTTTCTTCATTTGTTATGCAACATCATAAATAACTAACTCGTATTCACTTTTTTCATGTCCTCAATTTTATTAATATATTCAGCTTAAAGCCTAAATTTTTCAATGTAAAACAATATAAATTAATTAAATAAATTAGATCATTAAATTTAAATGTTAGACTAATAATTGAAATATGTTCCAATCTTTTAGATTTCCATATTATATAAAGTTGATAAAATAGAAAAAATATAAACTTGAATAAATCTCATAGAAATTTCTAAAGTAAAAAGTATAATTTGTGAAAATAATATAAGAATTATAATAATTAAATTATTAATTGAAGATCCAGAAGATCTTAAGAGAATTAATAATAAATGTCCAACAATTATATTTGCTGTTAAATATATATTTAATTGGAACATATGCCAATTTTATTGGCAGCGCCAAGTTTTTTTAATTAAAATTTTTTTTACTTTCTTGTTTTATATTAATTTTTAATTTCCAATTTTTAAATAAATTTTTAATTATTTAATATTATTATTTTTGAAAATTAAAGCAACTATTTTGTATAACGATGTTTTCAATTAAAATATTTCTATTTAACTTGTACAAGTTTTCTTCCTTGTACTTCTATTTATCTTTTACAAATTTTTATTCTTAATTGGCGCAATTTTTTTATATCACTATTTTTGTAGACAATATGACAGTTGGATACAATTAGTGCATGAGCTTGGCGCCCTTTTTTTACCTTTTTTTAAAAAGGTAAGTTTTTGGGGATTATATCATTCCTTTTTTTAGTCTAATTTGCTAAGAGATATTATATTAAAAAAAGCATGTATATACATATATACATATATATATATATATATATACATAAAAGATATATAATTATTATATTATATATTTATATTTATATTATTTATATTCGTATAATAGATATATATATTTATTTACCTTGCTCTAATTATCATACCGTACTGGCTCTTGTCAATTTTTAATTAATAATTTAATAATTTATTATTTATAACTTGCACTTTATCACTAATCAAAATGCGGTTAATGATACATGTCACTAATGACACATATGACACATGTCATTAATATCGCAAAGCGTCGGTAGCGCAATCTTCTGTCGAGAGTAGGAAAAGTACGTTTTCTCTTTCTATGTGTTGTGTACATGTGGATGGATGACCATGATAAAGACGTTTCTTAATTGAAAATTTTCATATTTCGACTTTGCATTATGATATCTCCGTTTATAGATCACGCAATGCAAAAATAAAGATACTTTCTTTATACAATTCAAACTCGCTCTATCGATTAAGACTAGTAAAAATTCGATCCGTTCAGCCGTTATTGAAATCTGATAATCTGAGTTACTCTCAACTGTCCGACTCGCGTATAGATACACGGAGTGCCGCGCAATGCTTCGCATGAACTTGGCGCGAGACACTACCGTGTCTCTTGATAAATATGTATATTTTATATCTATATGTATTGTATACAATTTTCTTTAATTAAAACTATATTCATGTTGATTTGCAAAAAAATGTTCCCAAAAAATTGTGGCTTCCTATATATTTATCATCATCAAAAATACATATTTTCCATATTCATTAGATAAGAATGGCGTCGATGTTGAGGTTCTTAATTAATCCTGTTGAATTGCAAAACGCTATTAAAGTTAAACATGATTTGGCCGAATCGTCGAGACGCTTATACTTTATCGCGGCTCGTAAAATTCAGGTTAGTCATAATAATCGGATATGATAAAACGACTCTATATTTTGATGCTACTAATAAATATAAAATTTCAAAGTTGTCAATTTTAGGCTTGGTTCCGTGGTATCGTCACTCGCAATCATCTCCGTAAGCTCCACGAAAACGCGACGATTATACAACGTCATTGGCGCGGTTATCGCGCCAGGATGTTCGCTAATCAATATTTGATTCAACATGTTCAGCAGATGTGGCAGGATTATTATAATCGCATGGCGACGAGGATCCAAGCTGTTTGGAGAGGCTACTGGATTAGAAAAACACAGATAAACTTTCTGCAGTTACGACGATGGTTGAAAGACGTTTATACGAAGAACGATGAAACTTTGAAGAACATGAAAATGTATGTTCGCATGCGTCCATTGTTTGCTCTATTGTTAGCATGAGTTATCTTTTTCTAGATTTAGACAGGGAGAACTTGAATATGCGGAAAATGTAACTGAACAAGAAGCGATGCTCGGGATTTTATTCATCTTATTTAAAGTAATATAATTGATTACTTTTCCTTTAGATGTTTGTATCTTCTAAAAGTGAATCAGTGTATTATCACTGAAAAACAGTAACTAGTCACTGATTACAGCAGTTATAAGTACAGCACTGTAAATCATTGATATTTTATTGAAAGAATCAATTAATAATTTTGACTGTTTCAATCAGTAATATTTCTCAATATCAGTAATATTTCTTTCGTTATTGTCAGTAATATTTAACTATAATTCATCTTTCTATCTATTTCATATAAAATTAACAATTTTATTTATATTTACTAAATATTTATTATATTAACAATTTTATTTTATTTTATTTTTATTTTATTTTCGAGGACAGAAACGTTTGCCAATGTTATAACGTATATTGCGATTAACTTTTTTTTTCATTACCATTTTTACAACTTATATTTGCGTTTAACTTTTTATCATGTATTTCTGCGCATTAAATTTAAATGATTGTTTTTTGACTTTAACGTATAATTTTGCTCCTTAAAGTCCGATTGTTTTTTAAGTTTATTTACACAGGAGCCTTTTTATTTTTATTTTAATCAATTTTATTTTATTCATATTACATGCATATTGAACTTGTTATTTTAAATAGATAACGAACGAATAATTTTCATTAAGTCGCCAGACATTTATTTGTCTGACTTATAAAGTCGATTTAATATTTGAAGCTTCTCTGTTGAGATTGTATTAGAAATTAAATCGAAATAATACTTTTAATTTTAAATGTCGCTCTTTGCAAACTTTATATAATTCTTATAATTAAAATTGAAAAACAGTAAATAGTCACTGATTACAGCAGTTATAAGTACAGCACTGTAAATCAGTGATATTTTATTGAAAGAATCAGTTAATAATTTTGACTGTTTCAATCAGTAATATTTCTCAATATCAGTAATTATTATTATATTATAATTATATTATAATTCTTTCGTTATTGTCATTAATATTTAACTATAATTCATCTCTCTATCTATCTCATATAAAATTAAAAATTTTATTTATATTTACTAAATATTTATTATATTAAAAATTTTATTTTATTTATACTACGTGCATATTGAACTTGTTATTTTAAATAGATAACGAACGAATAATTTTTTATTAAGTCGCTAGACATTTATTTGTCCGACTTATAAAGAACGATTTAATATCTCTATTAAGCTTGTATCAGAAATTAAATCGAAATAATACTTCTAATTTCAATTGTCGCAAACTTTATGTAATTCTTATTAAACTAAAATTAAATACGAAAGAGATAGCGATTGTAGCGGTAAATGAACGAACTAGCGATTATTGGTTTTACAGTAAAATTTATTGATTTTACAGTGAATTTTATTTTAACTGATCATAATCAGTGAGATATAAGATAAAATAACAAAAAAGTAAACGTTTCCATTGAAGATCAGTAAAATACTCACTGATTTTCAATGAAATCTTATTTTACTGTTTAAATTAGTGATATTTTCACTGATTTTCTCTTTTAGAGAGTATCATAATTTTTTTATCTAAAATTTAATATGCAAATATTGCTGATACGATATTTCTGTCTTCGTCTTTCTGAAGCTGCATCATCTGTTGAGGACCAAGTGCCGTCCAGGTGTCATCACGCGAATCGATAAAACTCGTTTTACATACATCGAAGAAATGTTGAAGTGTCTCGAATACGATCAATATATTTCCGGAGCAAAATCTGCTTGCAAAAATTGTCAAATCGATCGTAAACCTTCCTTAATTTTTCGTGGCACTTATTTCGAGAGATGTGAAAAAGAGATTCGAGAGTTTGAGAAGAGTTTAGAAGCTGGAAACGTATCCATTTTTAGAAGTATAACTGATTAGCAAATTAAATTATAATCGTGTGTGCTAAATTTTCAAAATTTAAAAAAAAAATGCTGATTTAAAAAAAAATTAAATATATAACTTATAGTTTCAAAGATAATAATTGTACTTCTCATTTTCTTTAGATCAGCCTTTCAAAGAGAGAAGTAGAAATATCATCAAAAGTAAAATTTTAGGGCATCAACAAAAATATAAAGATTTCAGAAAATGTTTACAAAATTTCACACAAATGCAATCGAGTGAATTGTATAAAGCTATTAATAAAATGGATTGCCAAATGCATCGACTTTCCTTGAACTGTCCAATCCACAACCATAACTTATCTTTTAAAAGCCTGCATTAAAGCAAAAAAATCCCACATGTAAAAAATATCAATCACATTTATAGGATTTATATTTTAATATAAATTTATATTAAATAAATATAATCTTCTATTTTAAAATATCATTAATCTATTTGACTGTGTATGATTTTTAAACATAAAAACAAAAAATTAAAACAGTTTAAAAGTATACATTATTTTAATTAATAAAAAAATATTTTTTTGCAAAAAATTGAAAGAAAAAATGTATAAATAAATTTGGCAGTTAAAATTATGTTTCCTCCAATAATGTAATTTGAATTCAAGAGAGATCATAAAGATGATTATCCAATTATTGTAGATAAACTTTTTTGTTATTCATTTGTCGAATTGTGACAAACACTCTCAATTTTTTCAGAATAGATAATTGTTTGTTGAAATTATTAAGACATATGATTATAACGTGTTGACATTTCAAAAGATAAATTTTGTCGCCAAAATTAATAGATTCGCTGAAACTGCAGAAAAGATCACAATAAAAATAAAATATTTATATCTTTGCTTAAGTATTTTCGGTCATTATAACTTACAAGATTGTTATGTAATAAATTGTGATTAGTAACAAGATGATAATCTCTTTAATTGTAGAATGATTTTCATTGTAAATAATCATTTTCTGAATATAACATGAAAAGATCGAATCTAACTATAAATTAATATATTATCAATATATTAAACATTAATATATTAAACTATCGTTATATTTTTGATTTTCGATATTTATCATTAAATGTGTTTATTTTTATTAAAAAATCTGTAATTGTATTCAAAATAATCCCATTAATTTCTAAAAATCGTGCATATTCATACTCTTAATTTTCTTTTATTCTAATCGTTTCTGAAATTATAATATTGAATCTCTGTAATTTTTCTCGTTATTTTTCAAGAATATTGAAATACTGTCGAGTTAAAGATTTGCTTATCATTAGATGTGTTTACTCTTTCTCTTTAATCAACACTTTGCGGATATTCTAACGCACATATACATCATTAGCTCTTTTGCAGTATCTATTTTTATGTATCAATCAATTTTTGTGAAATTGTTTCGAAATAAAGATCTCGAAGAATAACTGCTTTCGATCTATATTTGTTCTCTAAACTTTAACTTTAACAGTTTTCCAACGTGTCCAACGCATTCTCTCGATTTCCTTCTTTTCCAACCGCGTGTCTCGATATTTACCTTTTCAATAAAGAATTTTATACATCACATGTCTTTTCACATGTTTTTATATTTTTTTCAATATAAAATTCTAAAAACCCTAATTATTTTATTCAATATTAAAAGAAATTAATCTGAATCGTAACTTCTATTTTAATTTCGAAATTTATGTGAGACTGTTTATTCATCTCATCTTTCATTCTCTTATGTAATCATAATCATAACATTAGATATAGACTAGATATAGACTAGATATAGACTTTGCAATCTTTCACAGCTGTGTTTCCACAATGTATTAATATATTTGCTGTTTAAGCTGATAAGCGGAAAAACAGAGAACATAGATTCATAACAGGTCATTGATAATTCCTTATAAATAAACCGTTATTTTGTAAAATAATCACTATTTATAAGAACTGTTTTCATAACGATTGCTAAATCACATTTTATCGTCTTTTTTCTTCTCTTTATTTTTACATTTAACAAATAAGAGCGTTTGTGCGATTTCATTTCTCCAACTTTACAAATCTAAATTGTATTCTATTTCTTAGAAATTTTATCATAAGATTTTGTTTTTTTTTTTTTTAATAAATTAAATATTTGTTAGAAGAAGAATATTATTCATTGGATATTTTTACTATAATTTAAAGTTACTTATTATTATTATAATTAAAAACAAGCGCTTTCAATAAATAAATAACTATAAATACTAACTTGTAACTGTTTATCAAAATTTGCATGCAATAGAAAATGTAAGAATATTACACAGTAAAAAATTTTGTGTTAAATTTAACATATTTCACATGTCCCAATTTATCCACTCTAATTTTAATGTTAATTTAACAGAAGGCAAGTATGTAAATAAATAACACAAGTAATATGTTTAAAAATTATGCACAAAAATGTAATACTTAAATTTTATCTGGAAATAAAGTTTATGTTAAATTAACATATTTATAATGTTAAATTTAATTAAAAGAAAATGTTATTCTTACATTTTTATGATAAATAACAGAAGAAATATGTCGATTTAACATATGGAAACTATTATAGAGAGAAAAATAACACAACTTATCTGATCATTTTAACATATAACTTATTTCATCAAAAATTCGTGCATTTACATATTAATTGTGTTATTTTAACTCTTAGAAACGGTGAATATTAACTCAACGCAGAAATGTCAAAATAACACAACGATAATATGTTACATTAACATAAGAGTATGTTAAAAATTTAACACAGAAATTTTTACACGAGAAAATTTCAACAGAAATACAAAATGTTTTTTACCGTGTATGTATAAAGCTATCGACAAAATGGTCTTTCAACTAAATTATTCTGCTGTAAACTATGCTTGATTTATTCGTTACTTAAAATTTTCTATTGCAACTTAAAAGAAGAAATTTGAAAATGTAAATAAATGTAAATAAATATTATATCAATAAGATCCACTTTTGCTTCTATCATTAAATATGATCGTAAATATATATCTCGTGTATTTTAATGTGCTTGTAATTGATTTGATTGAATATCATGTGAGAAAGAAAAAGACCGTAATCACGTTGAAAATATTCAACTTTATTATTGCTTACATTTCTTTACTAAATTACTAAAATAACATATCTGTTTCCTAAACAAAAGGAAGGAAACACAAAGGGCCGTTTCTTTCAATTAAGCATGCGGGGTCGATATACATATCATATATGATTATGCAGCTCGGCAAGTAAGAGGAACTTCATAAGTCTTCTTAAATGAGACGGGTTTTTGAGAGAAATCCGGATTGGCTCCATTCTCGATCCTGATCTTCAATTGTTCAGAAGCTTCGTTTCTCGGCAGGCAGAAAAATTCAAAGGTCTTCACCTTTGTTTTCGTAGGTAGACTGTCCTGGCACACTGGGATAGGTCTGGTAGAGAAACAAATCTCATTATCCCTATCCACGACCTTTGTGCGATAAGTGAATGGAGTTTCAGTTTCAGAATCTTTGATTTCCTTGCGCGAAGCCTTCTTGCTATATGGAGTCCAATCCAGTGGAGATCTTCCCGCCTCTATGTCGTTAATAACATTGTTTTGACGATGTGTTTGCTGAACGCATGGATATTGTTTATCTTTGTTTACTGCAGTATATCCGTTCTGGCTGTCCTCCAGCAAAGTATACATGGCACTGAAGTGTTGAGGTTGTTGGGCGATGCAATTTTGCGGACTGAGGAAATCGTTATCGGGTCGAGCGTCATAATTACCGCAAAGACCGCGTATCTCATTGGTATACTGATCAGCAACCTGTAATAAGAAAATTTATATTGATTTATTTCTTGTGTTATCGTAAATAATCGTTGATCTTATCAATTCTTCCTTCTTCTCTCTAAAAGTGATTCAGTGAAAATATCACTAATTTAAACAGTAAAATAAGATTTCATTGAAAATCAGTGAGTATTTTACTGATCTTCAGTGGAAACGCTTATTTTTTGTTATTTTATCTTATATCTCACTGATTATGATCAGTTAAAATAAAATTCACTGTAAAATCAGTAAATTTTACTGTAAAACCAGTAATCTAGTTCGTTCATTTACCGCTACAATCGCTATCTTTCTCGTATTTAATTTTAGTTAATAAGAATTATATAAAGTTTGCAAAGAGCGACATTTAAAATTAGAAGTATTATTTCGATTTAATTTCTGATACAAGCTCAATAGAGAAGCTTCAGATATTAAATCGATCTTTATAAGTCGGACAAATAAATGTCTGGCGACTTAATAAAAATTATTTGTTCGTCATCTATTTAAAATAACAAGTTCAATATGCATGTAATATAAATAAGATAAAATTTTTAATATAATAAATATTTAGTAAATATAAATAAAATTTTTAATTTTATATGAAATAGATAGAGAGATGAATTATAGTTAAATATTGCTGACATTGAGAAATATTACTGATTGAAACAGTCAAAATTATTAACTGATTCTTTCAATAAAATATCACTGATTTACAGTGCTGTACTTATAACTGCTGTAATCAGTGACTATTTACTGTTTTTGATAATACACTGATTCATTTTTAGAGAGTTTTCCATTATACTCACCCGAATTGCAACAGTTTTTCCATTATATATTACATTGACGCCACGTTTGCAATCTTTTACCTCGATTGATTTGTCTGGTAGTTCATAAATTTCGACATAAACATCATCATTTTCACGGATATGATAGCTTGTGTTGTCCGGCTTATCTTGCATGTTATATTGCTTGACTGGTTGTCCATCGACTAAGACTTGGATACCATCATTCGTTTTCCGTAGATCAATGTTTTTAGAATTAAGAACGATGCGGAGCTCTTTGTGGTCATCCTTTTCCCTAATTAAGAGACTCATTCTCTCGTCTTTCGGAATTGTCTCCTCATGTCGCGGAGTAGGAACCATGAGCACTTGCCAATTTTGCTCTCCATACGTGGGATAGGTTTTACCGTCGAAAGTAGTAATATGGCGTTTGCCGACATGACATATAGCTGCGAAAAAAGTTTTAACAATTATTTGTAATTGTTGCGTTACAGAATTTTTTTATAAATGACTCTGTACGAAGTTTACACTTGTTGTATAAATATTTTTATCAAATTAATATGATTGTAAAAAAGTATATGCTTACAGAATAGTTGAGAAAATAAGAGATCAAATGTAAATATAATCATCATGTTCTGTATTATTATTCGAACGCATTATCCTATTTTCAAATTAAAACACATGCTATTAAATCAAAATATAAGTATCCTCTTTTTTAATATTTATTTTTCACTTTATTTATTAATATTTATTTTTTATGCTATTAAATCAAAATATAAGTATCCTCTTTTTTAATATTATTTTTCACTTTATACGCGTCTATTATGCTGCATTGGCTATTATATTCTTTTCGTGTTCGATAGTTTACTAAAAAAGTAGCTCAAAGTGGATCGAAATAAAGTATAATAAACATTGAACATTCTTATTTACGATTATTACCGCGCGTTTGGTTCTTATAGTCGACCTTTGTATATTATTCAATTTATATTATATTATTCAGAACCTATTTATATATATTTATTGTTAATACTCTGGTTGTCTCTTTGAATATTTGATAATATTAATAAGTGTTTCTATCTTTTTCCTGTCTTATAAAAATTTACATGTACAACTTACATGGTTTCTCTGCGTATCTTAACAGAGAATCGACTTGCTTCTCAAGAGATAATAATCTCCATGCTGGTTCCCATAGTGATTGTATGCGTTCCAGCCATCGCGATGACAGCAATCCCGTTGCTAAATGCTGCAGTACGTCTACTGGCAATGGCAATGGCAATTTTGATACCAAACGTGACATTTCTGATAGCCATGATTCCAATGATATTATCGATGGCGATAATGTCTGCAATGGTGCATTGGAATGACTGGATAAGGTAAGATAAATATCCTTGTCATAACTAGATACAAAAACGTCCACTTGATCACGATCTTGTGACAATTTAGCTTCCACGTCGATCACGTTCTTCGTATTCTCTCTTGGGATTATGTGTTTTGCTATGTGGCTATAGATGTGACTAAGAAGATTAAAAAGAATTTCAACTATTATTGAGTCTGAACGAGAACCCGTAGCTACTGAGAAATTTATTCGATCCTTTAGCTGGACCAAGTGAGATCCCTTTTGGCAAGCTTGGGACTCTTTGTCATCTTTAATATTTCTTAGGCATTCCTTGATTACTTTATTATTTCTTAACATATTCTTCAGATCGCTACTTTGTGACGTATTTCCTGTGACATGCACTTTCTTGCCGTCAGTATAATCCTTTCCATATAGCAGAATATATTCGAAAGTGTCCCGTTGTTCCCTGTCTAACGATCTTTCCAAATCTAGAGGGGTTTCTCGTGATATTTCCGTTAGTCCATTACCGAAAATTTCATAATCGACATTTTCACTTGTCGCCGGCTTGACGTTCCAGTACAAAACAGTACGATACTTCTTATTCGCATTGCTATGTCCCACGCCGAGGGTCAAAACTTGGTGTGTCGGTTTCTGTGATGTATTCGTCGGGTATCCCACATCTATGTCCCATACATGATTGTGGGAAGATTGCAGACCCTTGCTAACTTCTGTCAGGAATTGCTTTCTTCTCGCTTCACTGTTCGGTTGTCTATCAATTACTACAAATTTCTCCAAGTCCAATTGAGTTGCGGGACTATTGGTATTGCTTTTAGCGTGTGCGATAGTCAGCTGAAGGGGTTGGACTCCTGTATTCACGGATATGTCGATTTTCTTATAATTGTTATCTCCTTGACTCGCAGATGAGAACAACCTTATGATATTGTTCAGAGTTGGTGTTTCTATCATTCTCCTATGGCCTTCCATTAGGATTTCGAATATACCTAATTGGAACCTGTTGCGCTTCGAGGTTTCTTGAATCTTATCTTGTATCAAGTGGTTGCGAGATAACGGTTCAACATCCAAGACATCATGTCGTATTACGAAGGGAACAATATTGAAGTGCATCAAATGCTCTTTTTGATCCTTTTGCAATAGTGGTTTAATCCGGTCTAATCCCAGCTGCAACTGAATCTGGTCTTCATCTAATTGCTTTTTAACCTTGAGTTCTGCTGGTAGGTATACATGGAAATATCTGTCGATACCAGCGTGATATTGCTGAAGCTCGAAAGGTACCGTAAAACCCCATCTGTTCTGTACTCTACTGGCGAATAACATTTGGATGTTGGTTTCTATTTCGAGGTCCTTGCCAACTGATATCTTTGGCTGTTTCGGCATAAATTTCCGTATAATTGGTGTCTGTACAGTATGGACAAAAGGCAGGCCGGTTTCCGTTGGGAAGCCGAGGATTTCGTCGTGATTGTATATAGTATTCACGTTAAAATCTTCGCTCAATGCTCTACTGATATTAGTCATGGTACCTGCAATACAATATCAGTTACAGTTTACATGTGTAAAAATAGAATTCCTTAAAATAAAAATTTATACTTACGGCTGATATCTCTTTCAAAAGAGCTCTTGTCGAAGGGATAGAATTGCGTTTCATATTTGCTGTCAGAGAAAAGGTATCCTTCGAATGGCTCTAGAGGTAGGGGCTCGATATCAAGTATGCGCACGAGCTCTTCAATAAGCGATCTTTCCCGCTTTTCTGGTTTAGGCAATAATAAGTTGTAATTCTCGTAGAAGGTACCCATTATCTGTCTAATGTCTGACAATCCATACCCAAATTTGAAGTTGAATAGTTTTAAGTAATCGTTTACTATATTCATTCCTACGCGCACATAGTTCACGTCAGTTTTTCCGCTCCCCATTGTTTCAACATAAAAGTTTCGCACAAGACTGTCCTCATCAACCGTGTCTGTATAGTAGGCCATAGAGCTCAAGGTGTTGATGGAGGTCTTTCTTAATAATTCCCTGGCGAGGCGAGCTTTGAGAGCGATATTTCGCGCCCTCGGATGTTTTAACGTAGCAAGAGTATTTATGGTGGTTGAAACAGCGGTGTTCACCTGAGGGCTTCTATCGGATTTAGTCAATTGTGCCATACGCATGTAAGTAATCAGAGGTGGATCGGTTCTGATAAGGGAGTAAAATGCTGCGACACGTATCTCATCATTCTCACGTGTATTCATGTAGATTCTGGCGAGGACGGATCTAGCTAATGCCGGGTAAGTTCTGGCTAAACGGGATAATCCAGTGACCATCATCGTACGCTGACATCTGGTTATCCCTTGCTTGCCTTCCAGGTACGGTTCGTAAACTGAAAGCATTCTCGGATGACCGGTATAACTCAATGCTACTATGTATGTATGTATTTGTTGCCTATTATTTTTCTGAATAGCTTCTCTCAATCGTTTGGCGAGGTAAGAAATATGCATCATCAAATCTTCATCCGTGATATAACCCAAACTGTTTGTTGGATACAATTTTCTCCTGGATATCATTTCATCTTGGGCACTACGAATCAATTCAGCAAATGCTATAGGCGCGGACACGTTGAAGAAGTTTCTGTCCATTATTTCTGGCGTGGAAATCATTTCCTGTGTACAGATCAGACAACAAATTAAAATTGATGCTTTACTTTTTTTTAGATGCAAAAGCGCAATTTATAATTACTGATACGACTATTTTTTGGCAAATTGGAATTTCTCCTCTTGTTTTAAATTTTATTGTATGTAAATATTGACTTACGTTAAAGTGTTTCAGATATTCCGCCGTAAGTGTGCGAATAGTTTTGGGAATTCTCGCAACTAGGATTGCCGCATCTACGTCCGACAACGCTTCATTCTTGATCCAATTAGTGAACCTTAGGAGGGAAGGTCCTGTCCCGATTTGCGCTATAGTTTTGTAAATGACCTTCTGGACTGTATCACGCATTGAGTCATCTGACAATTTTAATGCGCGTTCCTCTACCTCAGTGAGCTGATCATCATCCATGGTACGAAGCAGATCTTGCAAGATCATAAATGTCTCCATCATTTCATCGGGTTTGTAAACAGAAGGATTCTCTGTTGCTTTGGTTGTTCGTATTATCAAGTTCGCGGCTAATACCACTGGGGTAGTAAAACCTTCAGAGCTGTTCCTGCCACTAAGACCGATGAAGAAAGGCATGAACGAATTATACGAAACCTCGGTTAAGCGCGGTAGCGAATATGGTATGAATTTTTTAGGAGTTTTCTCTTCACTAGAGCTTGAATCACTGCTGCTGTCACTGCCCAAAAAGTCTGACCAATGAGGCTCCTTAAGTCTAGATCTATCGGACGATTGGATTTGGTGCAAATTTACAGGGATCGGGGGTTGTCGGATGGTATGTGATTCGGCGAACGGGTTTCTATCCATGTACATTAAGTTCCCGGTTGATATCGTTGCGTCCACTTTCTGTCCTACGAATTTATTGTTCACTTCGACTAACGTTAAATTTATCATGCTGTGGACGTTTCCAATGACACGGTCTTTTTTGTCAGATTTGATAAATATAGTACTCTTCGTCACAGATGATTGGGTAGTAAATTGTTTCAGATTGCCCGAGATAATCAGGCGAGTCGTAGATATTTGCTGTAATAATCATATGATTGTAAATAAATCTTTTATTGCGTACAGTAATTCCATTTTGAAGCATAATTGGTATAGAAAAGTAACAATATTTGAAACAAAATCTTTACAAATATTGCTAAATAATGTGACGTGCTTTATCAGTTATAGAATACTCTCTAAAAGTGAATCAGTGTATTATCACCGAAAAAACAGTAAATAGTCACTGATTATGGCAGTTATAAGTACAGCACTGTAATATTCATATCAGTGATATTTTATTAAAAGAATCAATTAATAATTTTGACTGTTTCAATCAGTAATATTTCTCAATATCAGTAATATTTTTTTCGTTATTGTCAGTAATATTTGACTATAATTCATCTCTCTATCCATTTTATATAAAATTAAAAATTTTACTTATATTTACTAAATATTTATTATATTAAAAATTTTATTTTATTTATATTACACGCATATTGAACTTGTTATTTTAAATAGATAACGAACGAATAATTTTCATTAAGTCGCCAGACATTTATTTGTCCGACTTATAAAGAACAATTTAATATCTGAAGCCTCTCTATTGAGCTTGTATCAGAAATTAAATCGAAGTAATACTTCTAATTTTAAATGTCGCTCTTTGCAAACTTTATATAATTCTTATAATTAAAATTGAAAAACAGTAAATTGAAAACAGTAAATAGTCACTGATTACAGCAGTGATAAGTACAGCACTGTAAATCAGTGATATTTTATTAAAAGAATCAGTTAATAATTTTGACTGTTTCAATCAGTAATATTTCTCAATATCAGAAATATTTTTTTCGTTATTGTCAGTAATATTACACTATAATTCATCTCTCTATCTATTTTATATAAAATTAAAAATTTTATTTATATTTACTAAATATTTATTATATTAACAATTTTATTTTATTTATATTACATACATATTAAACTTGTTATTTTAAATAGATAACGAACGAATAATTTTCATTAAGTCGCCAGACATTTATTTGTCCGACTTATATTATAAAGATCGATTTAATATCTCTATTAAGCTTGTATCAGAAATTAAATCGAAGTAATACTTCTAATTTTAAATGTCGCTCTTTGCAAACTTTATATAATTCTTATAACTAAAATTAAATACGAGAGAGATAGCGATTGTAGTGGAAAATGAACGATCTAGCGATTACTGGTTTTACAGTAAAATTTACTGATTTTACGGTGAATTTTATTTTAACTGACCATAATCAGTGAGATATAAGATAAAATAAGAAAAAAATAAGCGTTTCCACTCAAGATCAGTAAAATACTTACTGATTCTCAGTGAAATCTTATTTTACTGTTTAAATTAGTAATATTTTCACTGATTCACTTTTAGAGAGTAGCTTATACAATATTTAACTTACCGAAACAGGTGTGTCTGATGGATCTGAATTTGAAATGTACGGCCAACTCACTCGCCGATTAGTTTGATTATAAATATAGTCATGTCGCTCTATGCAATTTTTAAAGTCCTTTATTTTCCTAATCTCAATAAAATTTCCTCCGTCAATGCTCGACAGAGGTATTATTTCCGGGCTGTTTTTCGCAACATCTTCGTCCAGCGGAGTGATATCGTAAACAACTTCGCAATTGCCGCCAACAGACTCTTCCATGACTTTATATGAGGCGAATGGCTGTTGGATGTCGTCGGGCATTTGATTGTACTTCCTCGGCATTATATTGTGACCATTTGTATCGACCTGCAACTGGCTCATGAAGCTCTTCATTATGTTTATTTCCCACATAGGTACTTCCCTCTCGACTGTTATTTCCTGGATCACTCCGTTCAAGACGGCAACCTCGAACGGTTTTCCGGATATCGGAACCTTGCGATATGTTTCATCCTGCTCCTGAGAGTCCTCGCGTGATTCTATATTTGGTCGCAATTTTCGTTCTTCCTTGTGAGCATATTGCAACTCGTGAACTCTTCCGTATAACGTGTTTGGTGTCATCGCTTGAATAATGAGAATGCCTTTCATCGTAATACCGGTAGCTTCATGATGTGGGTCATCTAGGGTCGTCATCGTAGTACTTCGTACCATATATTTATATTCCCTGCCTTTATGCCAACCATATTCACGATTTTCCACAATTCGATGATGATCGCAGTAGCTCAAGGCTACGCCAACTATTGAAGCAAAAAAATGTCATGTTGCACAGCCAAATTATAATAATTGCAATATCCGTATATTTCATTGGAAAATAATAGTTTATAATATTGTTTAAAATATTTGACTTGCTCTCGCAAAATATAAATTATTTTCAATGATGGATGTGTATATGAGACACAAGTTAAAGATTTTACAATCATAATTTTACAATTCCAGAAAAAATATTCTTCTGTTTCTTTTAGACACTTTTAATGAAATATTGAAATTATATCATATTTATAATTTTCATATTATAGTTTATAACATTGTTTAAATTTAAATTGATTTGCTCTCGCAAAATATAAATTATTTTCAATGATGGATGTGTATATGAAACACAAGTTAAAGATTTTACAATTCCAGAAAAAATATTTTTCTGTTTGTTTTAGACACTTTTATTGAAGTATCGAAATTATATTATATTTATAATTTTCATATTATAGTTTATAACATTTTAATATTATAGTTTGTAACATTGTTCAAATTTGACTTGCTCTCGCAAAATATAAATTATTTTCAAATAGATGTGTATATGAGACACAAGTTAAAGATTTTACAATCATAATTTTACAATTCCAGAAAAAATATTCTTCTGTTTCTTTTAGACACTTTTAATGAAATATTGAAATTATATTATATTTATAATTTTCATATTATAGTTTATAACATTGTTTAAATTTAATTTGACTTGCTCTCGCAAAATATAAATTATTTTCAATGATGGATGTGTATATGAAACACAAGTTAAAGATTTTACAATTCCAGAAAAAATATTTTTCTATTTCTTTTAGACACTTTTATTGAAGTATCGAAATTACATTATATTTATAATTTTCATATTATAGTTTATAACATTTTAATATTATAGTTTATAACATTGTTCAAATTTGACTTGCTCTCGCAAAATATAAATTATTTTCAAATAGATGTGTATATGAGACACAAGTTAAAGATTTTACAATCATAATTTTACAATTTCAGAAAAAATATTTTTCTGTTTCTTTTAGACTTATGAAATATTGAAATTATATTATATTTATAATTTTCATATTATAGTTTATAACATTGTTTAAATTTAATTTGACTTGCTCTCGCAAAATATAAATTATTTTCAATGATGGATGCGTATATCAGACACAAATTAAAGATTATACAATTCCAGAAAAAATATTTTTCTGTTTGTTTTAGACACTTTTATTGAAGTATCGAAATTATATTATATTTATAATTTTCATATTATAATTTATAACATTGTTTAAATTTAAATTAATTTGCTCTCGCAAGATATAAATTATTTTTAATGATGGATGTGTATATGAGACACAAGTTAAAGCTTTTACAATTCCAGAAAAAATATTTTTCTGTTTCTTTTAGACACTTTTATTGAAGTATCGAAATTATAGTATATTTATAATTTTCATAATGTAGTTTATAATATTTTAACATTATAGTTTATAACATTGTTTAAATTTAATTTGACTTGCTCTCGCAAAATATAAATTACTTTCAATGATAGATGTGTATATGAGACACAAGTTAAAGATTTTACAATCATAATTTTACAATTCCAGAAAAAATATTTTTCTGTTTCTTTCAGACACTTTTATTGAAGTATCGAAATTATATTTATAATTTTCATAAAAGCTGCTATTTATCGATAAATTAACGTTCACTTACCGATTAAGAACAGGCTAAGATGGGACCACATGGTGATTTGTGGCCAGTACCCGATGCGAAATGAAAGCTTCCTCTCATTGATTGAATTTATATCCAGGAGTGTGCCAACTCAGCTTGACCCTCCGATGGCCACAGATTCTGTGTCTGCACGAACTTGAAACTATATCATTCATAAACGCGTGACAAACTTTTTTTTAACCTCGTGCGCGATAGATTACTTCTGACATCCGCAATATAGAAAGTCGAGACGCGATCGTGACATCGGACTTCCGGTCAGAACTTTGACTTTGATCGTAGATATTATTTACTTTGTTAAAGTCGATTAAAACATATTAATATCTATATTAATAAGAGCTGTCTTTAAATTATTATATTAAAATTTATCAAGTTTTGCGTTTGATGTAATTGAAAATTAATCAAAAAGCACTTTCCTTTGTGATATAACATGAAGCAAAATTTTAAAACTTGCGCACAAAGTATATTTTTATACATCATATATTTTTTATTAAAGATTAGAATTAATATTCTAAATTTTGTGAAAATTTATATAAATATGAAAATGATTAAAATAATTATATATGATTATTATGATTAACATGATTAATATGATGAATATATAATATGAAAATTAATATAATTAATATAATTAATATAATTATAATAATCATATATAATTATATTAATAAAATTAATATAATTATATTAATAATTAATATAATTATATTAATAAAATTAATATAATTATATATATGATTAATATAATTATATATGATTATTATGATTAATATGATTAATATGACGAACATATATAATATAAAAATTAATATGAAAATTTATTATTAATAGAATATTTTATATTTCATACGAAAAAATAGAGTGTTTTCGCACGCATGTATTTTGCAAATTTTTATTTAATTCTAATCATAGTGTAGATAAAAGCGGCAACTTTTCATTGCGTTAAACCTAATTTAGTTGAATAAACAGAAAAGCAGCTTATAAATTTACAACATATCATTGATAATTTTCTCTAAGTGTTGAATTTCCGCTAAATATCTAGAATTCATTCATATAAATACTCCTATGTCATCAGATATGCTATTTTATTTTATTCTTTTTTATTTTGCATTTACATCACACGTTGAAACGGCAGTGAAAGACGTGCAGCAGAAGATATTTGCGGATGTAATGTGAAATTATATTTTTCACGGAAAATGAAGATTTAAAAATATCAAACTTTGATCCAGGTCGCGAGATATCGGTGTCAACATATTTTCTAATGATGATTACGTGATCAAAAATCGATATGTGAATAACATTTCCGTTGAACGCATTTCTTCGCCTATGTCTTTTTCCAAACCGCGATAAACTTTTGCACGTACGTAAGAAGCATATGCAGGTTTTCCTCCTCAATATTTTACGCGCTTTCAATCTCTCATGATAGACAAAATAATATTTATAAGATGCTAATAAATAAATAATAATAAATAACACATCTCTTATATCCTTAATTATAAAGTAAAGATTGAAATCTATCATGATTGAAAAGAAATCAATCAATTCGTTCTTTGTTAAATGGAAGACGTAGTTTAAAAGAAAATATTGGAGACATACAATATACAAAAAATAGTAGATTATACATATGTACGATATAGAATACTTTTAAAATGTTTATTCAAGTTTTACAAAGGATATTCCAGGATCCAAGAGACAAATTTCATAGGGTCTCTTCAAGAAAATCTTTAATTTTGATTTTTTGTTATTTTTTCCTTAATTTTAAAGATTAAATGTGTCACTGCTGTCAAGTGTAAGCTGTGTTGTTTATCTCGAAGCGGTTTGAATAGTTGCTTGAGACTTCTTCTCTTTCTTATAAGTCATATATCGGTATCAGATGTCGCTTGTCATTTAATGTATGTTTTGAGTATGAATACGATTTATCATTCTATTGAATCGCAAGTCACGGAATAAGATAATTTAAATATTAAATATTAATTTTTGTTTTTATATATTTTTAAATGACTGATAATTAAGAAAATTTTTAAATCTACAAAAATGTCAGTACAATTATTTGATTTATAATGTCTCCTCTCTGCCATGGAATTCGAAAAAAGGATTAAAGGCGAAATGTGAAAATGAGGCGAAATTGAGATAATATGCGTTAACTCGGGGCACTTCAATTCTTTCCAAATAATAAATGCATCTTTTACATTTGATTGTTATATTTCATTATTAAAAATATATGATGCAAAAGATAACATTTTTGCTACTATTTAATCGCATAAATTAATTTATGCAAAGAATTCGTAAACAAAGTTTTTCTGTCAGAAAGTATTTTTCATTTTATTTTCAAGTCGAAATTAATAAATTAATGTGCGATTTGAGAACAAGAAAAAAGTTAAGGATGTTTTGTATGTACAATCCCAACAAAAAGTAGCTGAAAATCAATATTGACGAATATATCCACTTTTGGTGTATTTTGAGTAAGAAATTGTGTGGAATATTGGAGGTGTATTTTTTAATATTTATTGCGTTTTTACTGAAATATTCCGAATTTTGTTAATCGAAATGATTAATTTTTGGCAGAGAATTTCGTCTGACAGATACATGGCTAACTTCTAAATTGAATTATATTTAATATTTTTTTAACTAGTTAGTACTTGTATAACATTATTTGACCAAATATTTCTTCTGTATTTAAACTTTTGCAAATTTTAAAGAAATTCTAAATATTATTTCCATGTATTTTTGTCATTTGAATCGACGTGGTTATATGTTTCCCATAAGAACACATGTTAATTAGGAGCAAATTAAAATCTTTATAACTTGTGAATACTTTAGTGAATCGATTGAAAAATTATATTAAAGATTCTAAACATATGTAAGACATTCTGTACAATTTTCATTAAATTCTCAATATTTTCATTAAATTCTCAATATTTTTATTAAATTCTCAATATTTTGAAAATAAATACAAAACATCCTTAACATCAAAATTAAAGCAGATTATATTAGATAGGAATTGACCATATTTCCGATTGCAACAGCTGATTTACAGTAATTTTATATGACAACTGACAGCGCGCAATACATATGCGCCTGACATCCGACTCTGATTTATTATTTATTGTAAAATAAATCTAAAAATACAAGTTTTTCACAAAGATTGATTCTCTTAGTGAAAATTATCTCCTAAAATATATTCCATAGAAGCATCCATAAAAGAGAGGAAAGAAGTATGAATATATTTTATAAATTACAGGTCAAAGAATTTCTTTATGCAAATATAGATTCACGAACGTATTTTTTTATGTATATTTTTTATTTATAAACATTTGAAAGAGAGTTGTGTTAATAAAAAGATCCTAATATATTCAAGTAAATTGTCATGTATTATTGAGTTATAGACAACATATATCACTACAGCAAAATATTATTAAAATCTATTAAAACAGAAAATTTATTTCATTATTGATATTATTCATTATTGAATAGTGACAAGAACAACAATAATTCTCATGTCTTTGAGATTGTATCATGTTTTGGATTTTCTTTCTTAAAAGCAGATTTTTAACATTAGTCATTTTGTTTTTTTTTACTTTTATGTTTATTAATTTTAACAAACAATTTTTTATAGCGCATAATAAACTATTATTAAAAATTCATTTTTGTATTTGAAAATTATAGAATTACAAGTTTTGTCAAGAAAAAATTTACTATTTTTAATTCATTATGTTCATTTCTTTTATTAGTACAATTATTGAACAATGTAAAATATAATTAAATGTTTTAAAGATATTGCATACATTAACATTTATTATATTAATGACAAGTTTAATTGAATCTCATTTTAGAAAAGGATGAAACTAATAAATAAATTTATTTATATAAAATTATATTTATTTAATTATAATATATATGTCTTATTTTAATAAATTAATCCTAATTTGTATTTATGCATATGTTTTTGATGAAGTTATATAAAATATATACATATGCATGTATGATAAGTGATACTATGTGATAATATTTATCTTCATTATCTTAATTATCTTAAAAATAATAATACTTTAAAAATTATATAAAATTACTGAAAATTTAGTATCTCCAGATTTGAAGTATTTGAAGTATTTGAAGATTATATTATTAATTAGCGCGAATAAATAATGAATTTCCGCTATTCACTGCCGTGTTTGTATCGACTTCTATGGAGGAGATCGTTGCTTTGATAATAGTTGTAGTAGGCTCCTGCTCCTGAAACAATGATTAAAATACAATTATTAAGTTATTTTTAAATCGAGCAAATTTAATTCAAAAAATTTATTTTACTCTAAATAAAAATTTTTTATTATGACAAAAAAACACAAGTTGCCCTAATAAAAGTAACTATAATTTCCTATGTATTTTTATATAAATATAAAATATATAAAATGTGTGCAATTACCTCGTCGAAATCGATATCGACTTCTTCGAGTACTTCGTCAAGAACGGAAACGAAATGATTGACATTTTCAATAGAAAAGACCATCGGCGGCTTCAGTTTCAAAATGTTGTTATCAGGTCCGTCGCTACTGACGATGATCTTCTTGTCCTTCATCCTGGATACGACGTGCTTCGCTTCCGCCGTCGCCGGTATCCTCTTAATTCTGTCGCGGACTAACTCGATGCCTATGAATAATCCAGCACCGCGCACATCCCCGATAATCTTCCGCCGTTTTGCCAGTTTCTTCAATTCTGCGATCAGATGATTGCCTACTTGCAAGGCATTTTCCTGCAGGTTCTCGCGTTCTATGATCTCCATCACCGCGTTCGCCACGGCGCAGGATACAGGATTGCCACCATACTGAAGTGAACGAGTGAAATTTGATTATTATAAAATATTTTTTTTCTCAAACACAATCTTTAAAAGTGAATCAGTGTATTATCACTGAAAAACAGTAAATAATCACTGATTACAGCAGTTACAAGTACAGGATTGTAAATCAGTGATATTTTATTGAAAGAATCAGTTAATAATTTTGACTGTTTTAATCAGTAATATTTCTCAATATCAGTAATATTTCTTTCGTTATTGTCAGTAATATTTAACTATAATTCATCTCTCTATCTATTTCATATAAAATTAAAAATATTATTTATATTTACTAAATATTTATTATATTAAAAATTTTGTTTATATTATTTTATTTATATTACATGCATATTGAACTTGTTATTTTAAATAGATAACGAACGAATAATTTTCATTAAGTCGCCAGATATTTATTTGTCCGATTTATAAAGATTTAATATCTGAAGCCTCTCTATTGAGCTTGTATCAGAAATTAAATCGAAGTAATACATCTAATTTTAAATATCGCTCTTTGCAAACTTTATATAATTCTTATAATTAAAATTGAAAAACAGTAAATAGTCACTAATTACAGCAGTTACAAGTACAACACTGTAAATCAGTGATATTTTATTGAAAGAATTAGTTAAGAATTTTGACTGTTTCAATCAGTAATATTTTTCAATATCAGTAATATTTCTTTCGTTAGTATCAGTAATATTTAACTATAATTCATCTCTCTATCTATTTCATATCAAATTAAAAATATTATTTATATTTACTAAATATTTATTATATTAACAATTTTATTTTATTTATATTATACGCATATTGAACTTGTTATTTTAAATAGATAACAAACGAATAATTTTCATTAAGTCGCCAGACATTTATTTGTTCGACTTATAAAGATCGATTTAATATCTGAAGTCTCTCTATTGAGCTTGTATCAGAAATTAAATCGAAGTAATACATCTAATTTTAAATATCGCTCTTTGCAAACTTTATATAATTCTTATAATTAAAATTGAAAAACAATAAATAATCACTGATTACAACAGTAAAATATAAGTACTGTAAATCAGTGATATTTTATTGAAAGAATCAGTTAATAATTTTGACTGTTTTAATCAGTAACATTTCTCAATATCAGTAATATTTTTTTCGTCAGTAATATTTAACTATAATTCATCTGTCTATCTGTTTCATACAAAATTAAAAATTTTATTTATATTTACTAAATATTTATTATATTCAAAATTTTATTTTATTTATATTACATGCATATTGAACTTGTTATTTTAAATAGATTACGAACGAATAATTTTCATTAAGTCGCCAGACATTTATTTGTCCGACTTATAAAGATCGATTTAATATCTGAAGCCTCTCTATTGAGCTTGTATCAGAAATTAAATCGAAGTAATACTTCTAATTTTAAATGTCGCTCTTTGCAAACTTTATATAATTCTTATAACTAAAATTAAATACGAGAGAGATAGCGATTGTAGCGATAAATGAACGAACTGGCAATTACTGATTTTACAGTAAAATTTACTGATTTTATAGTGAATTTTATTTTAACTGACCATAATCAGTGAGATATAAGATAAAAAAACAAAAAAATAAGCGTTTCCATTAAATATGAAGATCAGTAAAATACTCACTGATTCTCAGTGAAATCTTATTTTACTGTTTAAATTAATGATATTTTCACTGATTTACTTTTAGAGAGCACATTTCAACAAATCAACATCAATATTTTTTTTTGCAAACTGACCGTGTTGAAGTATTCAATTCCAGTGTCGCGAAAGCTGCGAGCGATTTCAGGCGTAGTAATGACAGCCGCAACGGGATGACCATTACCCATAGGCTTGCCCAATGTAACTATGTCGGGAATAACGTCCTCGCCGTATAATTGAAACGCCCACATGTGAGTGCCAACTCTTCCAAAACCGACTTGGACCTCATCCGCGATACAAACACCTCCAGCTTCACGTACATGTCTGTAAAATCAGTATTTTTTTTTTTACATTCATATACATGCCATATTTGCTGTTCCTAGATTGTGTGATTCTCTGATCATGTGAATAAATAAAATTTAATCAAGATTTAATAAAAAAATTGTATGAAAAAAATTATTCATATAAAAATTAGATCGTATAAAAGTTTGTATAAAAAGAAGTTGCTTACTTATATACGTTTCGGAAGTAATTCTCTGGGGGTAATATCTGACCGCCGACCGATATGAGACTTTCCGCAATGTAAGCGCAAACCCCGCGTCCTTGGGCTTTGATGTTATCGCAGATTTGCTTTACATCTTCGGCATATTTGACACCAAGATCTTCGTCGATGTAATCGTTGGATCGATATTTTCCACGGTACACATCTGGACAAGGAGCCTAAGAGAAACAGAACCAGGATGATGTATCAAATGTATAAAATATGACTCTTCTTTTCTTCTCGAAAATACAGATTATATAAATGCTAAAATAATATGAGTTTTTTAAAAATAAAAAGATTTTCTTATGCAAGGATGTTTTTCAAATGTTGATACTTTAAATCACTAAATTCTGAACCAATGTTGTAAATAATTTTATCTTTAATCATAAGATATTTTAATTTGTCCATCACATATTGATTGAAAATAATATTAATTTTCTAACAATAAAAACTTTTTCTTGCGAGAGTGTTTCTCAAATCTCGATATTTCAAATCGTCGAATTCTTGAATCAGCATTATAATTTTATCTTTAATCATAAGATATTTTAATTTGTCCATCACATATTGATTGAAAATAATATTAATTTTCTAACAATAAAAATTTTTTCTTGCGAGAGTGCTTCTCAAATCTCGATATTTTAAATCGTCGAATTCTTGAATCAGCATTATAATTTTATCTTTAATCATAAGATATTTTAATTTGTCCATCACATGTTGATTAAAAATAATATTAATTTTCTAACAATAAAAATTTTTTCTTGCGAGAGTGCTTCTCAAATCTCGATATTTCAAATCGTCGAATTCTTGAATCAGCATTATAATTTTATCTTTAATCATAAGATATTTTAATTTGTCCATCACATATTGATTGAAAATATTAATTTTCTAACAATAAAAATATTTTCTTGCGAGAGTGCTTCTCAAATCTCGATATTTTAAATCGTCGAATTTTTGAATCAGCATTATAATTTTATCTTTAATCATAAGATATTTTAATTTGTCTATCACATATTAATTGAAAATAATGTTAATTTTCTCACAATAAAAATTTTTTCTTGCGAGAGTGCTTCTCAAATCTTGATATTTTAAATTGTCAAATTCTTGAATCAGCATTATAATTTTATCTTTAATCACAAGATATCTTAATTTGTCCATCACATATTGATTGAAAATAATATTAATTTTCTAACAATAAAAATTTTTTCTTGCGAGAGTGCTTCTCAAATCTCGATATTTCAAATCGTGGAATTCTTGAATCAATATTGTAAATAATTTTGTCTTTAACTATAAAATATCTTAATCTATGTTAATTTTTTAGAAATAATAAGATGTTGATTTAACTCTTCATACACTATTCCACTATTCCACTAAGTTATTTAATAATTCTTTTAAGACTCTAAATACTTACCACGTGTACCCAGTCTTGTTTGCCTGTACCGTTAGGCTTGTTGAATTTGTATGGTGAGATATCGATTGTCGTGATGAGGTGTCCATGATAAGCGCTAAAAGTAGAAAGGCAAACGTGAACAGAAATTTCCTCTTTGCTTTTACTGAAACGAAAAACTCTTCGAAGCCCTCCAAAGCTATAACGTAATTTTCTGAAGATTATTATACAGTCTTTTCTCATTTATAATATATAATATATATTTTTAATAAATGTTATTTTATCTAATCAAAAAAACACAGTTCCTGAAAATACAACTTTTTCATTTTTTTTCCATTGTTGTCGAAGACCAACGACCCCACCGTGGTTACAATATCTAAAAGTTGCCGGGAGGGCTACTCATTTATAAACTCGATCAACGATGCGAAATAATTATTGTTAATTCGTGCGAACTTTCGTGCATTAATATCGATAATAAGACAAAGCGCAATTGTCTACAACACTTTGCGATAATAAAAGTACAAACGCACTAATATCAATTTTTTCCAATTCGATATAATATATTTGTGAGATTAATTACATTTGTGATATAATTGTTTTCAAATTCTCTGTTAATTATCTCACACAATAATTTTCATAAATTTATACATTTCTAATGCTGACGCGAAACTTGTCTAATAAAGCCGTTTGATTGATTTCGCTTTGTGTGATGTGACCCCGCTTTGTCTAGTTCACGACATTCTCAGATCATTTATCATTCTATTTCTTTCTTTCTCTCTCTCTCTCTTTTTCTCTCGGATAAAGTCCAGTCCATCATTCAGCGACATCATCCTCACCGATAGAAGGAGAAAATAAATATATTCTTTAAAAGTGAATCAGTGAAAATATCACTAATTTAAACAGTAAAATAAGATTTCACTGAGAATCAGTGAGTATTTTACTGATCTTCAAAAAGAAACGCTTATTTTTTTGTTATTTTATCTTATATCTCACTGATTATGCTCAGTTAAAATAAAATTCACTGTAAAATCAGTAAATTTTACTGTAAAACCAGTAATCGCTATTTCGTTCATTTATCGCTACAATCGCTATCTCTCTCGTATTTAATTTTAGTTATAAGAATTTAATTTTAGTTATAAGAATTATATAAAGTTTGCAAAGAGCGACATTTAAAATTAGAAGTATTACTTCGATTTAATTTCTGATACAAGCTCAATAGAGAGGCTACAGATATTAAATCGATCTTTATAAGTCGGACAAATAAATGTCTGGCGACTTAATGAAAATTATTCGTTCGTTATCTATTTAAAATAACAAGTTCAATATGCATGCAATATAAATAAAATAAAATTTTGAATATAATAAATATTTAGTAAATATAAATAAAATTTTTAATTTCATATGAAATAGATAGAGAGATGAATTATAATTAAATATTACTGACGAAAAAAATATTACTGATATTGAGAAATGTTACTGATTGAAACAGTCAAAATTATTAACTGATTCTTTCAATAAAATATCACTGATTTACAGTGCTGTACTTATAATTGCTGTAATCAGTGACTATTTACTGTTTTTCAATTTTAATTATAAGAATTATATAAAGTTTGCAAAGAGCGACATTTAAAATTAGAAGTATTACTTCGATTTAATTTCTGATACAAGCTCAATAGAGAGGCTACAGATATTAAATCGATCTTTATAAGTCGGACAAATAAATGTCTGGCGACTTAATGAAAATTATTCGTTCGTTATCTATTTAAAATAACAAGTTCAATATGCATGCAATATAAGTAAAATAAAATTTTTAATATAATAAATATTTAGTAAATATAAATAAAATTTTTAATTTTATATGAAATAGATAGAGAGATGAATTATAGTTAAATATTACTGACGAAAAAAATATTACTGATATTGAGAAATGTTACTGATTGAAACAGTCAAAATTATTAACTGATTCTTTCAATAAAATATCACTGATTTACAGTGCTGTACTTATAACTGCTCTAATCAGTGACTATTTACTGTTTTTCAATTTTAATTATAAGAATTATATAAAGTTTGCAAAGAGCGACATTTAAAATTAGAAGTATTACTTCGATTTAATTTCTGATACAAACTCAATAGAGAGACTTCAGATATTAAATCGATCTTTATAAGTCGGACAAATAAATGTCTGGCGACTTAATGAAAATTATTCGTTCGTTATCTATTTAAAATAACACGTTCAATATGCATGTAATATAAATAAAATAAAATTTTTAATATAATAAATAGTTAATATAATAAAAAATAGTTAATATAATAAATTTAGTAAATATAAATAAAATTTTTAATTTTATATGAAATAGATAGACAGATGAATTATAGTTAAATATTACTGACAATAACGAAAGAAATATTACTGATATTGAGAAATATTACTGATTGAAACAGTCAAAATTATTAACTTAACTTCTTTCAATAAAATATCACTGATTTACAGTGCTGTACTTATAACTGCTGTAATCGGTGACTATTTATTGTTTTTCGGTGATAATACACTGATTCACTTTTAGAGAGTAGTGTGTGTATCATACGTGGCACGTACGTCGTCGCCACCTAAAACAGCGACAAGATCTTTATGGCGGTGAATTCTATTTCCGCCGTGGTGAAAAGAATCGGATGTCCACATCCGATTTGTCCGAATCTGCTGGACACGCTCGATCTCGGTGCTCGTCGACGCTCATCGACGACGTCCCTGCTGATTTAGAGTGGAAAGACGCTGCAAACAAGCAAAAGACAAATCGGTTCCATTAGATTCGGCAGTGAATTTTCTCGCTCGAGTTTGTTCGCAGCCTGAAATATCCAACATATTCGAGACAACACTGCGGAATTGCTTGCGCCAAGAAGACCGAAGTCCGATCCGAAGTAGGCACGAACAATGGAAGTTCTTTTCATATTCGTCTCGTTAACTTGACGTGAAACTTTCATTTCAGACGTGGAACGTGGAGCACGTGGAGCTCAATGAATGAGAATGTTACAGAAATATCGCATGTAGAGCAGCTCGGATAGCAAAAGGGAAACTTACTGGTCCAACGTAATGACATCCTTGCACTTGGTGTGCGTCCGAGCGAGACGGAGAGCGAGATCGTTAGCCTCGCTTCCAGAATTCACCAGGAAGCAAACGGACAGCGGTTCGGGCATGAGTGATGCCAACCGGCTTGCGCATATCACCAAGTTGTCATGAAGGAAACGATTGTTCGTGTATAATAAGGCCATCTGTTCCTGCCCGGCTCGCACGACGTCCGGATGGCAGTGGCCAACTGTAAATTAATTAATTTGCGTTTAATTAAGAATGTTTTGTACCTATTTTCAAAATATTGAGAATTTTATGAAAATTGTACAGAATGTCCTTACATGTTTAGAATCTTCATATTGAGAGTTTAATGAAAATTGTACAGAATGTCCTTATATGTTTAGAATCTTCAATATAATTTTTAAATCGATTCATTAAAGCATTCACAAGTTATAAGGATTTTAATTTGCACCGAATTAACATGTGTTCCTATGGGAAACGTATAACCATAACGATTCAAATGACAAAAACACATGGAAATAATATTCAGAATTTCCTTTTTTAAGTTTTTGATTTTTTTTAGAATTTTTCAAGAATTTGATTTTTTTTTAATTTGCAAAAGTTTAGATATAGAGAAAATATTTGGTCAAATAATATTATACAAGTACTAACTGATTAAAAAGATATTAAATATAATTCAATGAAGTTAGCCATGTATCTGACAAGACGAAATTTTCTGCCAAAAATTAATCATTTCGATTAAGGATGTATTGGACATGTATTACAATCAATGAGATCGTCGTGAATTTTAATTTAACATTCTTAATAACATTCTAAATCGTCATGAATTATTTCAAATTTTTTTACTTGCTCCTTTAAAAGTTATTAATTTTTGAATTTTGCGATTTTAACATAGAATCTTATGTAAACGTTCAAGAGACAGTTAATAAATTATTCACAAACTATAAAAAAACATTGATAAAGATTTCATCTTCTAATATTATATTCTTCATACATGTAAAAATGTTCCTACAAAGTTTTCAAACGATTTACTTGCTCGTTTTGAAATTATTATTAAAAAAATAATTGTGATTATCGGTTTGATGATATTGATGATAAAACGTGGCAACATTTTCTTGGAAATTAAGACCTATTTATACTAAAGAATACTTTGAAGTATGATTTCGTAATTTTTAAAAAATTTTTGATCAATTAGAATTCGTATTCTGCCCAACTTTAATTTTTTGATACTTTGGATTAACTTTTGAGACAGACGGTCCGTCCAATACATCCTTAAGAAAATTCAAAAATGTATTTTCTATCAAACTGTTTTTTAACCACTCAAGAAAATTAACTAAACATAAGAGTACATTTTTAATTGTCAAAAATTTAAGGATGATATTCGACGATGCATCTACAATCAGAAATCGTTGTGGAATTTGTTAATTAATCATTCTTAATAACATTGCTAAATCGTCATGAATTATTTCAAATTTTTTACATCCTTTAAAAGTTATTAATTTTGAATTTTGCGATTTGTAACATAGGATCTATGTAAACGTTAAGAGAGCAGTTAATAGATTATTGACAAACTTTAAAAAAACAATGGTAAAGATGGGTTATTTGTCAAATATTCGATATGTCCTTTCACTACATGTATGTTCCCACAAGTCCTCAAACGATTACTTGCTGGTTTTGAAATTATTATTAAAAAATAATTGTGATTACACGCCTGCATGATATTGATGATAAAACGTTGCAACATTTTCTTGGATAAAATAAATATAAAATAGCTTTGAAGTATGATTTCGTAATTTTTAAAAAATTTTGATCAATTAGAATTCGTTATTCTGCCCAGCTTTAATTTTTCGAATTTAGATCTAACTTTTGAGAGGGTCCCGTCCAATACATCCTTACAAAATTCAAAATTTTTTTCAATTTAAAAACGCAATAAATTTTAAAAAAAAAGGGCTAATGCGAAAATAAGATGAAAATATTCCATACGATTTCTTACTCATACTCCATCAAAATATTTGTCAATTGATTTTCAGCTACTTTTCGGATTGAAATACAAAACATCCTTAAAAAAATTCTATTAAAAGTAAACTCTATCTAAAATGCAAATTAAAGAATGTGATTTTATTAATATTTATCCATACCATGCGCGTTAGTTTGCGTCGGGGGGGCTTATATGTGTGTTTTTTTTGGGTGCCCGTTTTCTCGAACGGCGCCAACAACTGGCTTTTTTCGAAAACCCTTTATTTTCATTATTTATAACTCGAAAATTATTAGTGCCTCGACATTTTCGCTGAGGAAAAATCATTTTTAAATTGGCCAGAGAATCTACCTTTAAAATATGGAGCGATAGTTGCCGGACACCCTGTATATCCTGTTGATTTAAATTTTACTTACCCGATATGACGATCGCGAAGTCTTATGGTATCAGATTTTGGCATCTGTTCTAAAGACTCCATAACTGAACTTTTCGCCAGGTTGCTGATACTGTTAATATCTACAAAATATAATAAACGTTGCAATCTTCGAAGCCTCATGAAAAATTTAATAATTTGATTATCATATCAACAACTGATGATTATGCAATATTTGACTTTCTAACAAATAATCACACGATAAACTCTCTTTGAGAGACAATTATGGAATATACCCATATTACTTATATATGTTTAAGATATCGGATAAATATATTGAAAGAGAACAAAGCACATAAGCATTATCAAACTTTTCCGATGTTTCAAATTTTTCCGAAAAGTTCTTATCATCCTTACCATTACCTATCTTTACCATTAAACGACGTTCTTATCATTCTTTACCATTAAACTTTGTTTAATGGAACTTTGTTTAATGGAAGTTTAATAATTTGAATAATTGAATAATTTAAATAATTTGAAACATCGGAAAAATTTAATAATGCTTATGTGCTTCGCTCTCCTTCGATATATTTATGTCTTTACCATTAAACTTTGTTTAATGGAACGAAGTTTAATGGTAAAGACATAAGGATGAGATAAGAATTTTTATCGTAATTAATTTATATATCATTTTTAAATTTTCCTGATAATACAAATGAGATCATATATATAATATGATATTATAATCAGTTCTTACGTATCGTTAAACTTATGAAATATTTAGGAGATTCTCTAATCAAGTGTGCGTTGCCAAAATATTTGACTAATTTGAATATCGATCTTTTCGTAATAAAAATAATTCTAATGTAAAATATTAGAAATTATTACAGTTTTCTAATTTTTAGCATTATATATCTTTATATAAGCCTATATTAAAATTATATTGTTTAAGCCTATATTAAAATAACGTTAAGCAAATTTTGTTTAAAATTATTATAGCTGACAAATGCAATTTGACTACTCATTTGCAGTTTTTCTCTAATATTCATAAAAAGCATTTTTTTCCTCAATCGTTTATAACTGAAAGATATTATTGCAATCTATCTATTTCGCTAAAGAGATTAATCATCTTCAAATATGTCATAGATTTCGTTACGGAAATAAAGTGCGATAACAGAAACGAAAATCTAAAACAATAAGCAAGTGCATGTAAATAAGATAGGAGATTTGAACAGTAATTTTCCTGTAGCTGATAAGTGCACGTGATTATGTATAAGTATTATGTATAAGTATATAATGTTTCCGCACGTGGCCTCGTGCGTGACCTCGTATTGCAAAAGAAACTCGACAAGAAAGAATATATATATGTAATAATATAAATGAAGATTCAAAATTTATAATAATATAAATAATTAATAATTAATAATATAAATAAAGATTCATAATTTAAAACTTGGAAAATATTTTAAAATATTATTAAAACAGTAATAATTAAAAATTATTTTTTATATTTTTTATTATATATATATATAAAATAATTTTTAATTGTTATTATTATTTTAACGATATTTTAAAGTATTTTTCAAGTTTCAAATTATAATCTTTACTTATATATTTCTTTTTTTTTTAAAACGAATAAGAGAAATTTATTTATTTTAATTTCTCGTGAAAAAATTATTTTTCTAGTTAAATTTATCTCATAATTAATTCTACGATAATTATGTAACATAATACGTGGATTGGACACAACATAATAATGGACCTTTTATTTGTACAGAAAGTAGCTTGAAAGTTTTCGATCAATATTTTATTAAAAGTTTTCTTCAATATTTTTGTCAAAAAGAAAAAAATAATGAACGAAAGGTGAGACATTTTATTTGTAGTACTTTTTAAAGATAAATAATTACTAAAAATTGAAAACGTAATTTTATACTGCAAACTTTCGCAAGAGAAATTAAACATACATAATAATTTAATGATGAATGTGCATCTGTGAAACAATATTAACACACAATAAGCATATTCAAAATAATGTATCTATTATTTTAAAACGCATATTATTTTAATGGAAAAATATTACAACAATAATTAATGATAAAATACAATAATTAATAATTAACAATAAAATACAATAATTAATAGTAAAGGAAATTCTGCGGATGTCGTACCTGAATTGTCGTGGCTCGACGTCACCGTCGCTGTGATTACTGCGAGTGCAGCCGAAAGCAGTGCCACGACCCTATAACAGTGACGTCATATATAGAGAGAGAAATGAATCGGCGGGGGTAAAAAAATGCGGGGATGCGCACGCGTGCCGGACCAAATGGCACGCACATAATGCCCCCTCCATGATCGACATCCCACTTCCCACGCACGTGCGTCATTTAAATGCCGCGCAATTGTTCATTTAATCAAACTTATTGTATAGTAATTACAGCATCATGAATTCAACACATGAATGACACGAGATAAGCATTCCACTTGAAACTGAGATATTAAATTAAGATTGGATATTTTGTTGAAGATACTGTCAGTCAATTTTATTTAAATTTTTTTTATATCGCAAATATATTGATGCTGTAGAAAAATGTAGGACGTCCTACAAATATCAAAATGAAATTTGACAGTCGCTTTCATGGCAAACTTTTGCAATGTCTTCAGCTAATTTAAGAACAACCTTGCACGGTGATATTGAGAATAAGATTTGGCATAGATCTTTCATGCATTTCGACTGCAGTCGCTCGCAGCTCAAAACTCGAAGGAAATAGAAATTATTAGATAAGAATATTGCAAATAGGCGTGTAATTTAGATGTAATAAATTACAATTATCGAGTCACATTTATGGTTGTGTGTGTGTGTGTGTGTTTGTATTCTCTAAAAGTAAATCAGTAAAAATATCACTAATTTAAACAGTAAAATAAGATCTCACTGAGAATCAATGAGTATTTTACTGATCTTCAATGGAAACGCTTATTTTTTTCTTATTTTATCTTATATCTCACTGATTATGGTCAGTTAAAATAAAATTCACTGTAAAATCAGTAAATTTTACTGTAAAACCAGTAATCGCTGGTTCGTTCATTTACCTCTACCATCGCTATCTCTCTCGTATTTAATTTTAGTTATAAGAATTATATAAAATTTGCAAAGAGCGACATTTAAAATTAGAAGTATTATTTCGATTTAATTTCTGATACAAGCTCAATAGAGAGGCTTCAGATATTAAATCGTTATTCTTTATAAGTCGGACAAATAAATGTCTGGCGGCTTAATGAAAATTATTTGTTCGTTATCTATTTAAATAACAAGTTCAATATGCGTGTAATATAAATAAAATAAAATTTTTAATATAATAAATATTTAGTAAATATAAATAAAATTTTTAATTTTATAAAATAGTTAGACAGATGAATGATAGTTTAATATTATTGACAATAACGAAAGAAATATTACTGATATTGAGAAATATTACTGATTGAAACAGTCAAAATTATTAACTGATTCTTTCAATAAAATATCACTGATTTACAGTGCTGTAGTTATAACTGCTGTAGTTATAACTGCTGTAATCAGTGACTACTGTTTTTCAGTGATAATGTGACTAGTGTTTTTCACTGATTCACTTTTAAAGAATGTAGTTGGGAAATCTTTTCTTAAAAAAATTTTTAATTTTAGAAAGCTTGTCTTCTTTGACTTTTAATCTTTTTATGAAATTTTAAAAGACTTTTACATAAATAGATATTTTAACGTAAGCGAAGTTCGCAAATATTTCAAATGGCTTATAAATTAATATCATAAAGTACATATATTAATATCATAAAGTCCATTGGTAGAATCATGGGCAAATATCGTGGTCATGACGAAGACGTTCACGTGTAGTATTCACGTTTCGACGATGATAGCGATGTACGACACGTGATATGCGCTATCGAGCAATTTAGATAACATCAATGATCTCGTGATATGACCATTATAGCGATATGACTAGTCATTATATCATCTATGATAAACATAAATCACATCAATTACAAATCTTCCACTGTGGATATTAGAGCCAACAATCTTCGCTATCGATTTTAAAGGAAATGTACCGGCAGGAACAATTGACATCGTATCATTTCATTAATAATTCATTTGATAATTTTCAAACGAAACAATTAAAGCATGGCGAGTCACCTTAATAAATCGTGGAATTATACAAGTTCAATAAGTAAAATAATATTTAAATAATATTTAAACAATTTTAATAATTAAAATAATATTAAAATAATATTTAAACGATTTTAATAATTAAAATAATATTTAAAAAATTTTTATAATTAAAATAATATTACAAAAATTTTAATAATTAAAATAATATTTAAAAAATTTTTATAATTAAAATAATATTACAAAATTTTAATAATTAAAATAATATTACAAAAATTTTAATAATTAAAATAATATTTAAAAAATTGAAAAAATGGAAAAAAATTTTTATTAAACTTAAAAAATTTAACATAATGTCACATTTTTGTGGAAAAATTTTCTGTGACTTACATTTGCTTATCTTTCTTTTTACAAGGATGATAATTTATCTCATTATTATCAGACTTAGGTATTGCACAACCTCCATTGATTATTTATGTCGGTGCGTAGTTAAGTCGATTATGGTGGTGAAGATAAATTTAATCGCGAGATATTGCGGCAATGTTTTTTAAAAAAAAAAGAAAAAGGAAAAGGAAAAAGGCTAAAAAAAATAAAAAGGCCAAACGTTTATCGGACGATATCGCAGACTGGCGCCGCGCCAGTTGCCCGATATATTCCTACTGTCTTATTGGTGTCAAATCTTAAGCGAAATGCAAATTGCAAATTGTTTTGCAAGATTTTATTGACGCGAATGAGGCGCAACATCGATGCGACGTGCTCTTACTTGTTATATTTGCGTCATAATTCATGCTACATACGTTCTTCGTGAGATAATATTCTAGAAGCGGGACTTGCCTCCTTTAATCAACCACTGAACGTACAGTCGACAATCTACTGACGTTTTATTCTTCAAAAATATTATCGCATCATTGAAGTGAAGAGCTTCGTACATTACACATAAGTTCATATATTAAATGTCTAGTGTTATCTATTTCTACACATTTTTTTTCTTTAATTTTTTCTCGCCGATTTTCTATCACTTTTGAATCAATCTTTTTCTCTCACGAAAATATATCTGAAAAATTGAATTTTTAATTATAAATATTAAAAAAAATAAATGATTTTTTTTTTAAATTAAGCTTCAAAGCTGCTAAGATATTATTATATAATTAAATAATTTTGTACTTTTTTTAACAAAAAAAGATATAGAAAGATAAGATTATATATCTATGCTTGTGAAATAAATCATTTAGAAATATCTATGCTTAAAATGAATCATTGCTGTAAAATGAATCATTTAGGTATGTGTAAATATTAGGTATCCTTGTAAATATTTATGAATTTGTCTTCATGATATGTGTGTTATATTAATACTTCTAAAGCATTTTTCTAGGAGTAAGTATATCTGAAAACGCATAGAATTAATGTGTCATTCTATTTAGAGCTAATTTTTGGCTGCTTCGACTTTTCTAAAAGTTTCTGAATATTCACCGCGAAGTTCTGAATTGACGGTGACGACATAAAAATAAAAACCATGCGATAAGAATAAGATTTACCAAATAAGTGAAGTATATTACTAATTGATTAGGGTTGCACCAAATCCAAGACAAGACAATATTCGTAAAAATATTGTATTGAAAATTTAAAAAAATTTAAATCTTATCTTGGTCTTGAGTGAATATTGGTAGCAAAAATCTCGTCTATTGTCTTGTCTCGATTTTATTAACAATTTTTCATCTAATATTAAAAAATTATTTAAATAATATTTAACATAATTTTTGTAATATAATTTGAAATAATTATTACTATTGTATTATATTTTAATTATAATTATTACTATGTAATTGATATAAATGCCGTCTATTTATTTAAAAAAACATTTACTGTTTCATAGAAAATAGAAATTAATAATTACAGGCTCCAAGGGAATGTGCAGATATAAATATTTTAGAGTAGTAAAAAAATCAGGTTCATATTTATCTCACATTGTCAAAAATGGCTCGAGACATTTTAAGTTCAACTGCCTCGTCCGTATCAGTAGAAAGATTTTTCTCAATAGAAACTCTGACTATGTCAAGAAATAGAACCAGATTACAAAGTAAATCTTTAAAAGCACTAATGTGCAACAATTCCTGGTCGAAATGCTCTTTAATGTCTAAAATTTGCGAGCTTGATTTCTAATTTATAAAATTTTTTTAAATTCGTATATAATGATTTTTTTTTCATTTACAAATATAAATATTTTAATTTTTTCGAGAACCAATAATCTTGACAGGACTAATAATCTTGATAGTCTTAATCTTGGTATTGTCTTGATAAGTAATTAAAAATCTTGTCTTGATCTTGTTTTGAAATTCAAGACAATATCAAAATTAATCTTGGTATCTCGTGCAATTCTAATGATAAAACAGTCAATTCATGAAATCAAATAATGAATTGTCAAACATTAAGCGTGAAACGCACACAAAGAAAGAGCATATATGTATGAGCTCGAAGTTTATTATTAGATCAGTAAGATTTAGATAAGGACAGCCACACACAAATAGGTTGTTTAATTCTTTCTTTTTCGAGATATTTACCTGAAGCAAACATTAATTTATTTACAATAATGAGATGTGAATAAACTCGCAAATATTTTAGGTATGTTTGCAAATTTTGAAACTTCAAAAACTCATGTAATAATAATTAATAATTCGTGTTTTTGAATTCGAATATATTATTTATATCTCAGAAAATAATAGATTATAATTTATTACAAATTTTAATTCTTTCTTTTCTTTCTTTCATGTTATTTTTTCTAAAAAATTATTTTAAATATAATTATAAAAATTTAATCTGTTTTTTTTTTATTAATTTCTATTTAATATTTATAATCTATTTAATATCGTCAGTACAATTTAATTGTATACTGAAATAAATCTTTACTTGTTTTCATTTTATTAATATTGATAAAAATTTATATATTGTAAAAATTGCAATTAATTGGAAATTAGTTTGCAAAAGAATTTAATAATATGTGCAATTTTATATAATTATTTGACTGTTTTATAAATGCAAAACTGAATATTGTATAATATATTATTGTGTAGCAAAATTTAACATTGTAAAACTTAATCATTTTTTTCAATAAAATAATTCTAATATAAATAATTCTCTTTAAAAAAAAAAGAATATAGAAAATAAAAACAAAGATCATAATATCTATCTAATTAATAAACTATCTATTAAAATATCTTATTCTCTCTTATTCTCTCTTTTTTATATATATAACGCACATATAATTTATTTAATACTCATTTTTAATCCTTGGAGAAATTTGTAATTCAAATTTCAAGTTAAATTGCAATTGCAAAATTTAACAATTTAAATTTTACAATTTCACAAGATTTACAATGTTAAATTTTGCTACACAAACATACAACAGTTCAGTTCTGCATTTATAAAACAGTCAACTAATTATATAAAATTGCATATATTATTAAGTTCTTTTGCAACAAACTAATTTCCAACTAATTGCAGCTTTTACAATAGGCTATTTGCAATGTACTTTTATGTTTGTGCAAAAATTTAAATTTTAAAGTATCTATTTTAAAATATTTATAATATCTATTGCGAGTTTTAAAAATAATTGTAAATTCTCATAAAGAATATATGTGGAAAAATATTTTTTTATTAGTTGTTTCATTTAAAACAATATAAAAAAATATAAAAATTAATCAATATAACTATTACATAATTTAACATATAAAATAAAGAAGAGTTATACATAAAGTGAGATATACAATTGTATTAAATACATTGAACATTGCATTTAGATACATTTAATGATTTAAACAATAATTCTTCTTACAAAATTTTGCATAAATAATTCTTACAAAATTTTGAATAAATAATTTTTTGAAAAAAATGCAGATTAAGAGAGAAATGTATAATGAAATTATTTAATGTATATTATATATCTCCCTCGTTATACTTTTGTTTAATAACTTATAAAAATAATTCCAAATATCTAAAGAATTTTTCTTTAATTACAAGCACTTTTATTGCAGACAATTACAAGCACTTTTATTGCAGACTATTAGTATCAAATAATAGTAATACTGTCTAATGGTAAGAATATTGTCTAATAATAATAATAATAATACTTAATAACAATGATTATAAGGAACATTATCATAATAACTACAATAGCATCCATGAAATTATCGAACATGACTAACATATAATAGAACCAATACTTATATGATACAGTTGAAACGCTCTAATGACACACTTATAACTTTTTTCTTTTCATACTTCCATATAATATAATAAAAAAAACTTGAATATCAAATACGATGTTAAACTGTAAATAATTATTATTCATTTCATATTAATAGTGCTATGATACATTTACACTAGTAATGTGTTTGAAACGTTCCGAAAACTATGTTTAGCAAGATATATATTGTGTAAAAAAATCATTTCCCACTCTTTTTTTCAACAGTTGTCAAACCATGTGTTTTCTCTTACTTTGATACTCATTTAAAGGCTATTTACTTAATACTCATTTTTAATCCTTCTTGGAGAAATTTGTAATCCAAATTTCAAGTTAAATTGCAATTGCAAAATTTAACAATTTAAATTTTACAATTTTACAAGTTTTACAATGTTAATGTTCTTTAGATATTAATTGTCAAGAGAAAAATTTAGTTTTCGGAATATTTTACAAGCGTGTGCTAAAACAATCTATAGTGTAATTTTTTAAAAATATTTTTAAAAAATATTTTTTATTTAAAAATGACAAGCAAGAATTCATCAGCGAGTTATTTTTCGCTTCTGACGTCACGATTTCAATATGATTGCAGTGACTACTCAGGAATACCCAGACATTTAGCACGAGACAAACTCTTGCGTTTTGCGACTTGGTCTGCTAAAGCGTTCTAAAAACTATGTTTAGCAAGATATATATTGTGTAAAAAACCATTTCCCACTTTTTTTTTCAACAATTGTCAAACCATGTGTTTTCTCTTACTTTGATACTCATTTAAAGGCTATTTATTAATTGTCAAGGGAAAAACTTAGTTTTCGGAATATTTTACAAGCGTGTGCTAAAACCATCTATAGTGTAATTTTTTTCAAAATATTTTTAAAAAATATTTTTTATTTGAAAATGACAAGCAAGAATTCATCAGCGAGTTATTTTTCGCTTCTGACGTCATGATTTCAATATGATTGTAGTGACTACTCAGGATTACTCAGACATTTAGCACGAGACAAACTCTTGCGTTTTGCAACTTGATCTGCTAAAGCGTTCTAAAAACTATGTTTAGCAAGATATATATTGTGTAAAAAACCATTTCCCACTCTTTTTTTCAACAGTTGTCAAACCATGTGTTTTCTTTCACTTTGATACTCATTTAAAGGCTATTTATTAACTGTCAAGGGAAAAACTTAGTTTTCGGAATATTTTACAAGCGTGTGCTAAAACCATCTATAGTGTAATTTTTTAAAAATATTTTTAAAAAATATTTTTTATTTGAAAATGACAAGCAAGAATTCATCAGCGAGTTATTTTTCGCTTCTGACGTCATGATTTCAATATGATTGCAGTGACTACTCAGGATTACTCAGACATTTAGCACGAGACAAACTCTTGCGTTTTGCAACTTGATCTGCTAAAGCGTTCTAAAAACTATGTTTAGCAAGATATATATTGTGTAAAAAACCATTTCCCACTCTTTTTTTCAACAGTTGTCAAATCATGTGTTTTCTTTCACTTTGATACTCATTTAAAGGCTATTTATTAACTGTCAAGGGAAAAACTTAGTTTTCGGAATATTTTACAAGCGTGTGCTAAAACCATCTATAGTGTAATTTTTTAAAAATATTTTTAAAAAATATTTTTTATTTGAAAATGACAAGCAAGAATTCATCAGAGCGAGTTATTTTTCGCTTCTGACGTTGCGATTTCAATATGATTGGAGTGACTACTCAGGAATACCCAGACATTTAGCACGAGACAAACTCTTGCGTTTTGCAACTTGGTCTGCTAAAGCGTTCTAAAAACTATGTTTAGCAAGATATATATTGTGTAAAAAACCATTTCCCACTTTTTTTTTCAACAATTGTCAAACCATGTGTTTTCTCTTACTTTGATACTCATTTAAAGGCTATTTATTAACTGTCAAGGGAAAAACTTAGTTTTCGGAATATTTTACAAGCGTGTGCTAAAACCATCTATAGTGTAATTTTTTCAAAATATTTTTAAAAAATATTTTTTATTTGAAAATGACAAGCAAGAATTCATCAGAGCGAGTTATTTTTCGCTTCTGACGTTGCGATTTCAATATGATTGGAGTGACTACTCAGGAATACCCAGACATTTAGCACGAGACAAACTCTTGCATTTTGCGACTTGGCCGGCTACAGCGTTCTAAAAATTATGTTTAGCAAGATATATATTGTGTAAAAAACCATTTCCCACTTTTTTTTTCAACAATTGTCAAACCATGTGTTTTCTCTTACTTTGATACTCATTTAAAGGCTATTTATTAACTGTCAAGGGAAAAACTTAGTTTTCGGAATATTTTACAAGCGTGTGCTAAAACCATCTATAGTGTAATTTTTTCAAAATATTTTTAAAAAATATTTTTTATTTGAAAATGACAAGCAAGAATTCATCAGAGCGAGTTATTTTTCGCTTCTGACGTTGCGATTTCAATATGATTGGAGTGACTACTCAGGAATACCCAGACATTTAGCACGAAGCAAACTCTTGCGTTTTGCGACTTGACCGGCTATTAATTCCCCTATAAATGCGACGAGCGATATCGCGTAACCCACGAGAATAACGTGGAAAGCGATGTTTATAGAATGATCACCGCCAACAATTTTGTTTTCGTTTCTCGTGATATTCCTCCAGAAAAAATCTCTCTTATGCTTCTTCACGAATCCGTAATCGACTAGCTTCAGCAGCGCGTGGTTAATCTCGTCCTTGAATGGCGATTTTAACGGCATCATGTGCACGAGCGACTGCGACATGACGCATAGATCGGAGACCTTGAAGAGTCGCTCGCCCTTATGGTCCAAGGTCGCCATCTCCAGCACTTTGCCTTCCATCTCGTTTTTAAAATACGCCCTGGAGGTATTCATGAAGGTCCTCTCCTCCTTCTCGACGGACGTCAATCTTCCCATTAACCCGGAAGGCAGATCGTCGTTCGCCACTAGCTCGTCGTACACCATATTCTCGGCCATCACTTGGAGCCCGCTGGCGGACAGGTCCTCGAAACTCGACACCCAACTCGACGCCCAAGTATTCCATCGCGAACTCGAACATCTTCGCCTGGAGCAGAGCCGCGTACTCGGCCGCCGTCATCACTATGACGAAGAACAGCACCTTCTCCACGAAAGTACGGGGTCGATGAAACGGCGAGATGCCGAGGAACAGGCTGACGGTGTTCAAGGGATCGCGCTCGCTGACTCTCAGAATCCTCGACGCGCACCAGACGATCGCCGTCAGCAGGACGCCGATCAGGATCGTGACGATGATCGGACGAGGGTCCGAAACCTCCGCAGGCAAGATCGGTATCAGCAGGCAGACCCTGTCGTCGTCGACGGCGACGCTGAAGTCGCGGTCCGCGTTATTTCGATGATTGTACACGACCTCGGTTTGGTATACCATGTCGCTTTCGTTCGCGGACTCCGTGTTTATCACCGTGCCATTTAGAATGCTGGACAGGGCGCTCGAGAAAACCTTGGCCAGGCCGTTCACCGCGCAATTTCCCGGCTCCAAGCTTCCGTAAGGACTCTGCGCCTCCTTGAAGCTCACCTTGAACGTTCCACCGTAGATATTTCGCGAATTTGAATACCAATCGATGCCATCGCGAGCGGTCAGTCTCGTGTAACTCTGGTTGAAGCCGTTGAACCGATGCACGGCCACGAAGACCGGCTCCGAATATTTCGAGCGAAGGGACGCTTCCAAGATGACGACGTCGAGGAATTTCAATTCCCACAGGTACTCGAGCTGTCGCTGGGCGTCCAACGTGCGCTCGTTCGAATCCATTATAAGCAGGAGCTTCGGCAGGTGTTTCTCGTGGGATATCGAATAGACGTCCTTCACCAGGACGAATTCTGCGGAAGTGACATTGTCGTTCCATGGGAAAATATAAATCAATATTGTGCGGGAGGAAGCCCTGTTCCACGGCTGATTGTCAGATCCCAAGGTGGAGATTTGCAACGTGGAGATTACATTTCGGGCGATCAGATCATACGTTCCGAATAAGTATCACGCCTTTGAATCCGGATCATTGCATCCTGACGCATGATCGATTTGAAAAACGCTTCGATCGATCGATCAACATGGTTCTCCTGGTAAAAAGTGAAGCTTGCAACGTTACTTGCGATGCAAAGGTATAAAATAGCGATCTCTTTCTTCATGTTTCGATCGCAATGAACCTTTTACCCGTGCGATTAGATATCTCTCTGTGTCGGAGGAAGATGTGAAGCACGCTGCTACTTCGAAGTACACGTGTACTACAAGTTGAGAAATCATTACGCAATTTATTAGCGTTCAATTGGCTGCGTAGTATGTAGAAATAATTGCGTAATGGCTTTCGGTAACGTTGATACAATATTAGAGTCAGTGATGTATTCTGATTTTATCTATAATTGCAAACAGATGGGGATAAAATTGTACGAAATCGCTCCGTTTTCTCCGATTAACAGAGATTTGCATCTATTGCTATCTCTTCGTAATCCGATATCATTTTTCACCTGTTTAATGATTGATTATTTCATTCGACTCATGCGTATCGTTGCGATTTCTCGTATTTCTTATTTAACTTGGATTTATTGATTCGAGTAAAGATTATCTCGAATCAAAAAAATCACGGATGTACCGTTATTAGTTACTTACTTTTAAAAGTAACTAGTTACCGTTACCGTTACTTTACCATAAAAGTAACGATTCATTACTTTTCCCTTTACTTTTTAATGTTAAAACAAGATAGAATAAAATAAAAAATTTATTTTGTTAATATTTTTTATTATAATATTAATAAAAGCAACAAATATTTTATTTTAAATTTACTGAATCGTAAAAAATTTAAAGAGTTATAGATTCCACCTGTTTAATGATTGATTATTTCATTCAATTCATGTTATTTCATTAGTCACTTATTTTTACAAGTAACTAGTTATCGTTAATGTTACTTTAAAAGTAACGATTCATTACTTTTCCCGTTACTTTTAATGTTAAAACAAGATAGAATTAAATAAGAAATTTATTTTGATAATATTTTTTTATTAAATTAATATTTTTTAAAAATATTAATAAAAGCAACAAATTTTTTATTTTAAATTTGCAAAACCGTGAAAAATTTAAAGAGATGTAGATTTTAAAGCACTTATTTACATGTAATTTTAAATGTAAATAAAAAAATTTTAATTTCCATTAAATTTATTAATACAGCTAAATTTATATTCTTTTTGTAATCTCGTTCGATATTACTATCAAACTTAAAAGCTAGTCAATCACATTCATTCCTCAGAAGAATGGAATAGCTATGACTGATATCTCTTCATAATCCGATATTTTTCACCTGTTTAATGATTGATTATTTCATTCGGTTCATGCGTATCGTTGCAATTTCTCATATCTCTTATTTAACTTGGATTTATCGATTCGAGTAAAGATTATCTCGACTAAAAAAAAATCAGGGATGTACCGTTATTAGTTACTTATTTTTACAAGTTATCGTTCTAGTTATCGTTAATGTTATTTTAAAAGTAACGATTCATTACTTTTCCCTTTACTTTTAATGTTAAAACAAGATAGAATTAAGTAAAAAATTTATTTTGGTAATATTTTTTGTTATAATATTAATAAAAGCAACAAATTTTTTATTTTAAATTTACTGAATCGTGAAAAATTTAAAGAGATATAGATTTTAAAGCTCTTAACATGTAACTTCAGATGTAAATAAAAAAAATTTTAATTTCCATTGAATTTATAAATACAGCTAAATTTACATTCTTTTTGTGCTGTTGTTCGATATTACTATCAAACTTAAAAGCTAATCAATCACATTCATTCCTCAGAAGAATGAAATAGCTATGATTGATATCTCTTCATAATTCATTATGAATTATCATTTTCCACCTGTTTAATGATTGATTATTTCATTCGGTTCATGCGTATCGTTGCGATTTCCCATATCTCTTATTTAACTTGGACTTATCGATTCAACTAAAGATTATCTCGATTAAAAAAAAAATCAGGGATGGGAAAATTACTTTATAAAGTAACTCGTTACTATTATTAGTTACTTACTTTTAAAAGTAACTAGTTACCGTTACTGTTACTTCAAAAGTAACGATTCATTACTTTTCCCGTTACTTTTAATGTTAAATTTAAATCTTGTCTTGGTCTTGAGTGAATATTGGTAGCAAAAATCTCGTCTTGTATTATCTTGACTCGATTTTATTAATAATTCTTTATCTAATATTAAAAAATTATTTAAATAATATTTTACATAATTTTTGTAATATAATTTGAAATAATTATTACTATTATATTATATTTTAATTATAATTATTACTATGTAGTTGATATAAATGCCGTCTATTTACTTAAAAAAACATTTACTGTTTCATGGAAAATAGAAATTAATAATTACAGGCTCCAAGGGAATGTGCAGATATAAATATTTTAGAGTGGTAAAAAAATGAAGTTCATATTTATCTTACATTGTCAAAAATGGCTCGAGACATTTTAAGTTCAACTGCCTCGTCCGTGCCAGTAGAAAGATTTTTCTCAATAGAAACTCTGACTATGTCCAAAAATAGAAGATTACAAAGTAAATCTTTAAAAGCACTAATGTGCATCAATTCCTGGTGAAATGCTCTTTAATGTCTAAAATTTGCGAGTTTGATTTCTAATTTATAAAAATGTTATATTGTATTAATATTAAATGTTTTTAAATTTATCAATATAAATATTTTTATTGAATACAATTTTTTTAATTCGTATATAGTGTTTTTTTTTCATTTACAAATATAAATATTTTAGTTTTTTTGAGAACCAATAATCTTGACAAGACCAATAATCTTGACAGTCTTAGTCTTGGTATTGTCTTGATAACTAATTAAAAATCTTGTCTTGATCATGTCTTGAATTTCAATTTATAAAAATGTTATATTGTATTAATATTAAATTTTTTTTCATTTACAAATATAAATATTTTAGTTTTTTTGAGAACTAATAATCTTGACAAGACTAATAATCTTGACAGTCTTAGTTTTGGTATTGTCTTGATAACTAATTAAAAATCTTGTCTTGATCTTGTCTTGAAATTTAAGATTAATCTTGATATCTCGTGCAACCCTAGTAATTACGTAATCGTTACAGAAACAAAAATGTAACGCCATTACCAGTTCGTTATAAAAAAAAATAATTATAAAAGTAACGGCATTACAAGTTACTTTCCGACCCTGAAAAAAACACACATACGTCGCGACGGTTTGATAAGCATGGCATATTGACGCAACGACTAATCGTACGCTCATAACACAAAAACTTTTCAAGTAACTTTTATCGATATTATGAAAGAAGCTGTATCATCGCATTATATTTATCAGTTATTATACAAAAATAAAATATGTGAACCATGACTGGTTATATTATCGAAAACTATTTGCATGTATATATCATATAAAAATATAAAAAAAAATTTATCCCACGATCTTCGCAGTCGGTAGGACTCGAACCTACGCTCCCAGAGGGAATCTGATTTCTAGTCAGACGCCTTAACCACTCGGCCACGACTGCTACGGAAACTCTGTACCATCTTCACCATTTCATGGTAAACCATAGACACATTTTTTAATAAACAAATTTATATATTTTTCTATTTTTATAAATAATATGCTAAATTTTTATAAATAATATTTTTATAAATAACAATAATATTTTTATAAATAATATTTTTATAATGTTTTTATAAATAATATGTTAAATTTTGATAAATATAATTTTGATAATTATAATGTTTTTATAAATAATATGTTAAATTTTGAAAAATAATTTTTTTATAAATATATTAAATTTTCGTAAATAATATTTTTATAAATAATTTTTTTAAAGATAATATCCTAAACTTTTATAAATGATATTTTTGTAAAAATAATATCTTTTAACTCATGTCTTAAGAATAAAACTTGTACAAAATTATCATATAAAGCAAATATTCTAGATTATTTTTTTAATTATCTTTCCAATATATTCAAAAGGTATTAATTTTTAAATAGTATTAAAGCGAGGCAGAAAAAGGAAAAAGAAGAAATGCATAAATATATTAAATTTTTGTAAATAATAATTTCTAACTTATATCTTAAGAATAAAACTTGTACAAAATTATCATATAAAGAAGCAAATATTCTTGATTATTTTCTTAATTATCTTTCCAATATATTCAAAAAGCATTAATTTTTAAATAGTATTAAAGTGAAGCAGAAGGAGGAAAAAGAAGAAACTCATAAATATATTAAATTTTTGTAAATAATATTTTTATAAATAATTTTTTTAAAGATAATATCCTAAACTTTTATAAATGATATTTTTGTAAAAATAATATCTTTTAACTCATGTCTTAAGAATAAAACTTGTATAAAATTATCATATAAAGAAGCAAATATTCTAGATTATTTTCTTAATTATTTTTCCAATATATTCAAAAGGTATTAATTTTGAAATAATATTAAAGCGAGGCAGAAGAAGGAAAAAGAAGAAACTCATAAATATATTAAATTTTTGTAAATAATATTTTTATAAATAATTTTTTTAAAGCTAATATCCTAAACTTTTATAAATGATATTTTTGTAAAAATAATATCTTTTAACTCATGTCTTAAGAATGAAACTTGTACAAAATTATCATATAAAGAAGCAAATATTCTTGATTATTTTCTTAATTATCTTTCCAATATATTCAAAAAGCATTAATTTTTAAATAGTATTAAAGCGAAGCAGAAGGAGGAAAAAGAAGAAACTCATAAATATATTAAATTTTTGTAAATAATATTTTTATAAATAATTTTTTTAAAGATAATATCCTAAACTTTTATAAATGATATTTTTGTAAAAATAATATCTTTTAACTCATGTCTTAAGAATGAAACTTGTACAAAATTATCATATAAAGAAGCAAACATTCTAGATTATTTTCTTAATTATCTTTCCAATATATTCAAAAGGCATTTTCAATGCTTTTCAAGATAATATAATATCCTAAACTTTTATAAATAATATTTTTATAAAAATAATATCTTTTAACTCATATCTTAAGAATTAAACTTGTACAAAATTATCATATAAAGAAGCAAATATTCTAGATAATTTTCTTAATTATCTTTCCAATATATTCAAAAGGCATTAATTTTAAAATAATATTAATGCGAGGCAGAAGGAGGGAGAAGAAGAAACGCAAGAGTCGATTTTAAAGTGTTCTATTAAAAGTCACGCACAGAACACGTTTGATTACATTAACGATCGACGGATTCATAAATAGATCCACTCCACAACATTCACGATTATCATGCCGTATAATAGCCATAATAGTAAGTATCTTAGCGGGAATATAATGACAGATTTATATATATTTATATGTATATATATATATATATTTATATTTTTATGCATATCTTCCGTAGTGGAATAAACGAGGGTGGCCTCGGTTTTCCAATTATGTAGAGAACACGACAAGAAGGGAGGGCCACCCTCTCTTTACGCAATTAATCTATAACAATACATCCACGATGTGAAATTGTACATTCGGATATATATTTATAGTATATATATATTACATACACACGCGTATATATAATGTGCCCTTACGTGATATATAATTTATACGTGTTTTTATAGATACATATATATTTTTTATATATATTTTATATATATTTATGCGTACTTATAAAATATTTTTCTTGTCATTTAACACTTAGAAGATGAAAAACTCTACGCTCTACTCAATGACCTGAAGAAACCTGATATATTATACGATAGTCATGACGAATATATATATATATATATATATATATATATGTATATATATATATATGTATATATCAAATAACAGTGTCGTTGATCGAGAGCAAGATAGGCCTAACAACTTACACGCATTGTGCGAGACGATAATCGTAGCCTTGAGATGCGCACATCATCGTTTAACAGCCTTAAGTTAACGCCAATAGCGGATTTATAAATAAAAATCCGAGGCTTTGATAGAAAAATTATTTCCCTTTCCTCTCGCGATCGGGAATGTTAGACCTATCCCACATCGGAACAAGTTTAAAATTCTAATTTCTCGGTATCCAAATCTTTAATTAAGTCTTTAGAAGCCTTGACAGATGCGTGAAATCATTCCTTTTTTTCGTCGATATTAATTATCCTGTAAAATGAACGAGAAATGATTTCAGATTGAAAATTTCCAGCGGGTTTACATCTTTAGTCTCGAGATATAAAAAAAACGCAAAATTTCATTCCAGTTCAATCAACGACGTGATCAATTTTTACACAATCAACGCGTATATGTACTTATATCGTAGATCAGTGCAGCGATGCGGAGAGCAAAGACGTCGCTTTTGTCTGTAAAAATTTACTTGATCCGTAGCCGAATTTTTGCACATTTTTATTAAAAATCGATAAATCGATATTTCGGCTGATCAAAGCTTTAATAAATAATATACAGGATGTTCCAAAACTCCCGGACCAGTCGAATATTTCATAAACTATGCACTTTAGAAAGAAATGTTTCAGACAAAAGTTGTATGCTTGAAGGGGGCCATAAGATGGTGTCATTAGTTTGATCTTAAAGAGTCACCTGAAGGTCACGTGAAGGTCACTTCCAATTTTTTAAACGGGATACCCTATATACTTTTGCATATTCTTGTAGCTCATCTCGAGAGCTTTCCAAAACACTATAATTAAGTTAGTTTTCATTAAGTACTTTCCGAGTTACGAGGCTTGAAATCATTTCTTGATTTTATATAAACTGTAAAATATCTTGTAAAATATTCATTTTTTGATTATCTTACCTTAATACCTTTATGTACAAAATAATGAGAGGAATCAATTGATGTAAAGAAAACACATAATTGTTTCGAAAAAAAAATGTAATTGTTAATTGCAAATTACATTTTTTTTTTTCGAAACAATGTGTTTTCTTTACATCAATTGATTCCTCTCATTATTGTACAAAAAGTATTAAGATAAGATAATTAAAAAATGAATATTTTACAAGATATTTTACAGTTTGTGTAAAATTAAGAAATGATTTCAAGCTTCATAACTCGGAAAGTACTTAATAAAAACTAACTTAATTATAGTGTTTTGGAAAGCTTTCGAGATGAGCTAAATATGCAAAAGCATATAGGGTGTCTCATTTAAAAAATTGGAAGTGACTTTCACGTGACCTTCAGGTGATTCTTCAAGGTCAAACTAATGACGCCACTTTATGGCCCCCTTCGAGCCATTCAACTTTTGTCTGAAACATTTCTTTCTAAAGTGCACAATTTATGAAATATTCGACCGGTCCGGGACTTTTGGGACACCCTGCATATCGTTTTCGTGCGTTAAAACCGTTTGCTCGTCGCCGCAAAACCGCTCTGTTCTTGACGTATCTGAAAAAATCGCTTATTTCAAGATGAGTAATCGATCGACTACTACGATGTCGCAGGATCGTACCACGACAAGGACTCGACTTTCCGAACGGGGGGGAAATTTCGTTAAATCTCTGAAAACTCGTCATTCTCGAAAAATATACTTGGCGCAATCGAATTTTGCGATTTCGCTAAATCTTCGTTATCTTCTATTCTGGTTAGAGAGAAATGTCGGTCCTTCGTAATCGCGATCGAGCGGCAACACGGCTCGTTTTTTTTTTTTTTTTTTTCTATTTACAATATAGAAATATGTCGTAATACATCTCCGATAAATGTGTCTTCGTGTTACATATAATAAAGACACGGATTAAAATAATAGATTATTAACAATAATCATTGTTTCAAGGGATTAAGCGCCTCTGCGACTTCCTATTGTTACATGTCAGATATGTTTTAACGATGAAATTAAATGATTTCTAGACTCCCTCAAGAGAGAAGTGCGTACGTAACTTGAATAAATTTTTAGTAAATGGAAATAGAAATTATTACGTAGAGTCGTAGAAAATAATATCGTATATTATTTATCGCTATTGGAACGTATCGTGAATATTTTTCTAATAATGATAGAGATAAAATACATATTAATTTGCTAAACGGATGTTATTCACATACACATAGCAATATCTTAGCACACTTGGACTCAATTGCCCTCAATTACATCATATCGTTAGAAACGTCCATATTTTGTCTCGCTAAAAAAAAAAAATATTATCTACTACCAATAGAAAAATAGAAAGGACTTTGATTCGGAATGCGTTCTTCATTCACTTGCAATCCGTCGATATCGGAATATCATTGATATCGATTGCAATTTTTACGTCAAATATCCTTTCTTTCATCAGACATATCGTTTCGCATTTTTCTTGCTTTATTATCTAAGCTGCAATAAAAATGCGTCGATATGTTGATTCCAAATTCCAAAGATACTTTATTTATCGGCACATCCATCAAATTGATGAGATCAAACAAAAATTGAGCAAGTAATTGAAAAAGTATTGATAGAACTAATAATCTACTGAAGAAAAGTATAATTATATGTCATAAAATGTGCAATTATTTGCTGCTGCAATTTAAATACTATCACCTAATTATCATGACTGCTATATATATAATTTATCGATACACACAATAGAGAAGAAATTATCTTAATTATATGTATTTGTAAATTGTTAAGTTGCTTTTCTTATTACAATGACACAACAAAATTAGTTAATTTAGCAGAATATTCATTCAAAACTCTACACTAGAGTATATTTTTATGTGTTAATATTAAGAAATATATGTGTTAATATAAGAAATATAATTTATTTACAACGTGCAATAAGAATAATAAAGTGACAAAATTAAAATATTATACTTAAAAAAATTGTTACGTCTCTCTCGATGATATTAAATTAATTATTATCGAAACTATTTATAAAGAATCAAGTTTCTTATGACTGAGAAACTCGCTATTTTATATATGATCTTCCTCCTTTTATTTTCAAATCAATTTCAGTATTTCTAATGTAAAGATATTAGTCCAATTTTATATTTTTTTTATTCGAGAAGTCATCTAAATAATTAATTCACAATAATCGAATAGAATTATTAGCGATCATGATCGGGGAGATTTGTCTTCCTTCAGCAAAAACACGAGTGTTTTGCATCAAAGTTTACATATTCGTAAATTTATATTTTATAAACACGTGTTTAAATTAAAGTGAAATTATTTGAATATTGCTCGATGTCATAAAAATAATTAGAAAAGAAATATAGTCTCTCCTTTTGTCTGTGTCACGTACATCTTTAAAAAGCTTCAAAAAGAGGAATTATTAATATTTTTCTAATAATATTTGTCATTGTATTATAGAGGGTGTCCCATTTTAAATTACACACCTAAATATCTCTCTCATTTTTTATTTTAGAGAAAAATGGTTCAGACATGTTTTGTATGGTTTCAAGGGGGCCATAAGATGGTACCATTGGTTTGACCTTGAAGAATCATTTGAAGGTCACGTGAAGGCCACCTCAATTTTTTTAAATGGCACTCCCTATTTTTTATTACATATTCTTGTAGCTGACCTCGAGAGCTTTCCAAAACATTATAATTAAATGTCTTTTCATTAAGTACTTTTCGAGTTATAAGGCTTGAAATAATATCTTAATTTTAACTATACAAATACATAAAATATCTAGTAAAATATCTTTTTTCGATTATCTTACCTTAATACTTTTATGTACAAAATAATGAGAGGAATCAACTGGCGTAAAGAAAAAACATAGTTGTTTGAAGAAAAAATATGTAATTGTTAATTGCAAATTACATATTTCTTCTTCGAAACAACTATGTTTTTTTTTTTACACCAATTGATTCCTCCCATTATTTTGTACAAAAGTATTAAGGTGAGATAATCGAAAAATGAATATTTTACTAGATATTTTCTAATATTTTTTGTAAAATTAAGATATTATTTCAAGTCTCATAACTCGAAAAGTACTTGATGAAAAAATACTTTATCATAGTGTTTTGGAAAGCTCTCGAGGTCAGTTATAAGAATATATAATAAAAAATAGGGGGTGCTATTTAAAAAAATTGAGATGGCCTTCACGTGACCTTCAAATGACTCTTCAAGGTCAAACCAATGGTATCATCTTATGGCCCCCTCGAAACCATACAAAACATGTCTAAACCATTTTTCTCTAAAATAAAAAATAAGAGAGATATTTAAAATGGGACACCCTGTATATGTGGCTTATATGTACCGAAGTATGCTGGTGCAATATCATCTTAACTTACAATACGTAAAATAGACAATAGATTCTAGTAGCCTATATATTATATAAATACATCTAGTATATATATATAACCGCGCTGAAGAACGACATTTCCCTCATCCTAAGTGTATGTCCTCTCATCGTGAGATATTGTGTGTGTATGTGTATTGTAGACTATAACTTCTATCGCTAAAAATCGTCTAATCATAAGTAGGCTAATGAGACTAGTCTACGACTACGATATCATTATCGATTATACGTGCAACACGCAAATGTCATATCTAGAGCAAATACTACGATGACGCGTTTCCTCTCTCTCTCTCTCTCGTGGATCATTTATTAGAGATATCGTTTATAATATGTAAGAAATCTACGAATAAAACACGTGTGTTTTCTTTGTCCAAGTAAAATCCCCGCTTATTGATCACGACGCGAAGTATTTGTACAACATTGTCGACTGTCTGTGTAATTAAATCACGAATTAAAATCACGACAATTAAGATGCAGATCTTATTTTTGAAGATATAATATCGACAATATCCAATAAACTCATCATGGATGTAACTAACTTTGATGAATTTATCTTCTACCAATCCGAGATTGTATTTATCGTCGCTTTGCATCACAAGATTGCCATCATTAATCTCTTTTTATTTATTATCTTTGGCTAATCGAATCGATAGCCGCTTAATGATGAATAAAACTTAAAGCGTTGATCAAGGATTATTAGTTGAAATATGTTTTCATAAATAAAAAAATGAAAATATATTTGAAATCACGCAATCATTAGCAAGATTATCATCTCAAAATCGGATTTTATTCTAACAATGATCTATTTATATGGACAACTAGCTTCAATCTTTTGAAGAACGTGAATTTTTAAAAAATGTCAAAGTTAATTATAGTCCTTCTTCGCTTCTCTTGAAAGAAAAAGAGGCGAGGAAAGATTGTAATTAAATCTTGCTTTAAAAAGTGCCGGATAGCCTTAACTTTACGAGCGCGAAAATACATCTGTCTACTCTCTAAAAGTGAATCAGTGAAAATATCACAAATTTAAACAGTAAAATAAGATTTCAGAGAAATCATTTTGAGAATCAGTGAATATTTTACTGATCTTCAGTGGAAACGCTTATTTTTTTGTTATTTTATCTTATATCTTACTGATTATGGTCAGTTAAAATAAAATTCACTGTAAAATCAGTAAATTTTACTGTAAAACCAGTAATCGCTAGTTCGTTCATTCATCTCTACAATCGCTATCTTTCTCGTATTTAATTTTAGTTATAAGAATTATCTAAAGTTTGCAAAGAGCGACATTTAAAATTAGAAGTATTACTTCGATTTAATTTCTGATACAAGCTCAATAGAGATATTAAATCGATCTTTATAAGTCGGACAAATAAATATCTGGCGACTTAATAAAAATTATCTGTTCGTTATCTATTTAAAATAACAAGTTCAACATGGATGTAATATAAATAAAATAAAATTTTTAATATAATAAATATTTAGTAAATATAAATAAAATTTTTAATTTTATATGAAATAGATAGAGAGATGAATTATAGTTAAATATTACTGACAATAACGAAAGAAATATTACTGATATTGAGAAATATTACTGATTGAAACCGTCAAAATTATTAACTGATTCTTTCAATAAACTATCACTGATTTACAGTGCTGTACCTATAATTGTTGTAATCAGTGACTACTTACTCTTTTTCAATTTTAATTATAAGAATTATATAAAGTTTGCAAAGAGCGACATTTAAAATCAAAAGTGTTATTTTGATTTAATTTCTGATACAAGCTCAATAGAGAGGCTTCAGATGTTAAATCGATCTTTATAAATCGGACACATAAATGTCTGGCGATTTAATAAAAATTATCTGTTCGTTATCTATTTAAAATAACAAATTCAATATGCATGTAATATAAATAAAATAAAATTGTTAATATAATAAATATTTAGTAAATATAAATAAAATTTTTAATTTTATATGAAATAAATAGAGAGATGAATTATAGTCAAATATTACTGACAATAATGAAAAAAATATTACTGATATTGAGAAATACTATTGATTGAAACAGTCAAAATTATTAACTGATTCTTTCAATAAAATATCACTGATTTTCAATGCTGTACCTATAACTGCTGTAATCAGTAACTATTTACTGTTTTTCAATTTTAATTATAAGAATTATATAAAGTTTGCAAAGAGCGACATTTAAAATTAAAGTGTTACTTCAATTTAATTTCTGATACAAGCTCATAGAGAGGTTTCAGATATTAAATCGATCTTTATAAGTCGGACAAATAAATGTCTGGCGACTTAATAAAAATTATTCGTTCGTTATCTATTTAAAATAACAAGTTCAATATGCATGTAATATAAATAAAATAAAATTTTTAATATAATAAATATTTAATAAATATAAATAAAATTTTTAATTTTATAAAATATTTAATTTTATGAAATAGATAGAGAGATGAATTATAGTTAAATATCACTGACGAATAACGAAAGAAATATTACTGACATTGAGAAATATTACTGATTGAAACCGTCAAAATTATTAACTGATTCTTTCAATAAAATATCACTGATTTTTTTCAGTGCTGTACCTATAACTACTGTAACCAGTGATTATTTACTGTTTTTCAGTGATAATACACTGATTCACTTTTAGAGAATATACCTGTCGTCTGCAGTCTCAACGTCGCAACGCAATATAATTAACGCTTAGTATTGCTAATTGCAATCACATCGTCAAGATAATTCGTTAATTAGTGGCAGTGCCATTTCAAACATTTATTTCTCGCGTACAGGTTGAGCCTACATGACGACGCATCTCTGTCTATTTATTACATATCTACCGGATATCTAGTCGCGCTTAATCACTATCTCTAACGACATTACGTAGAACGCGCAAAAATACAAGCCGCATCATCGATGTGTGTTGAAATGGAAACGAATTGTCGTTCCTGCCTCTCTTCCAGCGTTTTTTCTTTTTTACGAAAAACGATCCTAGGGTGACGTTGGAATAAAAAAAGTCAGATTAATCGGACTAGTTGCTCGCTAGCACAAACTTGGGATGTGACTTACACATACGATTCTAAATCCACGAACTTATGCTAATCGTTTAATAATTACTCTCACATCGATGTTACTTCTAGAATTGAACTTATGCTAGCTTCTCTTCTATCTCGAGTGATATAGTCCTATGATATAGGGTCGACGAAGAATAACAGACAGTAAACAATATCGTAGAGAATTATGTAGACGCTAGACCTTATGAACATCTCTCGACTTGCGGAAAGGGCTTCACATAGATTTTGACGAGGCACTGTTCAGAGTTCACATACTAAAAACAATAACAATTATTTATCTTTATCGTAATACACTTCGCATGGCGTGTCACTCGCGTGCTATAGCTTTTTAATTACATAGTGAAAATAAATCTTTCTCCTTCTTACACTTACACGTTGCGGTATTTAATTATTTAATCCTTATAATTCACACACTTAGGCTATCACGCAGATTTTAATGTAAGCAATGAAAAACTCTTTCTTCTTCTTCATTTTTCCTACAATAGCTTAACGAGGGTTTTTAATTTATAACGAACGTAAGATACATACCAAGATGGATTTACAATTATCGTTGACGAGCCACCAATATGTATGAATTAGCTTTAATAAAAAAAGAAATAAAAATTACATTTTTATTTATAATTTTTTTCCTTTTAACAGAGCAAGAAAATGTAACGAGAAGAAAAGACAGTAAATCTTATAATCAGTATTGTATTTTTTTAGGATAGAAGGTGTGCGTGTTGCGTGGATAGGTGGCTCAAATCTGAAAGTGATATGTCGACTGCAAGTTTTTTTTCTTTATTTATATATCTCAAATTATTTTAATTTAAAAATTACAGAGATCATTTTTCGAATTGCCAATAATGACAAACGAGAATATTTTATGATCAGATCTAGAATAATGTAAATCTACGGTACAATAGAAAGCGAATATCATGTATAATATATATATATATATATATATATAGCATAATAATGGGATAAAAAAAGGAAAAATCCGAAAGAAGGCTTTACCATCTTTTACTTTACTGTCATTTGTTTACAAAAATAAAACAAAAGAAGAATTAATTCTATCTATCGATAAAAATAAAATTTCCTATCTAATTGCGCAGCCAAAGACACGAAATTAACTAAGAAAATGGCTCCGCGGTTTGATTCGCTTGTTTTCTACGCGTCCAACAGGAGTCCCAAACATATATTTTGATTTTTTTCAACCGTTGTATAATACATCGTCATTTTACGCACGAAAGTTTTATAGTAAATTATTATATCTTAATATCTATATTCACTTTTATGTTTTCGCATTTAATTAATGTATAACAAGCTTTAGAGTTCGCATTAATACGCGATAATACGGCCAAACGAATTCACATCATTCTCTTAAATTTTATACATATTCACTTTGTGACTTGCACAATTAAGTAAGATTAGATTGAATATATATATAAGAGTAAATTTATTATTTTTCTCATATATGATGAAAACACGTGCGTAGAGCGATGCTGTAGCAAATAAACTTTTATGTGAATTTTATAGGATGCACAAAGTCTCGTTGACGCACATTGAAACGTAAACAACTAGGTGGTACACAAATTTACACGAAGAGACGTATATATAGAATCCCTGGTGATCAGTAATACACCTCGATCTCACACACACACACATGCACACATCATTTGATTAGGACACATACATACGTTTAGCATAGTCCATGATTTCTGGTTAATCATGTGAGTCACAAAGTAAATATGTATAAAGTGAATATATATAGTATACGTATGTATGTAAAACTTAAAATAATGTGAATTCGCTCTAGAATGCAGTCCGTATTAATGCGAACTCCTGCTAAAGCTTGTTGTACATTAATTTGCCTAAATATAAAAACGTAAAGATGAATATATATAGCCCAACGAATCATGATAGGCGGCTCGCATCCGAGTCTTATCTTCAATGTATCGCATGTAATACATTATAGAAAATATTTTAAGTAAATATGGACCATTTCTTGATACAATCAATTATAGTGTCCTTATGCAAATTGTGTCTAAATCGTACATTTTGATGTGCGCCAATGCATCCAACCGACTTCGCATAAAAGTTTATTTGCTACAACATATATTGAAACTTATTCATATATTCAATGTAATTTTACTTAATTTAATAAATTTTATATATATGTTTTTGTCGGTATAAAAACTTAGCAATATAATACTTTTTTCGAATTATATTTAAAAAAATTGTGTTATATATTATATAAATTTAATAAATTATATATATTTAGTTTTTAATCTTCATAATTCTTTATTTACTTTTTCTTTCTTTATTCCCTTTTATTTTTCTGTTTTTTTTTCTCCTCTTCTTTCTCGTCTCTTTTCCCTCTCATTTTTGTTTTTCTCTATTTTGCAAGAAATATTATAATATACGAAATGCAATATTGAATTATTTTTGAAAACTCATATACGTTATATATTTGAAATATATTGAATCAATCCGAAAATAATATTTCTCTTATTCTATTTTCTTATAATTGTGTCGAAATTATTCTTTGTGAACTTATTATTGCCTAAAATAATTCTGCACGTTTGACGACTCGCTTGCAAATTGGAACGAATCATTGAATATATGTAAAATATGTAAAAGCATTCTTTCATGAAATTTAATAATTTTAATTAGGTAGGAAATTTTAATCGCGGCTAATAAAAATAGTACAAGAAAGAACGTGATTTTTAATATATATTTATTATATATTAATATATATTAATATATAAATAAACACATATTATTTTATGTTATAAATTATTTTGCTGTTATAAATTAGTGTATTCAATGCTTCATTATTTTTATATGGATCTTATTGTTCGACAATAATGTACTATCCTGCTATCGTACTATTCTGCAAATGCAGCTTTATGATATTCGTAATTTAAGATATTATATTACTGCAGAATGTGTTATATAATTTATACAAATGTTAATTAGCACAGCACATAATATATCATATTATAAAATCTTTGTAACAAAAAATCCAACATATATGTTATATAAAATTATATTATACTTATTATACTGATTTAATAGATATCAAATTATTTAATATAACATTATTTTTTGCAAAAGACACTTTTATGAAATCAGTATTTTATTTTTTCATCATATCGAATCCAATATAGATAGTATATAACAAACATAATCATCATTATACATATGTGTCTTTGTCCATAAAGAAGTAAAAAAGATATACAAACATAAAATATGATAATAAAGAAACAAAATGTAAAAAAATATTTTTTCTAATTTGATTATAATCTTCCTAAATAAGTGAATTGAAAAAAAAAAATAAGGTGATATTCTCACATACTGCATTTCCCCCAAAAATAAAAAAAAAATAAATTATTAAAAAATGCAGTTATTATTCATAAGTAATTTAATTTAATCTAAAGAAATGCTTTGCTTATATGTTATTATATATATATATATGTACCTAATTATATTTATATGTGGTTTCATTAATATCATGTTCATTTAAATATAAGGAAATAAAAAAGCTAATATATAACATATATATATATATATATATATATATATATATATATATATAAGCATGTATATTAAGTTTTACACATATGCTACTCGTATAGTGAGATTTGCATGATGAATTATTAAATGATTCTAATCAAATAGATGTATCTTTTCTGCATAAAGTGATATGTATAAATAACTATAAATCAAATTTCATGTTCTGACTTTGAATCATATAAAAAACGCGCGAGCAAGTCATAAGCCAAGTATTTCTTTAGATTTTAAATTAAGGATTATTTATGTTTAAATACAGACATAAATATATCTAATATTTTATACTTGTTTTTATAATTCTTCACTTTTCTTTTTCTTAGATGTAGTAGATGACTATATATGATCACACTACTTTTTATTTATATATATTTAACGCATCTAAAGCCCATCTATTCAATAGAAAAATGTTTCCATCGATCACTTTATTATCTTGTTTAGAAACGCAACAATTTTGATATCTGTTAAGCCAGTATAAAAAATAACTAATATAATTTTATACAAATATATTTAATTTGTTTGTTATAAAAACTTTATATAATATGTTACTTTATTAAATTAATCTAACTCATATTCGTTCTCATCAATACCTTGATCTTCATCGATTCTAGAGTACTTATGCGTTTCTAAATATACATTAACTTAAGATAAATCTCGCTCGTCTCTGGTATTGATTCTCTGAGAGCCACGGACGCCATCGGTTGGTTCTTGCCACGCGGATGGTCCTGGTAGACCGGCGATCATCTGATGTTGATGAGGCGGCGGTAGCTGATGTGTAGTCGGTTCTTCAATAATGCATGGTATAGAAATCTTATCCCAAGCGAGCTTATTGACTGCAGCCAGCCCGTGAACGCATACGACGCTCTGTGGATGGGGGTGACAGGGATGCTGATGCTGTAGAACGAGAGTTGTTGTTGTCGGTGGCGGTGGTGGTGGTGGTGGTGGTGGTGGTGGCGGAGGTTGAGGATGGGGAAGGGAAGTGAGCCACGTCACGCCTGGCTCCGCTCTGTGTCATTTGCCGGTCTGTTGTAACGCCGCGTTGATTTGCGCCCACAAGTCTTTATTACACGACTGAGATCTGAAAGGATTGTTGTTAAATTATTGCTCTCACACACAGTGTTTGCTGGTATCTTATCTAGATAATTATCTAGATTATCTAGATAAAATTATCTAGATAATTATGTAGATAAAGAAAAGGATCATCTTTATCTTTAACTACTAGTTAAAGATAAAAATGATCCATTTCTTTATCTAGATAATTATCTAGATAAAATTATCTAGATAATTATCTAGATAATTATGTAGATAAAGAAATGGATCATCTTTAACTATTAGTTAATTATGTAGATAAAGAAATAGATCATCTTTATCTTGAAGTTAAAGATAAAGATGATCCATTTCTTTATCTACATAATTATCTAGATAATTATCTAGATAAAATTATCTAGATAATTATGTAGATAAAGAAATGGATCATCTTTAACTATTAGTTAATTATGTAGATAAAGAAATGGATCTTTATCTTTAACTACTAGTTAAAGATAAAGATGATCCATTTCTTATCTATATAATTATCTAAATAATTTTATCTAAACAATTATCTAGATAAGATACCAGCAAACACTGCTCACACATTTTCGCGTATCCATTTCCTGATGAAATATTTGCACTCGTATTTATTTCACCTTTTGATCGATTGTAACCACTCTTTGAACTGAGTATTTCCTTCGGGATTGATTTGAAAGGCAGCTCTTGCCGCGCAAACAATACTTGCGAATTCTTCGTAATCGCCAGCTGTTAAATGGTACAATTTTTGATGCATGCATTGAATGTACCTGAAACCGAAGAACGCACAAATTATCTAAATCTCACTAGTCGAGTATGAGAGATTTCTGAAAACCACCGATCTTCAATTCTTTCATTTTGATACGATAAATGTCAATACTAACATTTGTTGGCACTTGTGTACTAGAGGAGCCAACAGGGCAGATCTCAGATGATGCACGATGAACGCTGGATTGTTTCTGGCGAGATACTGGGCCGCTTCCAGAGCGACATGATGAAGAACAAAAGGACTAACAATGCTGTTCACGGCGCAAATGCAAAGCTGATGCATGTACTGCGAGCCGAGTCGCTTTGCAACTCTGAGTAAAAATTTAACATCCTCTCCGTAGGGCGGATTGCGCGCGTATTTGGCTTGAGGCCGGTCATCGTGCACTCTGCGAGCCAAAGTTTCCAACGCTAGCATACCCACACGGTATGCAGAAACCAGAGTCCGCAATTGTTGTTGACTAAATGTCTGACTTTGTCTATGAACCTAAAGCGTAATACATAATCAATATATTTTTGTTTAATATAAATATATTATATTATCATGTGGATCGCCAGTGTTTGCCAATATCTAGATAAAATTATCTAAATAATCTATCTTAGACACTTTTTAGATAAGATGACATATATTTTTCATCTAAGATAAAGATAAAGATAAAGATACTTTATATTTCTTCATTTAGTTAAAGATAAAGATGATCCATTTTTTTATCTAGATTATCTAGATAATTTTATCTAGATAATCTAGATAAAGAAATGGATCATCTTTATCTTTAACTAGATGAAGAAATATAAAGTATCTTTATCTTTATCTTAGATGAAAAATATATGTCATCTTATCTAAAAATTGTCTAAATTATCTAGATAAAATTATCTAGATAATCTAGATAAAGAAATGGATCATCTTTATCTTTAAATAGATGAAGAAATATAAAGTATCTTTATCTTTATCTTAGATGAAAAATATATGTCATCTTTATCTTTAACTAGATGAAGAAATATAAAATATCTTTATCTTTATCTTAGATGAAAAATATATGTTATCTTTTCTAAAAAGTGTCTAAGATGACGTTTTCATTATGCAAAAAAATTTTCCAAACAAGCTTCTAAAAGTCTATCTAAAATATCGAAAATATATTTTTTATATTATTATTATTAAAATATTATAAATATATTATTAATATATTATAAATATATTATAAATATAAATTAATAAATAAATATTTATCATATCATTTATATACCTTCTTACTATTATTTAAATATTCTTTAGGAAAAGAGAAAGAATATGTGTTTATAATTTTAATATCCCATTTATAATCTGCGTCACATTTTTTAAAAATATTTATAGTCTTCTAAAATAAACAAAAATATCTAGATAATTATCTAGATTATCGCAATAATTATCTCATTTAGATTAAGTAAAAAGCAAAATCATCTTTATCTCATCTAAGATAAATTTATGAATTTTTATCTTTATCTTTAGCTAGATAATTTTGAAATTATATACAGCAAACACTGCAATGCATTGCAATGCTAAGAATTACCTGAGGTTGCGCTCTCACAGTCGATATTATGGGTTGTGGCTGGACTAACGCAGGTCCAGCCAAGCTATTTTGCCCAGGGAGAGGACCAGCCACTCCTGCTTGGGCCTGAATAAAATATATAAAGTTACCTATCTGATTACTGAGACTATAAAAACACGCAACAGAATATTTATTACCGGAAGAGGTTGTTGCATCGTGTATAAATGACGCGTTCCTGGCGTCGGTGGAGGTTGCGGCGTGTAATACGGTCCAGGTGGAGGTGGGGCAGCCGGAGATGGATGATGTGGGTGTGGTGGATGTTGAGGATGTCCAGGATGATGCGGAAACGGATGGTACATTTGCATATGCGGTGCAGGCGGTAAAGTGACTCGATGCGAAGGCATCGGACCGCTAAATGTCGCGATAGAATGGTGAGGATGTACGAAGCTGTACGGGCCTACGGCATATGGCATACTGACTCCTAAAATAAGAATATTAATATTCAAAATTATGTAAAATGATACCTCGAAGAGAGTGTCTAAAATGATATTTTGAAGAAAATTTCCAAGAAAATTGCTCAAAGCCTGATTGTTTCACCTAAAGGCGCCAGAGTTGTAATCGTTGGATGAGTGTAGGGCTGAGGAGGTGGTTGCGTGCTGGTAACAACAACTGTCTGCGCCGGTCCGGGCATCATTTGAGTATTCGACAGGTCTACGGAAGGTCCCGGCTCGACTAATAATACCCCGTTGAGATCCAATTGCAGAGGATCATGAGGAATCTCATCCTGTTGATCTCCACCAGGAGTTTGCTAATGAAATAAAAAAATTAATAGACAGGGTATATACAATAAATTAATCCATTTACACCAGTTGAACTCACCCGGAGATATAACTCGTACCAATACTTTGCCACTTGGAAAAGCACCTCTGGATAAACACCGCCACCCTTTGCGGTATTCTCCACTGTGATACAAGCTTTCTCTAGCATGGCCTCGCTTTGTTCTTTGCACTGTGGGGACAAAATAGAATATTCAATGACGCAAATAATCTTCCATTGCGCATATTTGATTGCATTGTACATACTTGAGATATGGCTCTCTGAATCTCATTGGGGTTGAGCGCATGTGCGTGTGGTAAGCAAGATAAAGCAAGCTCCGCCGCCGCTCTAACCATGTTTGGGTCACTGCCTCTCGAAGACTTGTCGGCTATACTGACAGCTTCCGGTGGCGTCAAGTGTCCTTCCCAACTATCAATGAGGAACCAGATGGCTGGCGCACCAATCTCCATCGCCTGGCCCGTTATCCAGGATACGTGACTCGAATACGTGCGACTGAGCCAATTTGGGCTAACGCAATTATGGAGTCCAAGGGCGTACAAGCCAAGTTGGAAGGCGCACATGTGAAGAGCTCTGTGCGGACCATGATGATTTTGACTGGTAGATGGTTGAGTGAATAGAGAAGTCGAGCTGGTACCACCGGCCTTTGATAACACGGTCTTTGCTAATTCGCACATGAAGTGCGCACTCGCTTCCGAAGGCTGATTGGGAATAGATGGATATAGCCTTTTACTCTTATATCTAAAAAAGAAGAAAATATATCAACGTAACGTCATACGAAAATATATTATGAAAATATATATATAAATAAATATATATATATATATATATATATATATATATATATATATATAATATATAAATATATTATAAAATATATTATGTATATGCATATACAGGGTGTCCCATTTTAATGTCCCACTCCAAGTAACTTTCTTATTTTTAATTTTAGAAAAAGGTGGTTCAGACAAAAGTTGTATGGTTTCAAGGGGGACATAAGGTGGTGTCATTAGTTTGATCTTGAAGAGTCACATGAAGGTTACGTGAAGGTCATTTTGAATTTCTTAAATGGAACACCCTATATATTTTTGCATATTCTTGTAGCTTATCTCGAGAGTTTTCCAAAACACTATAAATAAACATTTTTCATCAAGTACTTTTCGAGTTATGAGACTTGAAATCATTTCTTAATTTTACATAAACCGTAAAATATTTGGTAAAATATTCATTTTTCGATTATCCTACCTCAATACTTTTATGTACAAAATAATGAGAGGAATCAATTGATGTAAAGAAAATACATAATTGTTTCGAAAAAATATGTAATTTGCAATTAACAATTTCATATTTCTTCTTTGAAACAATTATGTGTTTTCTTTACACCAATTGATTCCTCTCATTATTTTGTACATAAAAGTATTCAAGTAGAATAATCGAAAAATGAATATTTTACAAAATATTTTACGATTTATGTAAAATTAAAAAATTATTGCAAGCCTCATAACTCAAAAAGTACTCAAAAAGTATGAAAAAATACTTTATTATAGTGTTTTGGAAAGCTATTGAGGCAAGCTACAAGAATATGTAAAAGAATATAGGGTATCCCATTTAAAAAGTTGGAGGTGACCTTCACGTGTCCTTCAGGTGACTCTTCAAGGTCAAATTAATGGCATCATCTTACGTCCTCCTTCAAGCCATACAACTTTTGTCTGAAACATCTTTTTCTAAAATTAAAAATAAGAAAGTTATTTGGGGTAAGACATTAAAATGGGAAACCCTGTATATTTCTACAAAAAAACGCACCGCGTTTCTTTAGTTCTAATAGGCACAGGTGGCTGAACAATCGGCGGTTGTATGGTTAGTGCGCTGATACCATTTTCCAATTCCGCGCTCGTACTACTATGAGGTCTACTGCTAGTGCCGACGATGTTATCACCATTTCCACCATTGTCCGTTCCAAGCGGCGACGAGCGTTCTTCGTCGTGAACAAATCGTGCCATCTAAAATTTGACAAAATATTATTAAATAAATGTTACGCGCAAGTTTTCATATCACACAGAATATCTTAGACTTTTACTTCGCTTTTAGTAGGTGGATTCGAAGTGTAATAACTACTGAGAATGGGTGACTTAATGAGTTGATGAACGTCTCGATCCAGCAATTTGTCCATGATTCTGGCCAATTTCACAGGATCATCTTTGTAATGCACTAGCAAAGTAATAGCCAAGTCTCCTCTGAAATAAAAACAAACAATTGTACATGTTTATTATCTGCATTAACAAATATACAGGGTGTTTCAGATTACCCAAACACTATAATAAATTATTTTTTCATAAAGTACTTTTCGAGTTATGAGGTTTGAAATCATTTCTTAATTTTACATAAACCATAAAATATCTAGTAAAATATTCATTTTTCGATTATCTTACCTTAATACTTTTATGTACAAAATAATGAGAGGAATCATTGATGTAAAGAAAACATACAGTTGTTTTTAAGAAAAAATATTGAATTGTTAATTGCAAATTATATATCTTTTCTTAGAAACAACTATGTATTTTCTTTACACCAACTGATTCCTTTCATTATTTTGTACATAAAAATATTAAGGTAAGATAATCGAAAAATGAATATTTCACAAGATATTTTATGGTTTATGTAAAATTAAGAAATGATTTCAAGCCTTATAACTTGAAAAATATTTCATGGAAAAATAATTTATTATAGTGTTTTGGAAAGCTCTCGAGATAAGCTACAAGAATGTGCAATGAAAAATAGGGGGTTCCATTTAAAAAAATGCACTTCCGGTCTGAATCGCCTATTTCCGGTCGGAACCAGAAGTTAAAAATATCACCATTCGATAGAGCACATCCGATTTATAAAAAAAAAAATGTTTTTACTTTTTTTAAATAACTATAATAAATTATTTTTCCATAAAATACTTTTATGAGGCTTGAAATCATTTCTTAATTTTACATAAACCATAAAATATCTTGTAAAATATTCATTTTTGGATTATCTTACCTTAATATTTTATGTACAAAACAATGAGAGGAATCAATTAGTGTAAAGAAAACATACAGTTGTTTTTAAGAAAAAATATTGAATTGTTAATTGCAAATTATATATTTTTCCTTAAAAACAACTATGTGTTTTTTTTACACCAACTGGTTCCTCTCATTATTTTATACATAAAAATATTAAGATAATATTGAGATAATCGAAAAATGAATATTTCACAAGATATTTTATGGTTTATGTAAAATTAAGAAATGATTTCAAGCCTCATAACTCGAAAAGTATTTCATGGAAAAATAATTTATTATAGTGTTTTGAAAAGTTCTCGAGATAAGCTACTAGAATATGCAATGAAAAATAGGGGGTCCCATTTAAAAAAATGCACTTCAGGTCTGAATCGCCTATTTCCGGCCGGAATCACAAGTTGAAAATATCACCATTCGACAGAGCGCACTCGATTTATAAAGAAAATGTTTTTACTTTTTGGAAATAACCACTTCTCTAGTTTTTAAATGGGTGGTACCGATGATCTGAAACACTGTATAAATATATACATATGTAAATGTGGCGCAAAAGTTACCTCTGTCTACGAGTTCCTTCACAAAGAAGTGGGTGATCCGCTTCGCTCACATTCGCCTTCAATCCCAAGACAGCTACAGCAGCATCAAATCCAAGATTTGGATCAATTTCTGCAGGTAGTTTCACTCCTGCGCAAAACATTTCATCTTTTTATTTCCTATTTATAAAATATAAGAAATACAAAATCTTTTTTATTTATAATTATAAACGTACAATGAGATATTTATTTGTAAAAAAATTCATTTCAAGGTATATATATATGTGTATTATTGAATACATAATATTCCATACTTGGTACGTCAAGCGCATCATATATGAAGCTAGCTAACATAATGGGCAAGAGCGCGTGTCCTCTTGATCTCATAACACCATCTCTTAGTTGTTCAGCTCTCTGTTTTATCATAGCTAATTCTGTCGGTCCCAAAGGAATTCTTTTTAGCAAACCTACCAACTCACTTTCTTGATGAGCAAGCTTGACCTGGTTAGATTAAAAATAAGATAATTAATTTTCAACGAATGTATACAGAGTGTCCCATTTTAAATTACGCACTTAAATATCTCCCAAATAATACGTTTTATAGAAAAATGTTTCAGACGAAAGTTGTATGGTTTCAAGGGGGCCATAAGATGGTACCATTGGTTTGACTTTGAAGAGTCATTTGAAAGTCACGTGAAGGTCATCTCCAAAATTTTTAAATGGGATGCCCTATATATTTTTACATATTCTTGTAGCTTGCCTCAATAGCTTTCCAAAACACTATAATAAAGTATTTTTTCATTGAGTACTTTGGAATTATGAGGCTTGCAATAATTTTTTAATTTTACATAAATCGTAAAATATCCTGTAAAATATTCATTTTTCGATTATTTTATATCAATGCTTTTATGTACAAAATAATGAGAGGAATCAATTGGTGTAAAGAAAACATATAATTGTTTAAAGAAAAAAATATGAAATTGTTAATTGCAAATTACATATTTTTTTCGAAACAATTATGTATTTTCTTTACACCAATTGATTCCTCTCATTATTTTCTACATAAAAGTATTGAGGTAGGATAATCGAAAAATGAATATTTTATCAGATATTTTACGGTTTATGTAAAATTAAGAAATAACTTCAAGCCTCATAACTCGGAAAGTATTTAATGAAAACTAACTTAATTATAGTGTTTTGGAAAGCTCTCGACATGAACTACAAGAATGTGCAAAAATATATAGGGTATTCCATTTAAAGAAATTGAAATGATCTTCACGTGATCTTCAAATGACTCTTCAAAGTCAAACCAATGGTACCATCTTATGGCTCCCTTGAAACCATACAACTTTTGTCTGAAACATTTTTCTATAAAACGTATTATTCGGGAGATATTTAGATGCGGAGTTTAAAATGGGGCACCCTGTATAAAATTTCCTTTTTTAATCTCATTTTATTCAATTTCCCTCACCTCCAAAGGTTTCGTGTTAGCCGGTGGTCTAGCCATCTCCAAGCCAAAAAGACCTACACGAAATGCTAAATTATGATATTCCGGATTCTCGGCAAGTACCGTGCATAGAAATCCACATTTTGCTAAAGTCGCTGATGCGAGACACGTTACTTGATGAGATGCCGGGTTCACATGTTGCTGTACCGACAACACATTCGTTTTGTTGATTTAATATTTAATTAACCATTATTTCCAATCTACATTTTTCCATTTTCAAAAATCTTACCCTTTTCCGCTTGTTCTTCACCGGGACTGGCGGCCCCTCGATCATAAGATCGGGTGGGTTCGCCAAGAGTTCCTCGGCCAGTTGCACTCCAATAATACAGGCTTCCCTCGTGTGGCCATGAGCATAAAGCCCCTCAGCCCGCGCGAACAGAATGTCCCATGGATCTTCCGTCTTCTTCAAATTATTCAGAACTGTACTGGGATCCTGAGTAGTGGGGGCATGCGTATTGCTTTTAACGTATTTACTCGGCAGACCGCTATTGTTAGTCACTGCCTTCGGATCGTAATAATAAACATTGTACTCGTCGCCGGAAGGACTGTCACTACTGGACGAGGAGCTCTCGTCCTTAAACGGTCTACCGGCCTCCTTCTCCTGGTCGGATTCTTGTTCGTTTTTAATAGCGACCCCCTTGGACACAGCCGCGCGCGACTTGTCACGACACTCCGCGAGATTCGTCCTACTACACTTTCCATTCTCGCAAGTAGGTTTGTTATTACTACTATCACTACTATCACTATGCGTCTCGGACGAGGCGTTTGAGCGATGCTTGTCCGAGCCTTGAGCGTTCTTCATGCTTACGTTACTGTTGGAAGATGACTCGCTACCGGCCCCTTCCTAAAATAATGCGTTGTCATTTTCAATAAAATATTTGAATAAAAAAGACAATAATAACTATGACAATAATAACTATAAATAATGACAATAATAAAATAACTATAATAAAATAACTACAGGATGTATCAGACCACCCGTGCCGAATATCTCAAAAACCGAAAACAGTAGACAAAAGTGTTTCCTACAAAAGTTGTAAGGTTTCAAGTAACACATTACATAGTAATATTAGTATGACCTTGAATAGCGTTGTCAAGGTCACGTAAAGACCACCTTCAATTTCTTAAATGGAATCCCCAATTTTTCATTACATATCCTTGTAGCTTATTTCGAGAGCTTTCCAAAACACTATAGTCAAATATTTTTTGATTAAGTACTTTTCGAGTTATGAGGCTTGAAATCATTTCTTAATTTTACATAAACCATAAAATATCTTATAAAATATTCATTTTTCAATTATCTTATCTTAATACTTTTATGCACAAAATAATGAGAGGAATCAATTGGAGTAAAGAAAACATACAGTTGTTTTTAAGAAAAATATGGAATTGTTAATTGCAAATTACATATTTTTTTCATAGAAACAACTATGTATTTTCTTTACACTAATTGATTCCTTTCATTATTTTGTACATAAAAGTATTAAGGTAACATAATCGAAAAATGAATACTTTACAAGATATTTTATGGTTTAAATAAATTAAGAAATGATGTCAAGCCTCATAACTCGAAAAGTACTTCATAGAAAAATAATTTATTGTAGTGTTTTGGAAAGCTCTCGAGATAAGCTACAAGAATATGCAATAAAAAATAGTATTTTCCATTTAAAAATTTTGATATTATTTTTACATGACCTTGACAACATTCTTCAAGGTCATACTGATATTGCTATGTAATGCGTTACTCGAAACCCTACAACTTTTGTAGGAAACATTTTTATCTGCCGTTCTCGGTTTTTAAGATATTCGGCTGGCACGGGTAGTCTGATACACCCTGTACATGAAAATAATAACTAATGACAATAATAACTCTAAATAATAATATATAATATAAAATAGATCTGAACAGGAGAAAGAGAGAATGATAATAACCTGCGAATCAGTGTCGCCGCAATTATTTAATTGAGCACAACCTTGTCTAAGAACAACCTGAGATTCAGATATATCGGGAATGTCGGTATCATTCTCGCAGAAACCTTCGGAGCTAACGCTGCTGCGATTTCCGTCGCCGCCGCCGCCTCTCGAACACATTGGAAATTCGCGCGGATTCAACCGCCGTCTATCCAAATAGCCGTATTCGACAAGGCCGACGTTCAACGGCCGTCGACCGTGATGATGCGAGATCGGTGGTTGATAATTCAATACCGCTGAACTGGAATTTACCTGAAATAAACGCGTTTATTAGTGTTCTTCGACCTATTATACAGGGTGGACCAAAAGGATACAGTCGAATATTTCATATAGAATGCATTTTAGAACAAAATGCTTTAGATAAAAGTTGTAAGGATTAAAAAGATGTATTTAACTGTGATATCCATTTTACATTGAGTGGCGTCGTCAAGGATAGGGCAGGGTCAAATTGAATTTTGTAAATGGAACCCCATATTTTTCATTGCACATTCTTGTAGCTTACCTCGAGAGCTTTCCAAAACACTATAATAAAGTATTTCTTTATTGAATACTTTTCGAGTTACGAAGCTTGAAGTAATTTTTCAATTTTACATAAACCGTAAAATATCTAGTAAAATATTCATTTCTCGATTATCTTACCTTAATACTTTTCTGTAGAAAATAATGAGAGAAATCAATCGAAGAGAAAACACATAGTTACTTTTAAGAAAAAATATTTAATTGTTAATTGCAAATTAAAATATTTTTTCTTCGAAATAACTGTGTTTTCTTTACACCAATTAATTCCTTTCATTATTTTGTACATAAAAGTATAAAACAATAAAGTATAAGATAATCGAAAAATGAATATTTTACTAGATATTTATGGTTTATAAAATTAAAAAATGACTTCAAGCCTCGTAACTCGAAAAATATTCAACAAAGAAATACTTTATTATAGTGGTTTGGAAAGCTCTCGAGATAAGCTACAAGAATATGCAATGAAAAATAGGAGGTTCCATTTAAAAAATTCAAGTTAACCTTGTTCTAACCTTGGCGATGCCACTCAATGTGAAATGGATATTACAGTTAAATACATCTTTTTAATCCTTACAACTTTTGTCGAAAGCATTTTGTTCTAAAATATATTCTACACGAGATATATATTCGACTATATCCAGACTTTTGGTTCACCCTGTATTCACTTAATCAATATAACAATAATTTGTTGCGAAAACTGCCAACCTGATTAACTTCCGTCCTCGTATCGCCAGCATGTCGAAAACAGGTGAAAGGACAATGATACATAGGATTATTCTCGGCGGTATACGTGATTCCCGGCAAGACGTATTCATCCCAATCTAAGTAGCAAGCCTCAAGCGCCGATTTGAATCCGGTGAAGACTGCGAGATCATGTTTCAGAGAATCTTTCTGCGAACTGTTGCTTCTATTATGTGAGTTATGTGAAACAGAACTCCCGCCACGGCATTTGGCGACCTGTAAACACATAATTAATTTATTAAACTTGCACTGAGAAAAATCGTTTGATTGTACCAGCAAGACATATATGATTGAAGGCATTTTGGTTAAATCAAACAAGAATTTCTGGTTAACATGATAAGACTCTCGATTTTTTATAACTAGAACGTTTAATTAGATTTTACTATAAGGATTTAGTTAGTATTTTCTGGTTGGATCTATTAAATTTCTTGTTACATTAATTTCTTTGCTCGTCACTCTTAATTCGTATTCAATATTTGCCATAAAATGTATATAAAGAACTAGTATTAACATTAAATCCAAAGTATATTTTTTTTTCTTAGCAGTAGTGCCAGAAAGAGGACGCTAGCTCTCTGATTGTGTGTTTGAGCTGCATCCTCTTCTTGCATCACTGTTTATCAATTTAATTTCTAACAAACTGAATTTAAAATCATTTATTCAATAATCTGGATTGAATTTATCTAATAATCTTGTTGGAATTCAGAATATTAAACAGACTTTTGAGATTAGATGGAAAAAATTTTAGACGACTTGGTGCTGCGAGTTTAGTATTAACCAGAAAATTTGGTAAATTTAACAGGAAGAAATTAATCAGGTTCATCTGATAATTCCTACAAGAATTTGGGTTCGTCCATTTTCCAACAGACGTACTGGTTGAATCTATCAGAATTTTAATTAATGTAATCAAATTTTTTTCTCAGTGCGAGTGATTAAATAATATTTAATTCTTGCATCACTGTTTATCAATTTAATTTCTAACAAACTGAATTTAAAATAATTTATTCAATAATCTGGATTGAATTTATCCAATAATCTTGTTGGAATTCAGAATTAAACAGACTTTTGAGATTAGATGGAGAAAAATTTAGACGACTTGGTGCTGGCAAGTTTAGTATTATTAATCAGAAAATTTGGTAAATTTAACAGGAAGAATTTAATCAGATGAATCTTCAATTTCAATCAGATGAATCTGATTAATTTTTACAAGAATTCTGATTCGTCCATTTTCCAATAAACATACTGGTTGAATCTATCAGAATTCTAATTAATGCAACCAGATTTTTTTCTCAGTGCAAGTGATTAAATAATATTTAATTCTTGCATCACTGTTTATCAGTTTAATTTCTAACAAACTGAATTTAAAATAATTTATTCAATAATCTGGATTGAATTTATTCAATAATTTTGTTGGAATTCAGAATATTAAACAGACTTTTGAGATTAGATGGAAAAAATTTTAGACGACTTGGTGCTAGCGAGTTTAGACTTATTAACCAGAAAATTTGATAAATTTAACAGGAAGAAATTAATCAGATTCATCTGGTAATTTCTACAAGAATTCTGGTTCGTCCATTTTCCAACAGACATACTGATTCTACTAGAATTCTAATTAATGCAACTAGATTTTTTTCTCAGTGTGTCTTTGCCCGAATTACTCAGAAGAAGGAAGAAGAGAAAGAAGCTTTGAGGTACGCGATGCTCACTTTATCCATAATCTTCAAATGCCAATTCATAAATTGAGCGTGCAACATCTCGCGTTCCGAAGGCGAGAGACCGGGATTGAGAGCGGCCAATCGCCAAAGGACAACGATCTCATCGCACAGAGACGAGCACGCATGTTGAGAAGCGTGAACGTTGCTGTTCATATTATGCTTGCTGCCGTATCCAGTGCCGTTCAGTAATGCAACTTTGGTATTGAACCACCAGACGAGGATCTGCTCGCAGGCCATGCATTCCTCCGTGATGATCTCTAAAAGAGGGATGGCGTTGCGATCATTTCTCTTGAACATCTCTCGCACAATAGAAAGAAGGTTCCACATGCCCTCCGGTTCGCGACCTCTCAGCGGTCGCAGCAACGATGCCCATTCGGAAGCGGCTGGCGGCGCGGTGGTGCTCAAATAATTAACATCACTGAAAGAGACATGTCATCATCAGCTAAGTATATCAGCTAAGTTATACAGGGTGAACCGAAAGTCCGGATACAGTTGAATATCTCGTGTAGAATGCATTTTAGAAAGAAATGCTTTAAACAAAAGTTGTAAGGATTAAAAGGATGTATTTAACTGTAATATCCATTTGACATTGAATGGCGTCGCCAAGGTCAGGACAAGGTCAACTTGAATTTTTTAAATGGGACCACCTATTTTTCATTGCATATTTTTGTAGCTTATCTCGAGAGCTTTCCAAAACACTATAATAAATCATTTCTTCATTGAATATTTTTCGAGTTACGAGGCTTGAAGTATCTTAATTTTACATAAACCATAAAATATCTAGTAAAATATTCATTTTTCGATTATCTTAGCTTAATATAAATTAATTTTATGTATAAAATAATGAGAGGAATCAATTGGTGTAAAGAAAACACATAGTTATTTAGAAGAAAAAATATGTAATTTGCAATTGACAATTAAATATTTTTCTTAAAAGTAACTGTGTTTTCTTTACATCAATTGATTTCTTTCATTATTTTGTACACAAAAGTATTAAGGTAAGATAATCGAAAATTGAATATTTCACAAGATATTTTATGATTTATGTAAAATTAAGAAATAATTTCAAGCCTCGTAACTCGAAAAGTACTCGAGGGAAAAATAATTTATTATAGTGCTTTGGAAAGCTCTCGAGGTAAGCTACAAGAATATGTAACGGAAAATAGGGGGTTCCATTTAAAAAATTCAAGTTGACCTTGCCCTGACTTTAGCAACGCCACTCAATGTGAAATGAATATTACAGTTAAATACATCTTTTCAATCCTTACAACTTTTGTCTAAAGCATTTTCTTCTAAAATGCATTCTACAAGAGATATTCAACTGTATCCGGACTTTTGGTCCACCCCTATGGGCGAAGCTTGCTTGTCAAGTGGCTCTATTCACCTAAAGACTATGGGAGCTGGAACGCAGAACTTGATGAGGATCTTCTTGATGTTATCGTGCAATGTCTTCTCGTCTAAGTACCAGGAAGTCTGATCGTGAGCGGAAGCACCGGCTGTTGGATCTGGTGCTCCGCAGTAACTATTGATGGCGCTCGGTTGGGTCGAGAGTAGCTCGTCCAGAAGCCGCTGGGCAGTGGGTAAAATCTGCTGCGGCAATTCACTGATGAGGTATTGAGCGAACTTTTGCAGTTGTTCCCGATGCAGACGAGATAAGGATTCACTGACCGGCGCCCTCAGGCATACCTGTGTTGGCTGAAAGAGTATTGCGTTTAATAATTGAAACAATCAAGTTGAAAAATTGGATAATAAAGGAACGAATTTAAAAAAAAAAAAATAAAATAAAAATAAAAAATAAAATAAAAAAATAAAATAAAAAACTTCACCGAGAGCTATCTACCCTCTTTTATTTTTATTTTTTCCATCGCGTATCTCTTTAAATTTAAGATGCATATGTACCATGTGTATTCTGTGTAGGCAAACGGCTACCACGTGTGCGCACCAATAGGCCGTGGAGGAGCAGGTACAGTTACATGATGTGATCCTGCGTCGGTCAAAGGTTACAGCGACGTTGAACTGCGCTCTGACCCCATTCGTTTGCGAGTTTACGCTGGCGCTCAGATGGAATCCTGTTTAATATAATGCACATAATAAGATAATTGATAAGAGAAATTGTAGGTAAAAAGAGATTATTTATACAAGAGATATTTTAACAGTAATATAAAATCTTAATCTATAGAGTTGCATGAAATATCAGAACCAGTCTTAATATTGTCTTGTCTTATTGTCTTGTCTCGAAATTTGAGGCAAGATTTTTAATTTGATTCAAGATTATACCAAAAGATTGTTAAGATTATTGGTTCCCAAAAAAAGCTGAAATATATCTTTGGAAATTAGATGAGAAAATAATCGCTATATCATATAAAAAAAATTTGATTGAATAAATAAACACATTTAACAAATTAATAAATTTTAAAAAACAATTATACAATAAACAAAATAAATAAAATTTTACATACTTGTAAAATTCTCAAATTATATTTGATTATTTGATATTTAGGAGATAAACAAGAATTATATAAATAGAAATAACTATCTTAAATTATATTATAAAGATTATATTAAATATTATTTTAAACAGTTTCAATATTAAATAAAAAATGTTAATAAAATTGAGATAAGACAGCACAAAACGAAATTTTTGTTACAAAGATTCATTCAAAATTTAGACAAGTTTTTTCGAAAATTTTCGATATCAATACAATATTTTTAGGAATATTATTTTGTCTTGTTCTTGAATCTTATGTGAACTCTACTAATACATTATCGACAAATTATTTTCGAGTATTTTTTGCTAAAATAACATTTTTTGTAAGCTCCTTATCTATATTTTCACTTTATATATTATATATTATAAACTATTAAATATAAATACTATTAAATATAAACTTGATTTACATTTAATATGCATTTTAATATAATATGCATTTAATGTGATATTATATATACATTTACCGATATTAGAAACTCATAGGATATTAAAGAAAAATCAAGATTCTTCTTTATAATAATATTCCTTATAAAGATTATGTTAAATATTATTTTAAACACTTGTTCAATATTAAATAAAAAATGTTAATAAAATTGAGATAAGACAAAACGAAATTTTTGTTACAAAGATTCATTCAAAATTTAGACAAGTTTTTTCGAAAATTTTCAATATCACTACAATATTTTTAGGAATATTATTTTAAACACTTGTTCAATATTAAATAAAAAATGTTAATAAAATTGAGACAAGACAGCACAAAACGAAATTTTCGTTACAAAGATTCATTCAAAATTTAGACAAGTTTTTTCGAAAATTTTCAATATCAGTACAATATTTTTAGGAATATTATTTTGTCTTGTTCTTGAGTCTTACGTGAACTCTATTAATACATTATCGACGAATTATTTATCAGCATTTTTTGCTAAAATAACATTTTTTGTAAGCTCCTTATCTATATTTTCACTCTATATATTATATATTATAAACTATTAAATATAAACTTGATATATATTTAATATGCATTTTAATATAATATGCATTTAACGTGATATTATATATACATTTACTGATATTAGAAGCTCATAGGATATTAAAGAAAAAATAAGATTCTTTTTTATAATAATATTCCTTATAAAGATTATGTTAAATATGATTTTAAACACTTGTTCAATATTAAATAAAAAATGTTAACAAAATTATTTTAAACACTTGTTCAATATTAAATCAAAAATGTTAATAAAATTGAGATAAGACAGCACAAAACGAAATTTTTGTTACAAAGATTCAAAATTTAGACAAGTTTTTTTGAAAATTTTCAATATCAATACAATATTTTTAGGAATATTATTTTGTCTTGTTCTTGAGTCTGACGTAAACTCTATTAATATTCTATCGACAAATTATTTTCGAGTATTTTTTATTAAAATAACATTTTTTGTAAACTCTTTATCTATATTTTTACTCTATATATTATATATTATAAATTATTAAATATAAACTTGATATATATTTAATATGCATTTTAATATAATATGTATTTAATGTAATATTATATATACATTTATCGATATTAGAAGCTCGTAGGATATTAAAGAAAAATCAAGATTCTTCTTTATAATAATATTCCTTATAAAGATTATGTTAAATATTATTTTAAATAATTAATAAAATTAATTGTTAAATAATGAATAAAAAATGTAAATAAATTGTTAAATAATTAATAAAAAATGTTAAAAAAATTGAGATAAGACAGCACAAAACGAAATTTTCGTTACAAAGATTCATTCAAAATTTAGACAAGTTTTTTTGAAAATTTTCGATATCAATACAATATTTTTAGGAATATTATTTTGTCTTGTTCTTGAGTCTTACGTGAACTCTATTAATACATTATCGACAAATTATTTATAAGTATTTTTTGCTAAAATAATATTTTTTGTAAGCTCCTTATCTATATTTTCACTCTATATATTATATATTATAAACTACTAAATATAAACTTAATATACATTTAATATGCATTTTAATATAATATGCATTTAATGTGATATTATATATACATTTACCGATATTAGAAGCTCATAGGATATTAAAGAAAAGACAGGATTCTTCTTTACAACGATACTCCTTTTTCTTCGATAAAAGGAAAATCGCCAAATGAGAATAAATGAGGCGCAAGATATTTTACCGATCTGCAATGGCTCCTTGACGGTTTTGGCACGGTAGAGATGTTCACCCCGGAGAAATTCATCGGCACTACCATTCGCGAGACACGAATAAAGCCGTATATCCTCTTCGTTATCGGGGAAACTCCAGAAAGCTATTCTCAGCTGGAGTTGCTCCGGTACAGGAGGATAGAAGTGCTCCACCAACTCGAAGGGAATATGAGATGCGACGCATCGTGCCGAAAGTTCGCAGAGGGTAGGCACCATTTGTTGTCCATCTGCAATCAGATTATAAATCAATGTAAAAAATTGTGGTAATAAATAGAAGAAATCGATACACCGAGAAAAAAATTATTTTGAAATAAAAAAATTTTAGATAACTCAAGAAAACTATTTATTCGGTGGGTACTTATCACGTTTTTACTTGTATTCAAAACGTCTGCTTGCTTAAGTTAAGTATTTATTTACATATACTTAAAAAAAATATAATTTTTAATTTAATTTTTTATTTCAATTTCACAAAATATTTATCGAAATGCATTTTTTATTCCCAAAAATTTTAAATTTTTTAATTTAAAAAAATAATATATTTATAATAAAATATATTTATATTTAAAATAATTTTAAAATAATTTTAAAAAATAATATATTTAAATATAATAAATTAAATATAAATATAAAATATAATTATTATAAATTATATTTTATAAATTAAAAATAAATTATATATTATAAATTAAATATAAATATTAAATATAATATTATATTATATAATTAAATATAAATATTAAATATAATATTATATTATATAATGAATATTAAATATAATTATAATATATTTTTAAAATAATTTAAAAAAATAATATATTTATAATAATATATTTATTATCTATTTTAAAAAATAATAATATATATAATTCAATAAATTATAGTATATATTTTACGAAAATAGTATTTAAATATAAAAAATATATAAATGAAAATAATGTGCTTGATATAACACGCATATTTAATTAAAATTAAATGCTTTCGCTTAAATGAAATAAACAATTCCTTGCATTTGAAGCAAAAGCTTCAAGAAAACAAATTTATTTGATTTAAAAAAATTGTTCCCTCAGTATATGAAAAAAATGTATTCGATAATTCTTTAGAGATTTAGGGCAAAAAAGGGTTGGATAGACAAGGAAAATCGCTCATGACATGTGTGTATAATTTTCTTTTTCCTTTTACATTCATTTATTGCACAGCTAGGCAATATATAATTGCACTCCCTCTTCCTTCTCTCTTTCTCTCTCTCTTTCTCTATAATTACGTATACCGGGCTCGTGCAGAAAAATAGTTTGTCGCGAGTTAGCCGCGACAGCGATATTTTCTTGCGACTTCGTAACCACCGAGAACTGCAAATAATCGAGCATATTCTCGCGAGTCTAGCGTGTCTAAAGCGGTCGATTTTTCCAAGATAAACTTAATACGAGCACTCGAGAAAGAGAATAAAAACCATCCGAGGACATTGTCGCGAGAAAACGTACGCACGTTATCTGTAAAAAAACTTTTCGTCTTCGCAAAGTTTTTTTTTTCACTGGAAAACTTGAGCAAAACAGAGTAAAACTTGAGTAAAACATGTCTAATTGGTTTTAAATGTAATAAATTATAGTTTTGTAATTGTTAAACGTCGTTATTATGTACAAGTGTGTGCAATTTAAGAAATTAATGTAATTACAAATTAGTCTAAGAAATAATTACCAATTATTCTAAAAAATAATTACAAATTATTTTAATCTAACTACACATTATTCTAAAAAAATAAAGAATAATAAATAAATAATAAATAAATTAAGAATAATAAATAAAATAAAGAATAAGAAATAAATAAAAAATAAATTAAGAATAATAAATAAATAATAAATAAATTAGGAATAATAAATAACGAATAATAAATAAATAATAAATAAATTAAGAAATAAAAAATAAAGAATATGTGTGTGTGAAAAGAATCGTTTTTAAAACTTTTCCTTGCAAAATTAGATTAAAAGTACATATTAATATATACCCGAAACATGTGTTTCATATGTTAAACTTATTAATTATTAAACTATTTAATACGTTTTTCCTATATACGTATTTTATTTATATACATATATTATTCTTGTATATATTTTTCCTATATCTCGAATATCCAGATTAATATCGAACATATCGCAAATAGTTGTGGAGATAATTGGAAATAGTTGTGGCAATAGTTGGCTTTATACATTGTATAATCGAATTGCCGAAGATGTCAAGTTGTCAAAAATACATAAATTAATAATAATATTATTAATAATATTAATAATAATATTAGTTGATGAGAATAAATGGTAATGTGGTTTCCAGAGGGAGTTTCGTTTAAATTCACAGTCAATTAAGTTTAGAGAAGTATTCAGAATAATTAAAAATATAAAAACGAGTATTCAAAAATATTTTTTGACGATAATTATAATGATTATAGATATTAATAATCGTTCCTGATCGACACGAAAAATCATCCAAATTTTATTTTACCACATACATAATTACATAAATGATATCATCGTATGATTAATTTCAAAAATATCCTTTAGAACAGAAAAAAACAAAATTCGATGGGACTCTCTGGATTAAAAAATACGAAACTCAATACATTGAATTATTTGAAACATTATGACCTTCCATTTATATGCATCATTTCACGATGCATTGCAAGGAAAGAAATAAATTTAAGATGATTTATACCGAAGAAAAAAATTATATAACTAAGACATGAAATTTGTACAATTTCTCTATAATTATTATAGATATTAATAATCGTTTCTGACACGCAATATTATCCAAATTTTATTTTATCACATATATAATTATATAAAAAATATCATCGTATAATTAATTTCGAAAATATTTTGTAGAATAGAAAAAAAATAAAATTCAATGGGACTCTCTGGATTAAAAAAATACGAAACTTAATACATTGAATTATTTGAAACTTTATGACCTTCCATTTATATGCATCATTTCACGATGCACTGCAAGGAAAGAAAGAAATTTAAGATGATTTATACCGAAGAGAAAAATTATATAACTAAGACATGAAATTTGTACAATTTCTCTATAATTATTATAGATATTAATAATCGTTTCTGACACGCAATATTATCCAAATTTTATTTTACCACATATATAATTATATAAATATCATCGTATAATTAATTTCGAAAATATCTTGTAGAATAGAAAAAAAATAAAATTCGATGGGACTCTCTGGATTAAAAAAATACGAAACTTAATACATTGAATTATTTGAAACATTATGACCTTCCATTTATATGCATCATTTCACGATGCACTGCAAGGAAAGAAAGAAATTTAAGATGATTTATACCAAAGAGAAAAATTATATAACTAAGACATGAAATTTGTACAATTTCTCTATAATTATTATAGATATTAATAATCGTTTCTGATCGACACGAAAGATTATCCAAATTTTATTTTACCATATATATAATTACATAAATGATATCATCGTATGATTAATTTCGAAAATATCTTGTAGAATAGAAAAAAAATAAAATTCGATGGGACTCTCTGGATTAAAAAAATACGAAACTCAATACATTGAATTATTTGAAACTTTATGACCTTCCATTTATATGCATCATTTCACGATGCACTGCAAGAAAACAAATAAATTTTAAAGATGATTTATACCGAAGAGAAAAATTATATAATTAATTGTAAAAAAAATAAGACATGAAATAATATGTACAATTTCTCTGAATAAAATTTCGTGTTTATTCCATCACATAATGATAAATTATCGTCGGGAAATTTATACCTGTCCGTGATTAGATTAAGTTGCAGGCGTAGTTTCATTTTTCCAATGCATGCGACATATGCGAGAGTTTCCACAGAATACGTTACTCGGCACTTTATCGATCTTGGGCTAGGAAGACCGGCAGGGACGCAACTTTGAGTTTCAAACAAAGGAATATGACATCGCGAATATATATTTTCTCGCGAGGTGAGACCGCCGGAATCGAAAAACGTATTCCTCGCAACACGAAAGTATACTCTTCGCATATTCATGCATATTCCGCCTTACGTGAAATAATGAAACGAGCGAGGAAATAGTTGCTGTCGTTCTAAAAATAGGCAGAATTAATGAATGAACGCTCGTTCGCGAATTTATGCACGCTTAAATACTACGTTTATGGACTCTCTAAAAGTGAATCAGTGAAAATATCAGTAATTTAAATAGTAAAATAAGATTTCACTGAGATTTCAGTGAGTATTTTACAGATCTTTGGTGGAAACGCTTATTTTTCGTTTATTTTATCTTACATCTCATTGATTATGGCCAGTTAAAATTCACCAAAATCAATTATTTTCACAGTGAAATCAATAAAAAAAGGTAGTTCGTTTACAGATATGATTACTATGATTGATATCTCTTTCGTATTTAAGTTTTAGTCATAAGAATTATATAAAGTTTGCAAAGAGTGACAGATAAAATTGGAAATATTATTTTAATTTAATTTCTGATACAATAGAGAGGCTTTAGATATTAAATCGATTTTATAAGTTTGACAAATAAATGTTTGGCGACTTAATGAAAATTATTCGATCGTTATCTATTTAAGTAAGGATGTTTTGTATCTATTTCCAAAATATTGAGAATTTAATGAAAATTGTACAGAATGTCCTTACATATGTTTAGAATCTTCAGTATAATTTTTAAATCGATTCACTAAATCGTTCACAAATTATAAGGATTTTAATTTGCACCGAATTAACATGTGTTCTTATGGAAAACGTATAACCACGTCGATTCAAATGACAAAAACACATGGAAATAATATTCAGAATTTGCTTTTTTAAAATTTTTGATTTTTTTAGAATTTTTCAAGAATTTGATTTTTTTTAAATTTGCAAAAGTTTAGATACAGAGGAAATATTTGGTCAAATAATATTATACAATAAGTACTAACTGGTTAAAAAGATATTAAATATAATTCAATAAAGTTAGCCATGTATCTGACAAAACGAAATTTTCTGCCAAAAGTTAATCATTTCGATTAAGGATGTATTGGAGATATATCACAATCAATGAGATCGCCGTGAATTTTTAATTTAACATTCTTAATAACATTCTAAATCGTCATGAATTATTTCAAATTTTTTTACTTGCTCTTTAAAAGTTATTAATTTTTGAATTTTGCGATTTTAACATAGAATTTTTTGTAAACGTTCAAGAGACAGGTAATAAATTATTCACAAACTAAACGATAAATTTCTTTTGTGTTGGTTTTTATCCCTTTTTGCTTTCTTTGCCCCCCTTAAGTCTTTTTTCGTTTTTTCTTCACTGTTTCTTACCATTCCTTTTTTTAATTGAATTATATTAAGGATGTATTGAGATATATTACAATCAATGAGATTGCCGTGAATTTTTAATTTAACACCTTAATAACATTCTAAATCGTCATGAATTATTTCAAATTTTTTTATTTGCTCCTTTAAGAGTTATTAATTTTTGAATATTGCGATTTTAACATAGAATCTTATGTAAACTTCAAGAGACAGGTAATAAATTATTCACAAACTATAAAAAAACAATGATAAAAATTTCATTTTCTGATATTATATTCTTCATACATGTAAAAATGTTCCCACAAAGTTTTCAAACGATTTACTCGCTCGTTTTGAAATTATTATTAAAAAATAACTGTGATTATCAGTTTTACGCAATATTGATGATAAAACGTGGCAACATTTTCTTGGAAATTAAGACCTATTTATATTAAAGAATACTTTGAAGTATGATTTCGTGATTTTTAAAAAATTTTTCATCAATTAGAATTTGTATTCTGCCCAACTTTAATTTTTTGATACTTTGGATTAACTTTTGAAACAGACGGTTCGTCCAATACGTCCTTAAGAAAATTATAATCTTTGATTTAAAAATGTTATTTTTTATCCAACATTGTTTCTTAACCATTCAGGAAAATTAAATCTTAAATCATAAGAGTATATTTTTTTTAATTGAATTATATTAAGGATGTATTGAATATATATTACAATCGATAAGATCCCCGTGAATTTTTAATTTAACATTCTTAATAACATTCTAAATCGTCATGAATTATTTCAAATTTTTTTTACTTGCTCCTTTAAAAGTTATTAATTTTTGAATTTTGCGATTTTAACATAGGATCTTATGTAACGTTCAAGAGACAGGTAATAAATTATTCACAAACTATAAAAAAACAATGATAAAAATTCCATTTTCTGATATTATATTCTTCATACATGTAAAAATGTTCCCTACAAAGTTTTCAAACGACTTACTTTTTTGAAATTATTATTAAAAAATAACTGTGATTATCGGTTTGACGCAATATTGATGATAAATCATGGCAACATTTTCTTGGAAAAAGACTTATTTATATTAAAGAATACTTTGAAGTATGATTTCGTGATTTTTAAAAAATTTTTCATCAATTAGAATTCGTATTCTGCCCAACTTTAATTTTTTGACATTTTGGATTAACTTTTGAGACAGATAGTCCGTCCAATACATCCTTAACAAAATTCGGAATATTTCAGTAAAAACGCAAATAAATATTAAAATATTAAAAAAAATATTAAAAATAAGATCAAATTGTAATATTCCATACAATTTCTTACTCAAAATACACCAAAAGTGAATATATTCGTCAATATTGATTTTCAGCTACTTTTTGCTGGGATTGTACATACAAAAATCCTTAAAATAACAAGTTCAATATCCACGTAATATAAGTAAAATAAAATTTGTAATATAATAAATATTTAGTAAATATAAATAAAATTTTTAATTTCATATGAAATAGATAGAAAGATGAATTGTAGTTTAATATTACTGATTGAAACAGTCAAAATTATTAACTAATTCTTTCAATAAAATATCACTGATTTACAGTGATAATACACTAACTCACTTTTAGAGAGCACGCGTTTACACGTCACACGTGACATTTGACAGGGAAAATTTACGCGAGCGATTCTTCGCGAGGAATTTCCAGCAAGTTATCGCGGATGCGATGAACTGAGAGAAAGAGAGAGAGAGAGAGAGAGAATAAATGCACCGTTAAATGAATAAAAAAATTCACATTTTTTTCCCCTCGCCTTCTACTTCTCCCAGGTCTTTCGCGTGTAAGGATCGTAACGAGCTTCGCGGTCGTGGTTTTGCCGCGCGATGCAATTTCCTTCAGTTTCCGCGAAAACTGCGGCCGGAAAATTCTCCACGAACAATCCCGTGAGTCCAATCTCGCGTCGAGTACCAACAATTTGCAAAAATTTCCCATTGCTTCGAGTTATACACGCGGAATTTGTTCCATCAAATGGGAAGAGCGCTATTTATCGAATCGGCGCCTTTCGATTTGGATCATGATTTAATTTTGCGAAATGTCATTGCTCGCCAACGGCATTAAAATCTCCTAAAATTCCTTTAAACGCTAAACTCGAAGTAGAGTAGAAGAATATTGAGCAAAAACAATACTTCGCTTCGGGAATAAAAAAAAATATTAATCGATGATATTTCGATTTTTCAGGCCCGCTTTGAATTTTGAAAGATCCTCGCGATTAATGAAGAAATAAAATTGCAAATATCCGGAGGGGACGAATCACGTAGATGGGAACAATGGCTTTAGGATCCGCCCGATCGAAATATACGGGGTGTCTCATTTTAATTTCCCCGGGCAAATATTTCGGAAAATAATGAAAAATCGAAAAAATGTTTCAGACAAAAGTTGTATGGCTTCGAAGAGGACATAACATGGTACTATTGGTTTGATCTTGAAGAGTTATTTGAAGGTCACATGAAGGTCCCTTTCAATTTCTTAAACGGAATACTACATTTTTTATTACACAATCTTGTAGCTTATTTCAAGAGCTTTCCAAAACACTATAATAAAATATTTTTCCCTCGGGTACTTTTTGAGTTATAAGGTCTGAAATCATTTTTTAATTTTACATAATTTCCCCAGGCAAATATTTCGGAAAATAATGAAAAATCGAAAAAATGTTTCAGACAAAAGTTGTATGGCTTCGAAGAGGACATAACATGGTACTATTGGTTTGATCTTGAAGAATTATTTGAAGGTCACATGAAGGTCCCTTTCAATTTCTTAAACGGAATACTACATTTTTTATTACACAATCTTGTAGCTTATTTCAAGAGATTTCCAAAACACTATAATAAAATATTTTTCCCTCAGGTACTTTTTAAGTTATAAGGTCTGAAATCATTTTTTAATTTTACATAAACCGTAAAATATCTTGCAAAATATTCATTTTTCGATTATCTTACCTCAATACTTTTATGTATAAAATAATGAGAGGAATCAATTGGTGTAAAGAAAAAACATAGTTGTTTCGAAGAAAAAATATGTAATTGGCAATTGCAAATTACATATTTCTTCTTCGAAACAATTATGTTTTTTTCTTTACACCAATTGATTCCTCTCATTATTTTGTACATAAAAGTATTAAAGTAAGATAATCGAAAAATGAATATTTTACAAAATATTTATAATTTTATTTAACATTAAGAAATGATTTCAAGCCTCATAACTCGAAAAGTACTTGATGAAAAAATACTTTATCATAGTGTTTTGGAAAACTCTCGAGATAAGCTATAAGAATACGCAATAAAAAATAGTAGGTTCCGTTAAAAAAATTAAAGGTGACCTTTATGCAACCTTCAAATAACTATCCATGGTCAAATTTTTGCCACCATCTTATAGCCCCCTTGAAGCCACACAACTTTTGTTTGAAACATTTTTCGATTTAACGCAGTGTTTCTGAGATATTTGAGTCCTTTAAAATGAAACACCCCGTATATCTGCGCTATTAAAATGTATTTACGAGAAGGGCGGTGGATGTGCGAGCAAATATTTCTACAAGTCCGCATAGCGCTGTTCAGTTTCCGCGATCCGGATACACGGCAATCAAATTGAAATTGAATCAATAGAAATTGAATTTCCATTAATAATAGGCCGCGGCAACGGTAACGTTATTTCCGTTCGGGCTCTCGAAAGCCCGCGAGAAACTCTCTCGGTTCCATCGGATGAGCGCGGTTGCATTTCACGGATACGGCAAATACGATCGGCACGATAGAATAATCGAACTGTCGAGCTTAGCAGTCGCATTAAAGCGCCTGCTGCGAACAATCGCCGCGATACTTAAATTGCGACGATCCGGTGGATTTAATCATCGCGCGCGTGCTCTCCCGATTGCGATACTTCGGGAAAAATCGCGGCAATATCGTGTAAAAAATCAACGATATATATATTAATTTAAATAAATAAATATAAAATTAATAGAAAATAATTAAGTAAAATAATTAAAATAATTAAAATAAAAAATAATTAAATAAAATAATTAAATAATAATAAAATAATTAAATAAATATAAAATTAATTTAATAAATATGTATAATATATATATTTATATTTAATAAATTTATATTTAATAAATATACAGGGTGAGCCATTTTAATTAACGCACGCAATTATTTCGGAAACAAAGCATTTTAGAGAAAAATGTTTCAGACAAAAGTTTTATGGTTTCGAGAGGGCTATAAGATGGTATCATTGGTTTAACACTGAAGAGTCATTTGAAGGTCACGTGAAGGCCACCTCAATTTTTTTAAATTGCACCCTTTATTTTTATTACATATTCTTGTAGCTGACCTCGAGAGCTTTCCAAAACACTATAATTAAATGTTTTTCGTTAAGTACTTTTCGAGTTATAAGGCTTGAAATAATATCTTAATTTTACATAAATCATAAAATATCTAGTAAAATATTCATTTTTCGATTATCTTACTTTAATACTTTTATGTACAAAATAATGAGAGGAATCAATTGGTGTAAAGAAAAAACATAGTTGTTTCGAAGAAGAAATATGTAATTTGCAATTAACAATTCCATATTTTTCTTAGAAACAACTGTATGTTTTCTTTACACCAATTGATTCCTCCCATTATTTTGTACATAAAAGTATTAAGGTAAGATAATTGAAAAATGAATATTTTACAAGATATTTTATGGTTTATGTAAAATTAAGAAATGATTTCAAGCCTCATACTCGAAAAGCACTTAATGGAAAAACATTTAAATATAGTGTTTTGGAAAGCTCTCGAGGCCAGTTACAAGAATATGTAATAAAAAATAGAGAGTGCCATTTAAAAAAATTGAGGTGGCCTTCACGTGACCTTCAAATGACTCTTTAAGGTCAAACCAATGATACTATCTTATGGTCCCCTCGAAACCATAAAACTTTTGTCTGAAACATTTTTCTCTAAAATGCTTTGTTTCCGAAATAATTGCGTGCGTTAATTAAAATGGCTCATCCTATATATATTATATATATTTATTTATTAAAAACGAGGGAAAAAATCCCTCGAGCAATTTTAAGATTAGCACAATAAGAAATAATCGCGAAAAAAATTAAACTATTGAAGAGATAAAAAATGAGAAAAAAATAAAGAAATTTAAAAAAATGAAGGAAAGATAGATAATAATATTTTTCGCTTGCAAAAGCAATTAAAGATCCGTGAATATTTTTTTGCGAATGAGCACCGATCGAAACTCATTTTCTACGCAAATGGAACCGCTCGAGTGTACGCATAATCACCGGAATTATCTTTTTCAAACCCCTCGAAATACAATCTGGATCAGGAGAGAAATAAAATTTGCATATAATTCCGAATTCGTTTCATTACACGACACACAGCAACGAGAATGTTTATACCAATTCGTAACACGTTGGGGGAGAAAAGGATTCTTTTTTCGTTTTACCCTTAATAACACACTCGTTTTAACGATTGAATGCGTTGCTCTGTCGTTCAAGTCAGAAAGAAACTCTCTAAAAGTGAATTATCACTGATATCAGTGTATTATCACTGAAAAACAGTAAATAGTCACTGATTACAGCAGTTATCAGTAGAGCACTGTAAATCAGATATTATATTTTATTGAAAGAATTAATTAGTAATTTTGACTGTTTCAATCAGTAATATTAAACTACAATTCATCTCTCTATCTATTTCATATAAAATTAAAAATTTTATTTATATTACTTATTATATTTATATTACTTATATTATAAAATTATATTTATATTTTATTTATTTTTATTTATATTATTTATTGAATATTTGTTTTATTAAAAATTTCATTTTACTTATATTACATGCATATTAAACTTGTTATTTTAAATAGATAACGAACGAATAATTTTCATTAAATCGCCAGAGCTTTATTTGTTCGACTTATAAAGTCGATTTAATATCTGAAGCTTCTTTATTGTATTAGAAATTAAATCATAATATTTTTAATTTTATCTGTTGCTCTTTGCAAATTTTATATAATTCTTATGACTAAAAAAAACTTTAATACGAGATAATAACGAGCATAACAGTAATGAATGAACTAGCGATTACTGAGACTTTTACAGAAATTTACTGATTTTACAGTGAATTTTATTTTAATTGACCATAATTAGTAAAATAATCGTTTCTACGGAAGATCAGTAAAATACTCACTGATTCTCAGTGAAATCTTATTTTACTGTTTAAGAATGTATTGGACGGACCGTCTGTCTCAAAAGTTAATCCAAAGTACCAAAAAATTAAAGTTGGGCAGAATACGAATTCTATTTGATCAACAATTTTTTTAAAATCACGAAATCATACTTCAACGTATTCTTTAATATAAATAAGTCTTCATTTCCAAGAAAATGTTGCCACGTTTTATCATCAATATTGCGTCAAATCGATAATCGCAGTTATTTTTTAATTTCAAAACGAGCAAGTAAATCGTTTGAAAACTTTGTGGGAACATTTTTACATGTATGAAGAATATAATATTACAAAATAAAATTTTTATCATTGTTTTTTTATAGTTTGTGAATAATTTATTACCTGTCTCTTGAACGTTTACATAAGATCCTACGTTAAAATCGCAAAATTCAAAAATTAATAATTTTCAAAGGAGCAAGTAAAAAAATTTGAAATAATTCATGACGGTTTAGAATGTTATTAAGAATGTTAAATTAAAAATTCACGGCGATCTCATTGATTGTAATATATCTCCAATACATCCTTAATCGAAATAATTAACTTTTGGCAGAAAATTTTGTCTTGTTAGATACATGGCTAACTTCATTGAATTACATTTAATATTTTTTTAACCAGTTAGTACTTGTATAATATTATTTGACCAAATATTTCCTCTGTATCTAAACTTTTGCAAATTTAAAAAAAATCGAATTCTCGAAAAATTCTAAAAAAATAAAAAATTTTAAAAAAGCAAATTCTGAATATTATTTCCATGTGTTTTTATCATTTGAATCGACGTGGTTATATGTTTCCCATAAGAACACATGTTAATTCGGTGTAAATTAAAATCCTTATAATTTGTGAACGCTTTAATGAATCGATTTAAAAATTGTACAAAGAATATAATATTAGAAAATGAAATTTTTATCATTGTTTTTTTATAATTGGTAAATAAATAATTTATTACCTGTCTCTTGAACGTTACATAAGATCCTACGTTAAAATCGCAAAATTCAAAAATTAATAACTTTCAAAGGAGCGAGTAAAAAAATTTGAAATAATTCATGACGATTTAGAATGTTATTAAGAATGTTAAATTAAAAATTCACGGCGATTTCATTGATTGTAATACATCTCCAATACATCCTTAATCGAAATGATTAACTTTTGGCAGAAAATTTTATCTTGTCAGATACACGGCTAACTTCATTGAATTACATTTAATATCTTTTTAACCAATTAGTACTTGTATAATATTATTTGACCAAATATTTCCTCTGTATCTAAACTTTTGCAAATTTAAAAAAAATCAAATTCTTGAAAAATTCTAAAAAAATCAAAAATTAAAAAAAAACAAATTCTGAATATTATTTCTATGTGTTTTTGTCATTTGAATCGACGTAGTTATACGTTTCCTATAAGAACACATGTTAATTCGGTGCAAATTAAAATCCTTATAACTTGTGAACGCTTTAATGAATCGATTTAAAAATTGTACAAACAATATAATATTAGAAAATGAAATTTTTATCATTGTTTTTTTTTATAATTTGTGAATAAATAATTTATTACCTGTCTCTTGAACGTTTACATAAGATCCTACGTTAAAATCGCAAAATTCAAAAATTAATAACTTTTAAAGAAGCAAGTAGAAAAATTTGAAATAATTCATGACGATTTAGAATGTTATTAAGAATGTTAAATTAAAAATTCACGGCGATCTCATTGATTGTAATATATCTCCAATACATCCTTAATCGAAATAATTAACTTTTGGCAGAAAATTTTGTCTTGTCAGATACATGGCTAACTTCATTGAATTATATGTAATATCTTTTTAACCAGTTAGTATAATATTATTGTATAATATTATTTGACCAAATATTTCCTTTGTATCTAAACTTTTGCAAATTTTAAACAAATTCTGAATATTATTTCCATATGTTTTTGTCATTTGAATCGATGTGATTATACGTTTCCCATAAGAACACATTAATTCGGAGCAAATTAAAATCCTTATAACTTGTGAACGCTTTAGTGAATCAATTTAAAAATTGTACGAAGAATATAATATTAGAAAATGAAATTTTTATCATTGTTTTTTTTATAATTTGTGAATAAATAATTTATTACCTGTCTCTTGAACGTTACATAAGATCCTACGTTAAAATCGCAAAATTCAAAAATTAATAACTTTCAAAGGAGCGAGTAAAAAAATTTGAAATAATTCATGACGATTTAGAATGTTATTAAGAATGTTAAATTAAAAATTCACAGCGATCTCATTGATTGTAATCTCCAATACATCCTTAAATTAGTGATATTTTCACCGATTCACCTTTAAAGAGAACGAAATTTGTCGAAATATAAAGGCAGAATATGGCCTCGCCGCAATTCCGGAAAATACGAATAAATAATGGATTTTTATTAAATCGACGAGAACTCTGCTTCGTCGAATGGGAATATCGTATCGTAATCTCCAAGGTAAATTCCGGAAAGGTTCACCGGTAGACTACTAAGTGTATGATTTTCTTTATGTAACACGTTCTTATCTCGGAATTTGCGGGGACGAAGACTCCGCACGTTTCCTCGCTAAATTTCATATTATGTCGAAACTCGCGAGGAATAAAATCTAACCGTTCGCCCGAATCGCGAATGGTTCTCACGTTGTCGGAGCGATACGTTCCAATTGTACCAAAATAAATTTGGAAATAAATTTGCCAGATATGCAGGCGCGACTTCGGCGAAGGCGCTGAATTTTCCTGGCAAAGTGTCGATGAATGGCGATGTCAATGAATGCGAGCAGGTTGGAAGAGAGATCGGAAAAACGGGGATCGAAAAAAAAAAAAAAAAAAAAATCGCAAAGACCTGGGTCACGCTTCGAAAGATTAAAAGAGGATTTTTTTGGGAGGGAGCGATTGTACTTTTCGCAACTCTACGTTTTTCGTCTTTTATTCGGGAAAGCGCACCGTCGTTACTTCTGTTTCTTGTAGCGAGCTTGTAGGGAAAAGTGATTGTTGCCGACAATCGTTGTGCAATCATGGGACATCAAAGCGCCTCCCCATCGATGTGTTGACCGATGGAACCGAGTAACGGTTCGTTAACTATTGCGCGCGCACGTTTACAGCAAATTTTCAGCTCGTTCCCCGAGCCGAGTTCCTCTTCGCGGTTGATCCCCTCGATAAAGGATCGATGTCGTTGTTATGGACCACGAGCTTCGCGATAAAAAAAAAAAAAAAAAGCGAGCGATTAAATTGACTTGTAAGCGGTTTTGTTAGAAAATAGCTTGCTCTCATTATTTAAGGATGTTTTGTATCTATTTTCAAAATATTGAGAATTTCATGAAAATTGTACAGAATTCCCTTACATATGTTTGGAATCTTCGGTACAATTTTTCAATCGATTCACTAAAGCGTTCACAAGTTATAAGGATTTTAATTTGCATTTGAATTAATATGTGTTCTTATGGGAAACGTATAATCACATCGATTCAAATGACAAAAACATATGGAAATAATATTCAGAATTTGTTTAAAATCTGCAAAAGTTTAGATACAGAGGAAATATTTGGTCAAATAATATTATACAATAATATTATACTAACTGGTTAAAAAGATATTACATATAATTCAATGAAGTTAGCCATGTATCTGACAAGACGAAATTTTCTGTCAAAAGTTAATTATTTCGATTAACCCTTTAAGGATGTATTGGAGATATATTATAATCAATGAGATCGCCGTGAATTTTTAATTTAACATTCTTAATAACATTCTAAATCGTCATGAATTATTTCAAATTTTTTTACTTGCTCCTTTAAAAGTTATTAATTTTTTAATTTTGCGATTTTAACATAGGATCTTATGTAAATGTTCAAGAGACAGGTAATAAATTAATTATTCACAAATTATAAAAAAACAATGATAAAAATTTCATTTTCTAATATTATATTCTTCGTACAATTTTTAAATTGATTCACTAAAGCGTTCACAAGTTATAAGGATTTTAATTTGCTCCGAATTAATGTGTTCTTATGGGAAACGTATAATCACGTCGATTCAAATGACAAAAACATATGGAAATAATATTCAGAATTTGTTTAAAATTTGCAAAAGTTTAGATACAGAGGAAATATTTGGTCAAATAATATTATACAATAATATTATACTAACTGGTTAAAAAGATATTACATATAATTCAATGAAGTTAGCCATGTATCTGACAAGATAAAATTTTCTGCCAAAAGTTAATCATTTCGATTAAGGATGTATTGGAGATTATATTACAATCAATGAGATCGCCGAATTTTTAATTTAACATTCTTAATAACATTCTAAATCGTCATGAATAATTATTTCAAATTTTCTTACTTGCTCCTTTAAAATTATTAATTTTTTAATTTTGCGATTTAACATAGGATCTTATGTAAATGTTCAAGAGACAGGTAATAAATTAATTATTCACAAATTATAAAAAACAATGATAAAAATTTCATTTTCTAATATTATATTCTTCGTATAATTTTTAAATCGATTCACTAAAGCGTTCAAAAGTTATAAGGATTTTAATTTGCATTTGAATTAACATGTGTTCTTATGGGAAACGTATAACCACATCGATTCAAATGACAAAAACATATGGAAATAATATTCAGAATTTGTTTAAAATCTGCAAAAGTTTAGATACAGAGGAAATATTTGGTCAAATAATATTATACAATAATATTATACTAACTGGTTAAAAAGATATTACATATAATTCAATGAAGTTAGCCATGTATCTGACAAGATAAAATTTTCTGCCAAAAGTTAATCATTTCGATTAAGGATGTATTGGAGATTATATTACAATCAATGAGATCGCCGAATTTTTAATTTAACATTCTTAATAACATTCTAAATCGTCATGAATTATTTCAAATTTTTTTACTTGCTTCTTTAAATTAATTTTTGAATTTTGCCATTTTAACATAGGATCTTATGTAAACGTTCAAGAGACAGATAATAAATTATTCACAAACTATAAAAAAACAAACAATGATAAAAATTTCATTTTCTAATATTATATTCTTCATACATGTACAAATGTTCCCAGAAAGTTTTCAAACGACTTACTTGTTTGTTTTGAAATTATTATTAAAAAATAACTGTGATTATTGACGCAATATTGATGATAAATCATGGCAACATTTTCTTGGAAATTAAGACCTATTTATATTAAAGAATACTTTGAAGTATGATTTCGTGATTTTTAAACAATTTTTGATCAATTAGAATTCGTATTCTGCCCAATTTTAATTTTTTGATACTTTGGATTAACTTTTGAGACAGAAGATCCGTCCAATACATCCTTAAGAAAATTATAATCTTTGATTTAAAAATGTTATTTTCTATCCAACATTGTTTCTTAACCATTCGAGAAAATTAAATCTTAAATCATAAGAGTATATCTTTTTTAATTGAATTATATTAAGGATATATTGGAGATATGTTACAATCAATGAAATCGCCGTGAATTTTTAATTTAAAATTCTTAATAACATTCTAAATCGTCATGAATTATTTCAAATTTTCTTACTTGCTCCTTTAAAAATTATTAATTTTTTAATTTTGCGATTTTAACATACGATCTTATGTAAATGTTCAAGAGACAGGTAATAAATTAATTATTCACAAATTATAAAAAAACAATGATAAAAATTTCATTTTCTAATATTATATTCTTCGTATAATTTTTAAATCGATTCACTAAAGCGTTCACAAGTTATAAGGATTTTAATTTGCTCCGAATTAATCTTATGGGAAACGTATTCGATTAACAAAATTTCATTATTCATTTCGATTAACAAAATTTGGTATATTTTAGTAAAAATGCAATAAATATTGAAAAATGCATCTCTGCACTGTAGATCAAATTGTAATATTCCGCACAATTTCTTACTCAAAATACACCAAAAGTGTATATTCATCAATATTGATTTTCAACTACTTTTTGTCCATACAAAACATCCTTAATAATATTAATAATAAAAGTCTCTTAATAATATTAATAATAAAACTCTTTGTATAATATTTGTAGTTTATAAAATAAACGTATAAATATAAATAAATTTATTTAAAGATGTCTTGTACCTATTTTCAAAATATTGAGAATTTAATGAAAATTGTACAGAATGTCCTTACATATATGTTTGGAATCTTCGGTACAATTTTTAAATCGATTCACTAAAGCGTTCACAAGTTAGAAGGATTTTAATTTGCACCGAATTAACATATGTTCTTATGGGAAACGTACAACCACGTCGATTCAAACGATAAAAACACATGGAAATAATTTAGAATTTGTTGAAAATTTGCAAAAGTTTAGATAAAGAGAAATATTTGGTGAAATAATATTATACAAGTATTAACTAGTTAAAAAGAATATTTATTAAATATAATTTAACGAAGTTAGCCATGTATTATATTTGTCACAAGGTAAAATTTTCTGCAAAAAGTTAATTATTTCGATTAAATATGTTTTGTATACAATCCCACCAAAAAGCTGAAAATCAATATTGATAAATATATCCACTTTTGGTGTATTTTGCGTATGAGAGAAAATGCATGGAATATTACAATTTGATTTAGCTACAATGCAGAGATTTTTAAATATTTATTTAATATTTTTATTTATTTAATTTTTATTTAATATTTATTTTTTTTATATTTATTGCGTTTTTACTGAAATATTCCAAATTTTGTTAATCGAAATGATTAACTTTTGGCAGAGAATTTCGCCTTTTGACAGATACATGGCTAACTTCATTGAATTATATTTAATATCGTTTTAATCAGTTAGTACTTGTATAATATTATTTGACCAAATATTTCCTCTATATCTAAACTTTTGCAAATTTTCAACAAATTCTGAATATTATTTCCATGTGTTTTTGTCATTTGAATGGACGTGGTTATACGTTTCCCATAAGAACACATGTTAATTTGGTGCAAATTAAAATCCTTATAACTTGTGAACGCTTTAGTGAATCGATTTAAAAATTATACTGAAGATTCTAAACATATGTAAGGACATTCTGTACAATTTTCATGAAATTCTCAATATTTTGAAAATAGGTACAAAACATCCTTAAATAAAATTATTTATATTTATATGTTTTTCATTGTTAATTCGGTGTAAATTAAAATCCTTCTAACTCGTGAACGCTTTAATGAATCGATTTCAAAATTATACTGAAGATTCTAAACATATGTAAGGACATTCTGTACAATTTTCATGAAATTCTCAATATTTTGAAAATAGGTACAAAACATCCTTAATCGAAATGATTAACTTTTGGCAGAGAATTTCGCCTTGTGACAGATACATGGCCAACTTCATTGAATTATATTTAATATCGTTTTAACCCCAGTAGTACTTGTATAATATTATTTGACCAAATATTTCCTGTGTATCTAAACTTTTGCAAATTTTAAACAAATTCTGAATATTATTTCCATGTGTTTTTGTCATTTGAATCGACCTGATTATACGTTTTCCATAAGAACACATGTTAATTCCGTGCAAATTAAAATCCTTTTAACTTGTGAACGCTTTAGTGAAACGATTTAAAAATTGTACTGAAGATTCTAAACATATGTAAGGACATTCTGTACAATTTTCATGAAATTCTCAATATTTTGAAAATAGGTACAAAACATCCTTAAATAAAATTATTTATATTTATATGTTTTTCATTGTTAATTCGGTGCAAATTAAAATCCTTATAACTTGTGAACGCTTTAGTGAATCGATTGAAAAATTATACTGAAGATTCTAAACATATGTAAGGACATTCTGTACAATTTTCATTAAATTCTCAATATTTTGAAAATAAATACAAAACATCCTTAATAAATTGCCAACTAATATTTATCTGAAGATAATATAATAATTATGCGTTCGAAAGATAAAAGCATTAAATTAAAGTATATTTACTGTATGGGTTCAAGTGGGGAAATTTGTCCCTGGCATCCGAGGTGAAGTTTAACCTTTAGTGATTTAGGATAGTTCGCGGAAAGACTTTTCCATCCGATCTCTGTCTCATCCGGGTAAAGAAGAAAGTTTCTAATACGTTGACTGTGCCCCCCACGAATCATATTTAATTCATGATACAGTCGCGAAAGTTCGCGTTAAGGGAAACTTTTAATCCGGAGAAATTCCCGAAGCCCCGAAGCCAACGCAGCCTAAGGAATTGAGCAATTTGTTATTTCGATCGACGCGAAAATTGACGAGCGAGAAGCTCATAATCGCGTCAATCATTCACGATTTAATCGATTATATATATATATATTTAAAAAAATTAAAAAAAAAAATTAAAAAAAATAAAATAAAAATAAAATAAAAAAAATTAAAAAATAAATATAATATTTAAATATAATATATATATTATAATAAATATAATATATATATTATAAAATATTATATTTAATTTATATTATTATATAATTTATATTATAAATATTATTATATTATATTTAAAAAAAATATATATATATATATATAAAAAAAAAAAAAATAAATAAATAAAAAAAAATAAAATAAAAAGAAAATAAAAAAATAAAAAAATAAAAAAATAAAAAATTTAAAAAAAATAAAAAAAATTATTAATCATTAAAACAACCAAGAATCCCAGGTCAATGGTGAGAGAAGTTGGGATTACGAAATACTAGACTTTCGTTTATTAGTCTCGTCGTGTTACTTTCCTCCCGTCGTGCTTTTGAAAGCGTGACGAGAGACACGAAGTTAAATAGTAGTTTATCAAGCCGGAAAGTTGAATGATATCCACTTGTACGATGAGAGATCTGACGAGGAAACGCGTATCCTCGTATCTCCGAACGAATGAAAAGTTTCCTCCCAATCTTCCCAATCTTCCCAATCTGAGATCCTGCTGAAAAATCTGCATGGTCCACTTTTCTCGGGTTCCCGTAGCGAATTTCAAACTTCCCTCATTCGATCTATCTCTTTGGCCGCGCAAACACTCTGTGATCTAAATATATTTTACTGTGAACCGCGCTGTGATATCATGCGCTTTTACGAAAAATCCGATAAAGCAATCCAATCAGAAAATTTATATCGGACTTTCCTTTACACGCGTCTACAAAAAGTCGCTTTTTACATATCCGTATCATCTGGAGAGATATTCATTTGTGGGATGTGTTTTGAATCTTCGATATTGGAACAATATTTTATTTTCTTTTTTGTCTTTCCCGGAATGTAGGGTTGCACGAGATACCAAGATTAGTCTTCATATTGTTGTCTTGTCTTGAATTTCAAGATAAGATCGAGACAAGGTTTTTAGTTATCAAGACAATACCAAGACTAAGACTGTTAAGATTATTAGTCTTGTCAAGATTATTGGTTCTCAAAAAAACTGAAATATTTATATTTGTAAATGAAAAAGAATCACTATATACGAATTTAAAAAAATGTTATTCAATAAAGACATTTATATTGATAAATTTAAAAACATTTAATACTAATACAACATTTTTAGAAATTGAATTTCAAGACAAGATCAAGACAAGATTTTTAATTAATTAAATTTCAAGACAATAATTCCAAGACTAAGACTGTCAAAATTATTAATCTTGTCAAGATTATTGGTTCTCAAAAGACTAAAATATTTATATTTGTAAATGAAAAAAAAATTTAATATCAATACAATATAACATTTTTATAAATTGAATTTCAAGACAAGATCAAGACAAGATTTTTAATTAGTTATCAAGATAATTACCAAGACTAAGACTGTCAAGATTATTAGTCTTATCAAGATTATTGGTTCTCAAAAGACTAAAATATTTATATTTGTAAATGAAATAAAAAATTTAATATTAATACAATATAACGTTTTTATAAATTGAATTTCAAGACAAGATCAAGACAAGATTTTTAATTAGTTATCAAGACAGTTACCAAGACTAAGACTGTCAAGATTATCGATCTTGTCAAGATTATTGGTTCTCAAAAGACTAAAATATTTATATTTGTAAATGAAAAAAAAATTTAATATTAATACAATATAACATTTTTATAAATTGAATTTCAAGACAAGATCAAGACAAGATTTTTAACCAAGACTAAGACTGTCAAGATTATTAGTCTTGTCAAGATTATTGGTTCTCAAAAGACTAAAATATTTATATTTGTAAATTTAAAAAAATTTAATATTAATACAATATAACATTTTTATAAATTGAATTTCAAGACAAGATCAAGACAAGATTTTTAATTAGTTATCAAGACAGTTACCAAGACTAAGACTGTCAAGATTATCGTCTTGTCAAGATTATTGGTTCTCAAAAGACTAAAATATTTATATTTGTAAATTAAAAAAAATTTAATTTTAATACAATATAACATTTTTATAAATTGAATTTCAAGACAAGATCAAGACAAGATTTTTAACCAAGACTAAGACTATCAAGATTATTAGTCTTGTCAAGATTATTGGTTCTCAAAAGACTAAAATATTTATATTTGTAAATGAAAAAAAAAATTTAATATCAATACAATATAATATTTTTATAAATTGAATTTCAAGACAAGATCAAGACAAGATTTTTAATTAGTTATCAAGATAATTACTAAAACTAAAACTGTCAAGATTATTAGTCTTATCAAGATTATTGGTTCTCAAAAGACTAAAATATTTATAATTGTAAATTTAAAAACATTTAATATTAATACAATATAACGTTTTTATAAATTGAATTTCAAGACAAGATCAAGACAAGATTTTTAATTAGTTATCAAGACAGTTACCAAGACTAAGACTGTCAAGATTATCGATCTTGTCAAGATTATTGGTTCTCAAAAAGACTAAAATATTTATATTTGTAAATGAAAAAAAAATTTAATATTAATACAATATAACACTTTTATAAATTGAATTTCAAGACAAGATCAAGACAAGATTTTTAACCAAGACTAAGACTGTCAAGATTATTAGTCTTGTCAAGATTATTGGTTCTCAAAAGACTAAAATATTTATATTTGTAAATGAAAAAAAAATTTAATATTAATACAATATAACACTTTTATAAATTGAATTTCAAGACAAGATCAAGACAAGATTTTTAATTAGTTATCAAGATAATTACCAAGACTAAGACTGTCAAGATTATTAGTCTTATCAAGATTATTGGTTCTCAAAAGACTAAAATATTTATATTTGTAAATTTAAAAACATTTAATATTAATACAATATAACGTTTTTATAAATTGAATTTCAAGACAAGATCAAGACAAGATTTTTAATTAGTTATCAAGACAGTTACCAAGACTAAGACTGTCAAGATTATCGATCTTGTCAAGATTATTGGTTCTCAAAAGACTAAAATATTTATATTTGTAAATGAAAAAAAAATTTAATATTAATACAATATAACATTTTTATAAATTGAATTTCAAGACAAGATCAAGACAAGATTTTTAACCAAGACTAAGACTATCAAGATTATTAGTCTTGTCAAGATTATTGGTTCTCAAAAGACTAAAATATTTATATTTGTAAATGAAAAAAAAATTTAATATCAATACAATATAACATTTTTATAAATTGAATTTCAAGACAAGATCAAGACAAGATTTTTAATTAGTTATCAAGATAATTACTAAAACTAAAACTGTCAAGATTATTAGTCTTATCAAGATTATTGGTTCTCAAAAGACTAAAATATTTATATTTGTAAATTTAAAAACATTTAATATTAATACAATATAACGTTTTTATAAATTGAATTTCAAGACAAGATCAAGACAAGATTTTTAATTAGTTATCAAGACAGTTACCAAGACTAAGACTGTCAAGATTATCGATCTTGTCAAGATTATTGGTTCTCAAAAGACTAAAATATTTATATTTGTAAATGAAAAAGAATCACTATATACGAATTTAAAAAAATTTTATTCAATAAAAACATTTATATTGATAAATTTAAAAACATTTAATATTAATACAACATAACATTTTAAATTAGAAATCAAACTCGCAAATTTTAGACATTAAAGAGCATTTCAGAAATTGATGCACATTAGTGCTTTTAAAGATTTACTTTGTAATCTGGTTCTATTTTTTGACATAGAGTTTCTATTGAGAAAAATCTTTCTATTGGCACGGATGAGGCAGTTGAACTTAAAATGTCTCGAGCCATTTTTGACAATGTGGTATAAATATTAACCTGATTTTTTTACCACTCCAGAATATTTATATCTGCGCATTCTCTTGGAGCCTATAAATAGTTATTAATTTCTGTTTTCCATGAAACAGTAAATGTTTTTTCAAGTAAATAGACGGCATTTATATCGATTACATAGTAATAATTATAATTAAAATATAATACAATACTAATAATTATTTCAAATTATATTACAAAAATTATGTTAAATATTATTTAAATAATTTTTTAATATTAGATAAAAAATTGTAGTAAAATCGAGACAAGATAATACAAGACAAGACTTTTGCTACCAATATTCACTCAAGACCAAGACAAGATTTAAATTTTTGAAAATTTTCAATACCAATATTTTTACGAATATTGTCTTGTCTTGGGTCTTGTGCAACCCTACCGGATTTGAAGAAAGCATGTGTGCGTAACGCTAAGTAATAAAGTCACGTTGTAAACTATCATATTAAAACAAAGTTTAAGCATTCGCAGTGAGTTAAAGGCTTCTTATATTCTCGCCATTTGGCAAGAATGCAATTTCATTTCGCGACGAACCGAGACAAGACGGACGTCTTCCTTTATTACGTTAAAAGTTCCTGCTGGCTTCTTTGGCCCCGGGACGTGCTTCCTCCCCTTCAATAGTCGTATTTAAACGCGGTTTCTCTAGATTAAAACCCGCTCTTTGAAACAATAAGCGAAACAAAATTCCTCCGAGCTCGAAAGCTCCAATTTATCATCGATTGATTTGGAATAATGCGCGCTTTTAATCACGAATGGAACGGTTCTCCTTCAAATAAACAGACCTGTAGAAATTTTATAATCATTATTGCTTCTCTCTCTCTCTCTCTCTCTCTTTTCTTTGATTTTTTGATGTATTTGTTAAGGATGTTTTGTATGTATAATTCTAGCAAAAAATAGATGAAAATCAATATTCGAATATCCACTTTTGGTGTATTTTGAGTAAGAAATTGTGTAGAATATTACAATTTGATTTTAGCTACAGTGCAGAGATGTATTTTTTAATTTTTATTGCGTTTTTACTGAAATATTCCAAATTTTGTTAAGGATGTTTTGTACCTATTTTCAAAATATTGAGAATTTAATGAAAATTGTACAGAATGTCCTTACATATGTTTAGAATCTTCAGTACAATTTTTAAATCGTTTCACTAAAGCGTTCACAAGTTATAAGGATTTTAATTTGCACCAAATTAATATGTGTTCTTATGGGAAAGTATAATCACGTTGTTTTAAATAACAAAAACACATGGAAATAATATTCAGAATTTGTTGAAAATTTGCAAAAATTTAGATATAGAGGAAATATTTGGTCAAATAATATTGTACAAGTACTAACTAGTTAAAAAGATATTAAATATAATTCAATGAAGGTAGCCATGTATCTGTCACAGGACGAAATTCTCTGCCAAAAGTTAATCATTTTGATTAAGAATGTTTTGTACTTATTTTCAAAATAATGAGAATTTCATGAAAATTGTACAGAATATCCTTACATATGTTTAGAATCTTCAGTACAATTTTTAAATCGATTCACTAAAGCGTTCACAAGTTATAAGGATTTTAATTTGCACCAAATTAATATGTGTTCTTATGGGAAAGTATAATCACGTCGTTTTAAATAACAAAAACACATGGAAATAATATTCAGAATTTGTTTAAAATTTGCAAAAGTTTAAATACAGAGGAAATATTTGGTCAAATAATATTGTACAAGTACTAACTGGTTAAAAAGATATTAAATATAATTCAATGAAGTTAGCCATGTATCTGTCACAAAACGAAATTCTCTCCAAAAGTTAATCATTTCGGTTAAGGATGTTTTGTATTTATTTTTAAAATATTGAGAATTTAATGAAAATTGTACAGAATGTCCTTACAAATGTTTAGAATCTTCAGTACAATTTTTAAATCGATTCACTAAAGCGTTCACAAGTTATAAGGATTTTAATTTACACCAAATTAATATGTGTTCTTATGGGAAAGTATAATCACGTCGTTTTAAATAACAAAAACACATGGAAATAATATTCAGAATTTGTTGAAAATTTGCAAAAATTTAGATATAGAGGAAATATTTGGTCAAATAATATTGTACAAGTACTAACTGGTTAAAAAGATATTAAATATAATTCAATGAAGGTAGCCATGTATCTGTCACAGGACGAAATTCTCTGCCAAAAGTTAATCATTTTGATTAAGAATGTTTTGTACTTATTTTCAAAATATTGAGAATTTCATGAAAATTTTACAGAATATCCTTACATATGTTTAGAATCTTCAGTACAATTTTTAAATCGATTCACTAAAGCGTTCACAAGTTATAAGGATTTTAATTTGCACCGAATTAACATGTGTTCTTATGGGAAAGTATAACTACGTCGTTTTAAATAACAAAAACACATGGAAATAATATTCAGAATTTGTTGAAAATTTAAAAGTTTAAATATAGAGGAAATATTTGGTCAAATGATATTATACAAGTATTAACTGGTTAAAAAGATATTAAATATAATTCAATGAAGTTAGCCATGTATCTGTCACAAGACGAAATTCTTTGTCAAAAGTTAATCATTTCGATTAACAAAATTCGGAATATTTCAATAAAAATACAATAAATATTAAAAAATAAATATTAAATAAAAATTAAATAAATAAAAATATTAAGTAAATATTAAAAAATCTCTGCATTGCAGCTAAATCAAATTGTAATATTCCACACAATTTCTCATATTCAAAATACACCAAAAGTGGATATATTCGTCAACATTGATTTTCAGCTACTTTTTGCTGGGATTGTAAAACATCCTTAACTTTTTTTCTTTATTCTCGAATCGCATTAAATTATTAATTTCGACGTGGAAATAAAATGGAAAATACTTTCTCACAGAAACTTTGCTTACGAACTCTCTGCATAAATTAATTGATGCGATTAAATAGTAGGAAAAATGTTATCTTTTGCATCATATATTTTTATTAAACAATCAAATATAACAATCAAATGTGAAGGTGCATTTATTATTCAGAAAGAATTTAAGTGCCCCGGGGGTTAACGCATATTACCTCAATTTCGCCTCATTTTTATATTCCGACTTTAATCCTTTTTTCGAATTCCATGGCAGAGAGGAGACATTTTTCCGATTACAACCCCGGGCATTAACCATTGTTTTCCGTTCCCAACGAGAGCCCGGCCTCTCCCTTCCATCCGTGCTCTCCTCATTTGCGTAATGCCCCTTGTTCTCGCTCATTTTCGCGATGCACGAGCGTTTCCATCCCCCGTATTTCCGCTCCTTCGGCAACGAGGCCCGTTTCTTGATGCTTTCCGTTCCTCTATCCATTACCCTTCTCTGCCAGAATTAATGCACGTCGAAAAATGCTCGACGAAAATTCTGAACAAAGTAGATTCCGCAAAAAATTCGACGATATTATTATTTATTAATTTTAAAATATTGTTTACATAATTACGAGATATTTATTATTTCCTGGTAAGAGGAATCGATAAGATCCTTTCTCTCAAGGACTTCTCAACGGATTAACTTGCAGTTTAGTCGATGAACGCCGTATTTCTCGTGATATGAGAAAAGATTTATCCATCCACGTGTGATCGGGATTTGTCGAAACACGGCCTTTTTCCTAGCGATGAGAAACGATAAAACCCAGCTCGCCTGGTGAGCTACGCCCCCGCGAGTCGCCCTCTCTCTCTCTATCTCTAGCTCTCTCTCTCTCTTTGGCTCTCTCTCTCTCTCTCTCTCTCTCTCTCTCTCTCTCTCTCTCTCTCTCTGGCTCTCTCTCTCTCTCTCTCTCTGGCTCTCTCTCTCTCTCTGCTCTCTCTCTCTCTCTCTCTCTCTCTCTCTGGCTCTCTCTCTCTCTTCCTCTCTCTCTCTCTCTTCTCCTCGGCTCTCTCTCTCTCTCTCTCTCCCTCCTCCTCCTCCCCCCCTGCCTCTCTCTCTCTCTCTCTCTCTGGCTCTCTCTCTCTCTCTCCTTCTCTCTCCCTCTCTCTCTCTCTCTCTCTGGCTCTCTCTCTCTCTCTCTCTCTCTCTCTCTCTCTCTCTCTCTCTCTGGCTCTCTCTCTCTCTCTCTCTCTCTCTTCTTGTCGGGGATAAAAGAGCCGTGCATTATTCAACGGACATGCGTTTAGCGAAGCATGTTAAACCGATCCATCCCGTCGCGGACGCGTTTTACGCCCGGGGGATGCTTTTCGAGCGAGCGAGCGAGCAGTCGCGGTCCTCGAGCCATCATGTTTACAAACTGCACGATATAGAATTGCCTACAAGACCTAAGACAAGACGATATTCGTAAAAATATTGTATTGGTATTGAAAATTTTGAAAAATTTAAATCTTGTCTTGGTCTTGAGTGAATATTGATAGCAAAAATCTCGCCTTGTATTGTCTTGTCTCGATTTTATTAACAGTTTTTTATCTAATATTAAAAAATTATTTAAAGAATATATTTAATATAATTTTTGTAATATATTTGAAATAATTATTACTATTGTATTATATTTTATAATTATTACTATGTAATCGATATATATGCCGTTTACATACACAAAAAAAAAACATTTATTGTTTCATGGAAAACAGAAATTAATAACTATTTACAGGCTCCAAGGGAATGTGCAAATATAAATATTTTGGAGTGGTAAAAAAAATCAGGTTCATATTTATCCCACATTGTCAAAAATGGCTCAAGACATTTTAAATTCAACTGTCTCGTCCATGTCAGTAGAAAAACTTTTCTCAATAAAAACTCTAACTATGTCAAAAAATAGAACCAAATTACAAAAAAATCTTTAAAAGCATTAATGTGCATCAATTCCTAGGTAAAATGCTCTTTAATATCTGAAATTTGCGAGTTTGATTTATAAAAATATAATTTATAAAAATATTATATTGTATTAATATTAAATGTTTTTAAATTTATCAATATAAATGTTTCTATTCAACAAAATTTTTTTAAATTTGTATATAGTGATTTTTTTTCAAATATAAATATTTTAGTTTTTTTGAGAACCAACAATCTTGACAAGACTAACAATCTTGACAGTCTTACAATTAGTCTTGGTATTGTCTTGAAAACTAATTAAAAATCTTGTCTTAATCTTATTTTGAAATTCAATTTATAAGAATGTTATATTAATATTAAATGTATTAATATTAAATTTTTTTTCATTTACAAATATAAATATTTTAGTTTCTTTTGAGAACCAACAATCTTGACAAGATTAATAATCTTGACAGTCTTAGTCTTGTTAATTGTTTTGATAATTAATTAAAAATCTTGTCTTGAAATTCAATTTATAAAAATGTTATATTGTATTAATATTAAAATGTTATATTGTATTAATATTAAATTTTTTTCATTTACAAATATAAATATTTTAGTTTCTTTTGAGAAACCAACAATCTTGACAGTCTTAATCTTGGTAATTATCTTGATAATTAATTAAAAATCTTGTCTTGATCTTGTCTTGAAATTCAATTTATAAAAATGTTATATTGTATTAATATTAAATGTTTTTAAATTTATCAATATAAATGTTTTTAATGAATAAAATTTTTCTAAATTCGTATATAGTGATTTTTCTCATTCACAAATATAAATATTTTAATTTTTTTGAGAACCAATAATCTTGACAAGACTAATAATCCTGACAGTCTTAGTCTTGGTATTGTCTTGATAATTAATTAAAAATCTTGTTTTGATCTTGTCTTGAAATTCAATTTATAAAAATGTTATATTGTATTAATATTAAATTTTTTTTTCATTTACAAATATAAATATTTTAGTCTTTTGAAAAGCAATAATCTTGACAGTCTTAGTAATTATCTTGATAACTAAGGTTAAAAATCTTGTCTTGATCTTGTTTTGAAATTCAATTTATAAAAATGTTATATTGTATTAATATTAATTTTTTTTTTTCATTTACAAATATAAATATTTTAGTCTTTTGAGAACTAATAATCTTGACAAGACTAATAATCTTAACAGTCCTAATCTTGGTATTGTCTTGATAACTGATTAAAAATCTTGTCTTGATCTTGTCTTGAAATTCAATTTATAAAAATGTTATATCGTATTAATATTAAATATTTTTGAATTTATCAATATAAATGTTTTTATTGAATAAAATTTTTCTAAATTCGTATATAATGATTTTTTTTCATTTACAAATATAAATATTTTAGTTTTTTTGAAAACCAATAATCTTGACAAGATTAATAATCTTGATAGTCTTAGTCTTGGTATTGTCTTGATAACTAATTAAAAATCTTGTCTTGATCTTGTCTTGAAATTCAATTTATAAAAATGTTATATTGTATTAATATTAAATTTTTTTTTCATTTACAAATATAAATATTTTAGTCTTTTGAGAAGCAATAATCTTGACAGTCTTAGTAATTATCTTGATAACTAATTAAAAATCTTGTCTTGATCTTGTCTTGAAATTTAATTTATAAAAATGTTATATTGTATTAATATTAAATGTTTTTAAATTTATCAATATAAATGTTTTTAATGAATAAAATTTTTCTAAATTCGTATATAGCGATTTTTCTCATTCACAAATATAAATATTTTAATTTTTTTGAAAACCAATAATCTTGACAAGACTAATAATCCTGACATTCTTAGTCTTGATAATTCTCTTGATAACTAATTAAAAATCTTGTCTCGATCTTGTCTTAAAATTCAAGAATATCAAGACTAATCTTGGTATCTCGTGCAACCCTAGCACGACATAATGCAAATCACGACAGGCTAACGTACAAGGTAGTCCAATGGAGTTCCCAGGGAACGCACACTTCCCCTAATATTTACTTTCCAAACGTGGAGAGAGATTCCGTTGCGACATTAATGATTCAAGCTCGTCGATCCGAGTGTATTCCCTCAGAGTCGGTGTAAATTTCACTGTAAAAGCAGCTGTGGACACTACAATAATTCCATTTTTTATATTAAAAACGAACCCGATATTCGGGGAATCTTGTGGGGATTTGAAATACGACGAAGCGAATAGTTTGGAAAAAAGGTTTAAAATTACAAAATGTTTACGCGATGAAATATATCGCGTTTTATGCGCTATTTCCTGTGGGAACCGTTCCGTTAATTTCTACCTAAAATAACGGCGCTCTCGCGCTTTGTTCCCGCTTTGTAGTTTACAATGCCTCTTCGCAGCTCGCGTCAACGTTTTCCCAACGTGTGCCACCACGTGCGTCCCTCTTTTCGAAAAACTGCCCCGCGAGATGCATCGTGAAAGTTGCTTCCCTTCTAAAAGTCGAAACTCCGACACGTGCAACTATTGCAGAAGTTATATTAGGAGATCATTTATTATAAAATTATATTAAGGAATATTAATATATATCCTTCAAAAATGGAAATAAAAATTAGGTTTTTATAAAATTTAATAAAATTAGGTTTTTATAAAATTTAATAAAATTAGGTTTTTATAAAATTTAATAAAATTAGGTTTTTTTAGCTTTTTATTATAATTTTGTTTTTGTTTCAATTTTTCTCAACATTTACTCTCATTTTATTTTTATTTTAAAATTTAAATTCGTCATTCGAAACCTATAGTATTTAACATCGTGCTCGATAACGTATTTTATTTTTTTTCTTGAAAAATAATAATTTTGTGAGAAAAATGAAAGAAACAAAAAAGTTTCTAAATAAATCAAACTATTTAATGCATATTTTTTTAGATGATTATATTCCGATCCATCAAAAAGTTCTAATAAAAAATTTAATACGGGTTGCTAGTTTCATTTCTTTATAAAAATACGAGAGGCTGAAAAAATATTAATAAATAACCTTTTTACTAGAAGAAAATATCCCCCTAATTTAATTTCTTTAACTTGTTCCAAATTTGAAAAAAAAATAATAAAAACTAATTTTTACCTTCATTTTTGAAGGAGTGTAACTCCACAAGAAGAGATGTATATGTTTATATGAAAAATCCTCTTAATCTTCGACAAAATATCATCTCCTAAAATTTTTCGCACTTATTAAGAAACATTCTGTATAATATTAGATTATTAATATTAGGTTATTGATATATAATATTAGATTATTAAATATATAAAGTGTATACGAAAAACTGAAACGCGTGATCTCGTATTTCATTTCGGAGTAATTTATCCTTTTATATTATTCTAGAATATACAGGGTGGCCCCGAACGTTCCAGTCAGACTCTGAGATCTTATAGGAAATTTAATTTTGGACAAAAAAATTTCAAGAAAAATTTCCTATAAACATAGATCGAAAAATGCTCTCTTAAGAAGTTACCTCTCAAAATTTCTCTGATGAAGGAAGAGCAAAAGGTGAAAAGAAAATAAAATAAAAAGAAAATGAAACTAAATAAATTTCTTGAAAAAAAAAACGATAAAAATAAAAAATAAAAATCTTTTTCTTTCATGAAAATAAAATAATTTTTTTTTAACTAACTTTTATTTTATATCTTATAGGAAATTTAATTCTGAAAAAAATTTCTTATAAACATGGGTCGAAAAATGCTTCCTTAAGAAGTTATTGCTGAAAAACCTCTGATGAAGGAAGAGCAAAAGGTGAAAAGAAAATGAAATAAAAAGAAAATGAAACTAAATAAATTTCTTGAAAAAAAACGATAAAAAAAAAAAAGATTTTTTTAATTTAGAAGAAATCAATGAGGCGTGATGCTTCTTGAAACGATTAATATCTTTCATGAAAATAAAATATTTTTTTAACTAACTTTTATTTTATATCTTATAGGAAATTTATTCTGAAAAAATTTCTTATAAACATGGGTCGAAAAATGCTTCCTTAAGAAGTTATTGCTGAAAAACCTCTGATGAAGGAAGGCAAAAGGTGAAAAGAAATGAAATAAAAAGAAAATGAAACTAAATAAATTTCTTGGAAAAAAAAAGATAAAAATAAAAAATAAAAATCTTTTTCTTTCAAGAAAATAAAATAATTTTTTTTTTTAACTAACTTTTATTTTATATCTTATAGGAAATTTAATTCTGAACAAAAAATTTTCTATAAACATGGGTCGAAAAATGCTTCTTTAAGAATCATTTTATTGTAGTTATCGTTCAAAAATCTTTGATGAAGGAAGAGCAAAAGGTGAAAAGAAAAAGAAAATAAAACTAAATAAATTTCTTGAAAAAAACAATAAAAATAAAAAATAAAAATCTTTTTTCTTTTATGAAAATAAAATAATTTTTTTTTAACTAACTTTTATTTTATTTTCATAAAAGAAAAAGATTTTTATTTTTATCAAAAATTTTTTTCAAAAAATTTGTTTCATTTTCTTTTCACCTTTTGCCCTTTCTTCATCAGAGATTTTCGAGCGAAAACTTCTTAAGGAAGCATTTTTCGACCCATGTTTATAGAAAATTTTTTCTATAAATGCTTTTCTCATTTTACACCATAGAATTATTAATTATTAATTTTTATAGAAATATTAATGACATTTCCAATAAAGTTGATTTAATAATAGCACAATGGATGGAGAGATAAACTAAAGATTCCGCGAAGACGCATACACAGCCGCAAGTTCAATCGTTTCATAAGATACGCGATTGTTAGAGAAACAAGGATATTCCTCGTAATACTTCCGCCTTTACGTTGTTCGTGGATGACGATAGCATGCACGAGCTATTATTACAAAGGATCCTTATAGGAAACAAGCTCTTTGCTAAACTGCTCGAGCCCTCGCAGCCCTCGAGCGACGCTAATGAAATACCTTACGAATGCCAGAAATTTCAGGGAGCATCGAGTGCTTTAATTAAAAGCGGCATTTAATGCAAAAATATCACGTTGCTCCTGCAATTGTAACGGTTGTAATCACGTAATTAGCAATTAACAACGGACGACCGGACGGGAGAATTGTTTCTCGCCAAACGATACGGAATAATCGTGATGCGGTAATGTATTTTAAGGAGTTGTACCTAGTCAGCAAGTCGAAAAAAAAAAACGTATTTTTGGGGAATTAAAAAAATCTGTTAGGTATTTTTATTTCATCGATTCTTCAGCATAATATACAGGGTGAGCCATTTTAATTAACGCACGCAATTATTTCGGAAATAAAGCATTTTAGAGAAAAATGTTTCAGACAAAAGTTTTATGGTTTCGAGGGGGCCATAAGATGGTATCATTGGTTTGACACTGAAGAGTCATTTGAAGGTCACGTGAAGGCCACCTCAATTTTTTTAAATTGCACCCCTTATTTTTTATTACATATTCTTGTAGCTGACCTCGAGAGCTTTCCAAAACACTATAATTAAATGTTTTTCCGTTAAGTACTTTTCGAGTTATAAGGCTTGAAATAATATCTTAATTTTACATAAATGATAAAATATCTAATAAAATATTCATTTTTCGATTATCTTACCTTAATACTTTTATGTACAAAATAATGGGAGGAATCAATTGGTGTAAAGAAAAAACATAGTTGTTTCGAAGAAGAAATATGTAATTTGCAATTAACAATTCCATATTTTTTCTTAGAAACAACTGTTTTCTTTACACCAATTGATTCCTCTCATTATTTTGTACATAAAAGTATTAAGGTAAGATAATCGAAAAATGATATTTTACAAGATATTTTATGGTTATTCTTAAAAAATCGATGAAATAAAAATACTAACAGTTCTTTTTTTAATTTCCTAAAAAATCCATAAAAATAAATTCCTAAAAAGTTTTTTCGACTTGCTGACTAGGTATAACCCTTTAAGCAGCGAGGGAGGAGCACTTGGGAATAACAAAGGAATGTAAAATATAATGCAGCAATCTACCGAAATAGAGATGTTGAATGCAAATCTAATAGTTGTCTGGCATGGACTGTGGAATAAAATATACAGGGTGAGGAAAAAGGAAACCCCTAAATTTTTCGAAAACTATGCATTTTAGAAACAAATGTTTCAGACAAAAGTTGTAAGGCTTCAAGTAACGCATTACGTGGCAATATCAGTATAACCTTGAATAACACTATCAAAGTCATATAAAAATCACTTTGAATTTTTTAAATGGAACCCCCTACTTTTTATTATATATTCTTGCAGCTTGTTTCAAGAGCTTTCCAAAACACTATAATAAAGTATTTTTTCAGTGAGTACTTTGCAAATTATAAGGCTCGAAATAATTTCTTAATTTTACATAAACAATAAAATATTGTTTCTTCAAAACTATGTTTTTCTTACACCAATTGATTCTTCACATTATCTTATGCATAAAAGTATGAAGGCGAGATAACAAAAAAAATTAATATTTTATTAAATATTTTATGGTTTATGTAAAATTAAGAAATTATTTCAAGCCTCATAACTCAAAAAGTACTCAATGAAAAACCACTTTAATATAGTGTTTTGGAAAGCTCTTGAAACAAGCTATAAGAATATATAATAAAAAATAGGGGGTTCCATTTAAAAAATTCGAACTGACTTTGACATGACCTTGACGGTGCTGTTCAAGGTCATACTGATATTGCTACATAATGCGTTACTCGAAACCCTACAACTTTTGTCTGAAACATTTGTTTCTAAAATGCATAATTTTCGAAAAATCTAATAGTTTCCATACTTTTTTCTCACCCTATACAGAAAGGGAAATCGAATGCACAGGCTAATGCATTCGAGAGACAGGATGGCGCTTTTCAAAGCACCCTGGCCTCGACTCGATGCTCGAGAAGGATGTTTTTTAATTTTTTTATTTTTTTTAATTTTTATCCCCCCTTCATTCTTCTTTCCGCAATCGCGATTGACATTTTTGTTCTATTCTGCTTTACTTCCAGCCGTGAATTTCAGAACACCTCCCCAGGGGCCCCTAAAAATGAATTTCGCGTAGCGCAACGTCGGTAGTGCATCGACCTCCGAGGATCGATATTCGCCGGCAGCTCGAAAAGCGGGGAGAGGGATGAGAAGGGGCACCCGTGAGATTTCAATTTTTATCTTCGTCCCATAAAAATTGTTTATTCGTCTTCCGCGCGTCCCGCGTGGACCGTTTGTCGCCGACGAGCGAATTTTTTTCGCCCGCATCCACCCGGACCTCCCCCAGTTGCGCTCGCTGATTTGCGTCATATACCATATTTCACGTCTTATAAGTTAGCGGAACAAAGTGGGCGGAATCAATTCTAATTGATATTTTTATTTGTTGCTCATTTGTTGCTAAAAAGTTGCCAAAGAAAAAAATTTGTTGCTCTATTATTTTTTTTAAAAAATCATGTTACGCTAAAGGAAGATTAAGTTAGCGGAACAATATATATAACAACAAAATTATACGTAATAATAATATAAAAATTTGTTGCTAATTTGTTGCTCTTAAAATATTCAATTTGTTGCTTGCAAAATAAATTTAAATAATAGGGGAAAACTTTTTACAGCGAGCAAAGTTACAAGAAGTAAACTATCAGAAAAAAATTTGTTGCTCGCTTAAATTTGGTATTGAGATATTATTTGAATTTGTTGCTCTCGAAATATCCAAGTTTCGAATTTGTTGCTCTCGCAATAAGTTTAAATAATGATGAAAAACCTTTACAGCGTGCAACGCTACAAGAGTAAACTACTAGAAAAAAATGTGTTGCTCGCTTAAATTTGGTATTGAGATATGATATGAATTTGTTGCTCTCGAAATATCCAATTTTCGAATTTATTGCTCACTCAATAAGTTTAAATAATGATGAAAAACCTTTTACAGCGTGCAAAGCTACAAGAGTAAACTATTAGAAAAAAATTTGTTGCTCGCTTAAACTTGGTATTGAGATATTATTTGAATTAGTTGCTCTCGAAATATCCAAGTTTCGAATTTGTTGCTTTCGCAATAAGTTTAAATAATGATGAAAAACCTTTCATAGCGTGCAACGCTACAAGAGTAAACTATTAGAAAAAAATTTGTTGCTCGCTTAAATTTAGTATTGAGATATTATTTGAATTTGTTGTTCTCGAAATATCCAAGTTTCGAATTTGTTGCTCCCGCAATAAGTTTAAATAATGAAAAGTGTAATTTACTCTTGTAGCGTTGCACGCTGTGAAAGGTTTTTCATCATTATTTAAACTTATTGCGTGAACTAAATTCGAAAATTAGATATTTCGAGAGCAACGAATTCATATCATATCTCAATACCAAATTTAAGCGAGCAACACATTTTTTCTACTAGTTTACTCTTGTAGCGTTGCACGCTGTAAAAGGTCTTTCATCATTATTTAAACTTATTGCAGAAGCAACAAATTCGAAACTTGGATATTTCGAAAGCAACAAATTCAAATAATATCTCAATACCAAATTTAAGCGAGCAACAAATTTTTTTCTATTAGTTTACTTTTGTAACTTTGCTCGCTGTAAAAAGTTTTTCGCTATTGTTTAAATTTATTTTGCAAGCAACAAATTAAATATTTTAAAAGCAACAAATTAGCAACAAATTTTTATATTATTATTACGTATAATTTTGTTGTTATATATATTGTTCCGTTAACTTAATCTTCCTTTAGTGTAACATGATTTTAAAAAAAAAATTACAAAGCAACAAATTTTTTTCTTTGGCAACTTTTTAGCAACAAATGAGCAACAAATAAAAATATCAATTAGAATTGATTCCGCCCACTTTGTTCCGCTAACTTATAAGACGTCCATATTTCTCTGAAATTCCGTCTCGCGATGTATGTAGGGTTGCACGAGATACCAAGATTAGTCTTGATATTGTATTGTCTTGTCTTGAATTTCAAGACAAGATCAAGACAAGATTAAGACAAGATTTTTAATTAGTTATCGAGACAATACCAAGACTAAGACTGTCAAAAGATTATTGGTCTTGTCAAGATTATTGGTTCTCAAAAAAACTAGAATATTTATATTTGTAAATGAAAAAGAATCACTATATACGAATTTAAAAAAATTTTATTCAATAAAAATATTTATATTGATAAATTTAAAAATATTGAATATTAATATAACATTTTATAAATTGAATTTCAAGACAAGATTAAGACAAAATTTTTAATTAATTATCGAGACAAAACCAAGACTATCAAGATTATTGGTCTTGTCAAGATTATTGATTCTCAAAAAACTAAAATATTTATATTTGTAAATAAAAAAAAAATCACTATATACGAATTAAAAAAAAATTTATTCAATAAAAACATTTATATTGATAAATTTAAAAACATTTAATATTAATTACAATATAACATTTTTAAATTAGAAATCAAACTCGCAAATTTTAGACATTAAAGAGCATTTCAGGAATTGATGCACATTAGTGCTTTTAAAGATTTACTTTGTTATCTGGTTCTATTTTTTGACATAGAGAAAAGTCTTTCTACTGGCACGGACGAGGCAGTTGAAATATCTCGAATCATTTTTGACAATGTGAGATAAATGTGAACCTGATTTTTTCACCACTCCAAAATATTCATATCTGCACATTCCCTTGGAGCCTATAAATAGTTATTAATTTCTGTTTTCCATAAAACAATAAATGTTTTTTTAAGTAAATAAACGGCATTTATATCGATTACATAATAATAATTATAATTAAATTATAATACAATAGTAATAATTATTTCAAATTATATTACAAAAATTATGTTAAATATTATTTAAATAATATTTTAATATTAGATAAAAAATTGTTAATACAATCGAGACAAGACAATACAAGACGAGATTTTTGCTACCAATATTCACTTAAGACCAAGACAATATTTAAATTTTTGAAAATTTTCAATACCAATATAATATTTTTACGAATGTTGTCTTGTCTTGGGTCTTGTACAACCCTAGATGCATATATCACGCGTGAATTTATTATTGTCGACCGATAATAAAATCTTTCGCATAATAAAGGCGATTAGCGATTTCTGATATCATTATTTTTCCGGTTCCTCCTTCCCGATGCTAATCGAAGAGATCAACGAGCATCATCGTGATGCTTTAAATTCGAAAAAGGAGAAATCGATCAGATTTATCGTTGCCTGAGAAATTTATTCAGTGGCGAATGTTAAAATCCTGCGACTCGAAATTATAAAATACTGGTCCGTTATAAATCTACAGATAAAAGTGGAATCTCGATCAATCAACTTATAAATAATGGATGAATTAATGCGATGTTGCGAGGAGAAATATGTATCTTCCCAAAACAGTTCTCGAGTTCCTTGACATGCAATTAAAGTAAATCCTTCTTTAACAGGACGTTTCGTATTCTTCGAATCTTTCGCGGTTTGTCTCGACATCTTTCCGGCAGGGAAACAATGCTTTTGACTATAATACCACTCGGCGACGAACCCTGTCCTTTCCATCGGCCGGAACATCTCGTCGATTTTTATCGAGGCCTCGGTGTCGGCGGTATTGAATTTGCGGTCGAGCGAGATAGCTCTTCCGGGTCGAAGGTAGATTCACCGAGCATTATGGAAATAAAACAACAAAGAGAGAGAGAGAGAGAGAGAGAGAGAGAGAGAGAGAGAGAGAGAGAGAGAGAGGGAGAGAGAGAGAAGAGAGAGAGAGAGAGAGAGGGGAGAGAGAGAGAGGGGAGAGGAGGAGAGAGGAAAGGAGAGAGGGGAGAGAGAAAGAGAGAGGGGAGAGAGAGAAAGAGAGGAGAGAGAGAAAGAGAGAGGAGAGAGAGAGAGAGAAGAGAGAGAGGAGAGAGAGAGAAGAGAGAGGGAGAGAGAGAAAGAGAGGGGAGAGAGAGAAAGAGAGAGGGGAGAGAGAGAAAGAGAGGGGAGGAGAGAGAGGGGAGAGAGAAAGAGAGAGAGAGGGGAGAGAGGGGAGAGAGAGGGGGAGAGGGGGGGAGAGGGGAGGGAGGAGGGAGAGAGAGAGAGGAGGGAGAGGAGAGAGAGAGAGAGAGAGAGAGAGAGAGAGAGAGAGAGAGAGAGAGAGAGCACACGTTTTCGAAAGCGAGACTAGCAAGAATAGCTATTATCAACAAAGTTTTTATAATTTTCATTTCAAGAAATCAGTAGTCATTTTGCAAATTTAAAGCAAATTTCGTTAATTCACGATGACTCGATTATTTTTCTGGTCTTCGTCAAATATTCATATATATGAGCCGTTTATTTTGAAAGTGACCTAAGTCCATTTATATTTAAATTGAGATATTTAAGAGTTTGCGTTTCAATAAAATTAAAAATAATAATAAAAAATAATTGACAAATGGACTTAGGCCACTTTCAAAATAAATGGCTCATATGATGTGTATACAGTTAAAGATTAAAAAATCTCTAATTTTAAGAGAAATTTCTGTAGTTGTACTCTCTAAAAGTGAATCAGTGAAAATATCACTAATTTAAACAATAAAATAAAATTTCACTGAAAATCAGTATTTTATTGATTTTCAGTGGAAATGCTTATTTTTTTTATTATATTATCTCATATCTCACTGATTATTGTCAGTTAAAATAAAATTCACTGTAAAACCAGTAATCGCTAGTTCGCTCATTTACCGCTACGATTGCTATCTCTCTCGTATTTAGTTTTAGTCAAAAATTATATAAAGTTTGCAAAGAGCGACAGATAAAATTAGAAGTATTATTTCGATTTAATTTTCAATACAAGCTCAATAGAGAAGCTTCAAATATTAAATTGACTTTATAAGTCGAACAAAAAAATGTCTGGCGACTTAATGAAAATTATTCGTTCGTTATCTATTTAAAATAACAAATTCAATATGCATGTAATATAAATAAAATAAAATTTTTAATAATAAATTTTTTATAATAAATATTTAGTAAATATAAATAAAATTTTTAATATTATATGAGATAGAGAGATGAATTATAGTTAAATATTATTGACAATAACAAAAGAAATATTACTGAAATTAAGAAATATTACTGATTGAAACAATCAAAATTATTAACTGATTCTTTCAATAAAATATCACTGATTTACAGTATTGTACTTATAACTGCTGTAATCAGTGACTATTTACTGTTTTTCAATTTTAATTATAAGAATTATATAAAGTTTGCAAAGAGCGACATTTAAAATTAGAAGTATTACTTCGATTTATAATAATTTCTGATACAAGCTCAATAGAGAGGTTTCAGATATTAAATCGATCTTTATAAGTCGAACAATTAAATGTCTGGCGATTAATAAAAATTATTCGTTCGTTATCTATTTAAAATAACAAATTCAATATGCATATAATATAAATAAAATTGTTAATATAATAAATATTTAGTAAATATAAATAAAATTTTTAATTTTATATGAAATAGATAAAAAGATGAATTATAGTTAAATATTACTGACAATAACGGAAGAAATTACTGATATTGAGAAATATTACTAATTGAAACAGTCAGAATTATTAACTGATTCTTTCAATAAAATATTACTGATGTACAGTGCTTGTACTTATAACTGTTGTAATCAGTGACTATTTACTGTTTTTCAATTTTAATTGTAAGAATTATATAAAGTTTGCAAAGAGCGACATTTAAAATTAGAAGTATTACTTCGATTTAATTTCTGATACAAGCTCAATAGAGAAGCTTCAAATATCAAATCGACTTTATAAGTCGAACAAATAAATGTCTGGCGACTTGATGAAAATTATTCGTTCGTTATCTATTTAAAATAACAAGTTCAATATGCATGTAATATAAATAAAATAAAAATTTTAATATAATAAATATTTAGTAAATATACATAAAATTTTTAATTTTATATGAAATAGATAGAGAGATGAATTATAGTTAAATATTACTGACAATAACGAAAGAAATATTACTGATATTGAGAAATATTACTGATTGAAACAGTCAAAATTATTAACTGATTCTTTCAATGAAATATCACTTATTTACAGTGAGTAACTTTTAGAGAGTATGTCAAGTGTCATTTAAGTGATCCACAAATTAGAAAGCGTTTTTGAAAGCAAAACGAATTAATTTCCATTCCATAAAGTCGGTAATAAAGCAAATTTCATTAATATCTCGTGATTGATTATTTCATTGTTTTCTCGATTCTGGCCGAGTGTTCATATATACGATATATATAATATAATACATTTGCACAATTAAGGAAGATTTAAAAGTCCCTAATTTGAAGAGAGAAATTTATATGTCCAATATCATTTAAATAATTCGCAAATTAGAGAGCGTTTTCGAAAGCAAGATTAATTAATTTTCAACATTCTACGGCCATTTCGTAGATAAAGCCAATTTCGTTAATATCATACAAATTGGACTCCATTATTTTCCCGATTTTTGTTGAATATTTACGCGAATATTTATAATTAATAATTTTAAAAAATCCTCAATTTTAGGAGAGAAATTTACATGTCAAGTTGAAATTTAAATGATTTACAAATGAGAGATAAACCCTGACAGAGAGATATACATATCTGTCACCGCGTTCCGTAACTGCCATTAATTCCACGCAAGATTGTACGCAAAATATTTCGACTCCTCTATTAAAATGTCAAAGTCAAGCGTCGTGCCTACGGTCGTTTCGGAATAAAAAAGAAGAATGTGACGTATAATCGGGCGTTCTCTCTCGCGTGGCGATTGTGCAGCGACGAAGGATATCCGAAAGGTATATGTGTGCACACAGGACCTTTCTCGCGCAGCTCCCGCTCATATTTCAGAATCCCTTTCTACCGTTGCACCCTGAAAGAGGTCGCCCACCCTCGCCGCGCGAAAACGAGGACAAAGAGCCATTTTGCCGTAATGCGATATGTCACGTTGCCGTACGAAGGCCGTTTCTGTGTAGCTGATTTAATCTCGCGTGAAGATTCCTCCGCCGTCGTTCGCCTTGATGAGCGACGCGTAAAAACGGCGAGATGAATTTCTCGTCGCAAACCTTTCGCGGCTCTCGTGGCTCGTACTAAAAGTGAATCAGTGTATTATCACCGAAAAACAGTAAATAGTCACCGATTACAGCAATTATAAGTACAGCACTGTAAATCAGATATTTTATTGAAAGAATCAATTAATAATTTTGACGGTTTCAATCAGTAATATTTCTTTCGTTATTGTCAGTAATATTTAAATATAATTCATCTTTCCATCTATTTCATATAAAATTAAAAATTTTATTTATATTTATTAAATATTTATTATATTAACAATTTTATTTTATTTATATTACATGCATATTGAATTTGTTATTTTAAATAAGTAACGACGTTTTATTAAGTCGCCAGTTTTCGACTTAAAGTGATTTATTTGGCTCTCTATTGAGTTGTATTAGATTAATCAGTAATTCTATTTTAAATGTCGATCTTTGCAACTTATTCTTATAATTAAAATGAAAAACAGTAAATAGTCTGATTCCCAGTTATCAGTACACACGGTCCGAATATTTTATTGAAAGATCAGCTAATAATTTTGACTGTTTCAATCAGTAATATTTCTCAGTTCGTTTTCTTTCGTTATTGTCAGTAATATTTAACTATAATTCATCTTTCCATCTATTTAATATAAAATTAAAAATTTATTTATATTTACTAAATATTTATTATATTCAATTTATTTTATTTATATTACATGCTATTGAATTTGTTATTTTAAATAAGTAACGAACGAATAATTTTTATTAAGTCGCCAGATATTTATTTGTTCGACTTATAAAGACGATTTAATATTTAACTATAATTCATCTTTCCATCTATTTCATATAAAATTAAAAATTTTATTTATATTTACTAAATATTTATTATATTAACAATTTATTTTATTTATATTACATGCATATTGAACTTGTTATTTTAAATAGATAACACATTTTATTAAGTCCGATATTATTTGTTCGACTTATAAGTCGATTTAATTTTCCATTGAGATTGTATTAGAAATTAAATGGAAGTAATATTTAAATTTTAAATGTCGCTCTAGCAAACTTTATAAATTCTTATAATTAAAATTGAGAAACAGTAAATAGTCATGATTCCAACGTTATCAGTACAGCACGGTCATCATATTTTATTGAAGTCAGCTAAAATTTGACTGTTTCATCAGTTATTTCTCAGTATCAGTATATTTCTTTCGTTATTGTCAGTAATATTTAACTAAATTCATCTTTCCATCTATTTCATAAAAATAAAAATTTTATTTATATTTATTAAATATTTATTATATTAACAATTTTATTTTATTTATTTCATGCATATTGAATTTGTTATTTTAAATAAGTAACGAGAATTTTTATTAAGTCGCCAATATTATTTGTTCGACTTATAAAGTCGATTTAATATTTGAAGCTCTCTATTGAGATTGTATTAAATTTGTTCTATTTTGTGGTCTTTGCAAACTTAATTTCTTATAATTAAAATTGAAAAACAGTAAATAGTCATTGATTCACAGTTATCAGTACAGCACGGTACATCAGTAATATTTTATTGAAAGAATCAGCTAATAATTTTGACTGTTTCAATCAGTAATATTTCTCAGTATCAGTAATATTTCTTTCGTTATTGTCAGTAATATTTAACTAATTCATCTTTCCATCTATTTCATAAAAATTAAATTTTATTTATATTTATTAAATATTTATTATTTACAATTTATTTTATTTATATTCATGCATTGAATTGTTTTTTTATAGTCTTTTATTAAGTCGCCTATTTTGTTGACTTATAAAGACGATTTAATATTTAACTATAATTCATCTTTCCATCTATTTCATATAAAATTAAAAATTTTATTTATATTTACTAAATATTTATTATATTAACAATTTTATTTTATTTATATTACATGCATATTGAACTTGTTATTTTAAATAGATAACGAACAAATAATTTTTATTAAGTCGCCAGATATTTATTTGTTCGACTTATAAAATCGATTTAATATTTTCCATTGAGATTGTATTAGAAATTAAATGGAAGTAATATTTATAATTTTAAATGTCGCTCTATGCAAACTTTATATAATTCTTATAATTAAAATTGAGAAACAGTAAATAGTCATTGATTACAACAGTTATCAGTACAGCACGGTACATCAGTAATATTTTATTGAAAGAATCAGCTAATAATTCTGACTGTTTCAATTAGTAATATTTCTCAATATCAGTAATATTTCTTTCGATATTATCAGTAATATTTAACTATAATTCATCTCTTTATCTATTTCATATAAAATTAAAAATTTTATTTATATTTATTAATTATTTATTATATAAACAATTTTATTTTATTTATATTACATGCATATTGAACTTGTTATTTTAAACAGATAGCGACCGAATAATTTTCATTAAGTCCCCAGATATTTCATTGTCCGACTTATAATTTAATAACTGAAGCCTCTCTATTGAGCTTGTATCAGAAATTAAATCGAAGTAATACTTCTAATTTTAAATGTCGCTCTTTGCAAACTTTATATAATTCTTATAATTAAAATTAAATACGAGAGAAAGCGATTGTAGCGGTAAATGAACGAACTAGCGATTACTTGTTTTACAGTAAAATTTACTGATTTTACAGTGAATTTTATTTTTGACCATAATCAGTGAGATATAAGATAAAATAACAAAAAAATAAGCGCTTCCATTGAAGATCAGTAAAATACTCACTGATTCTCAGTGAAATCTTATTTTACTGTTTAAATTAATGATATTTTCACTGATTCACTTTTAGAGAGTACGGAAAGAAATTGATTGAAGAGGATAAAAATTCGTATAATTTTTTTTTTTCCAAATTTCTCTCAATCCCCGAAAAACGTTCGAAACATCTCAATATTCCCAGCGTTTAATTTGAAAGCAGGAAGTAGCAAAAGTCGATCAAAGTTTCATCAACGTACGCTCAAACGTAGCCTCGTTATTTTTCCAAAAGCGAATATTTTTCCCGAGTGCTCTCAGAAGCCGTCTATCGATTTGATTGCGAGATTTATCGATCATATCTGTCGCATTAATCAAACCGTACAATGTCGGTATTCGCGCATGGAAAGCCCCTGTAAAATCATACCTCGCGCCGGATCCAGCTCGCTCGAATAACCGATTTCATTAATCTTCTTACGCCGATGCGATGCCTTTCATCTCCGTTGAATGTTACCACGTCGATTCCTACATTTACATCGTTACATGCCGTACAAAAGCCTCCCCAACGTACGCAAATCTCTCAACGACGATCTAATCAATTTTGTCCAGGTGCGTTATCGGATTATTTAATAATAAATCTCTATCGGAATAAAGTCAGTATGAAATACTCAATCGACGTCGAGCGATCTTTGTCGATCGATAAATACGTTAAGACCCTAGAATACCGGAAGTGAAATTAATAAATAAAACGTGCACAAGCACCCACGTCCACACCCTACGATGGAATGGACGATTCTCTGGCGGTGGAGCCACGGATATGAAATATGGTTCGTACACTGAGAAAAAAAATTTGGTTGTATTAATTAAAATTCTGGTAGATTCAACCAGTATGTCAGTTGGAAAATGGACGAACCAGAATTCTTGTAGAAATTATCAGATGAATCTGATTAATTTCTTAATTCTGGCTAAAATTACCAAATTAATAAATTTACCAAATTTTAGCAAATTTTCTGGTTAATAATACTAAACTTCCCAGTACCAAGTCATCTAAAATTTTTTCCATCTAATCTCAAAAGTCTGTTTAATATTTTGAATTTCAACAAGATTATTGGATAAATTCAATCCACATTATTGAATAAATTATTTTAAATAATTAAATAAATTATTTCAGTTTGTAGTCATATTTATTTAAAATATTTTAAATAAATTATTTCAGTTTGTTAGAAATTAAACTGATAAACAGTGATGCAAGAATTAAATATTATTTAATTACTCGCACTGAGAAAAAATCTGGTTGTATTAATTAAAATTCTGGTAGATTCAATCAGTATATCTGTTGGAAAATGGACGAACCAGAATTCTTGTAGGAATTATCAGATGAATCTGATTAATTTCTTCCTGTTAAATTTATCATATATTTTCTCGTTAATAATAATAAACTCCACAGCACCAAGTCGTCTAAAATTTTTTTCATCTAATCTCAAAAGTCTGTTTAATATTCTGAATTTCAACAAGATTATTGGATAAATTCAATCCAGATTATTGAATAAATTATTTTAAATTCAGTTTGTTAGAAATTAAACTGATAAACAGTGATGCAAGAATTAAATATTATTTAATTATTCACACTGAAAAAAATCTGATTGCATTAATTAGAATTCTGGTAGCTTCAATCAATATGTTTGTTGGAAAATGATGAACCAGAATTCTTGTAGAAATTACCAGATGAATCTGATTAATTTCTTCCTGTAAAATTTAGCAAATTTTCTCGTTAATAATAATAAACTCCCTAGCACTAAGTCGTCTAAAATTTTTTCCATCTAATCTCAAAAAGTCTGTTTAATATTCTGAATTCCAACAAGATTATTAGATAAATTCAATTCAGATTATTGAATAACTTATTTTAAATTAAGTTTGTTAGAAATTAAACTGATAAACAGTGATGCAAGAATTAAATATTATTTAATTATTCACACTGAGAAAAAATCTGATTGCATTAATTAGAATTCTGGTAGCTTCAATCAATATGTTTGTTGGAAAATGATGAACCAGAATTCTTGTAGAAATTACCAGATGAATCTGATTAATTTCTTCCTGTAAAATTTAGCAAATTTTCTCGTTAATAATACTAAACTCCACAGCACCAAGTCGTCTAAAATTTTTTTCATCTAATCTCAAAAGTCTGTTTAATATTCTGAATTTCAACAAGATTATTGGATAAATTCAATCCAGATTATTGAATAAATTATTTTAAATTCAGTTTGTTAGAAATTAAACTGATAAACAGTGATGCAAGAATTAAATATTATTTAATTATTCACACTGAGAAAAAATCTGATTGCATTAATTAGAATTCTGGTAGCTTCAATCAATATGTTTGTTGGAAAATGATGAACCAGAATTCTTGTAGAAATTACCAGATGAATCTGATTAATTTCTTCCTGTAAAATTTAGCAAATTTTCTCGTTAATAATAATAAACTCCCTAGCACTAAGTCATCTAAAATTTTTTCCATCTGATCTCAAAAGTCTGTTTAATATTCTGAATTTCAACAAGATTATTGGATAAATTCAATTCAGATTATTGAATAAATTATTTTAAATTCAGTTTGTTAGAAATTAAACTAATAAACAGTGATGCAAGAATTAAATATTATTTAATTACTCACACTGAGAAAAAAATTTGATTGCATTAATTAGAATTCTGGTAGCTTCAATCAATATTATGTTTGTTGAAAAATGGACGAACTAGAATTCTTGTAGAAATTACCAGATTATAATATATAATAGTTAGTAATAAATAAAAAATCGAATCTTATCATGATAACTAGAAATTCTTGTTTGATTTAACCAAAATGCCTCCAATCCATATATGTCTTGTTGTACAATCAAACGATTTTTCTCAGTGTAGTAATGTATATGTTCGAGATACGCGTACCAGAGATACTCGGAGTAAACGAAGCACACGATGCATTATTACCTATTGCTTGACATTTGTCTTCGTCAGAACGGTTTTTCAGTTTTGCTATTACTAGCGACGAATGAAACGAGCATCTCGCACAGATGCGATTCGAAGGTTTTTCTCATTTAATTGCAAGAACGTTATTCTCCGCCTCACCGTCTAATTACTGTATTAAAGGAACAATTAAGATTGAGTGAACATAATGTTTAAATAACCTCGAATAATTTTTAGAAAAATTAGATATTTTTTTTAAAGAAGAAAATGTATATAATGAAAATTATTTTAATATAATTATATGATAGTGTTTAAAAAAAATTCTTTTGTATTTACAAATTTTAAAAGTAAAAAATAAAATGATTATTTTCAGAAACATTTTAATTCAGATTGCACGAATATGATGTTTACATATCTTAAATAATTTTTAGGAAAATTAGATGTTTTTTAAATAAGAAAATATGTAATGAAAATTATATTTTTTAATATAATAGTATAATTTAAAAAAAAATTCTTTTGTATTTACAAGTTTAAAAAATGAAAAATAAAATGATTACTTTCAGAAGCATTTCAATTAAGATTGCGCGAATGTGATGTTTAAATATCTTGAATAATTTTTAGGAAAATTAGACATTTTTTAAATAAAAAAATATGCATAATAAAAATTATATTTTTTAATATAATAATATAATAGTATTTAAAAAAAATTCTTTTGCATTTACAAATTTAAAAAGTGAAAAATAAAATAATTATTTTCAGAAGTATTTTAATTAAGATGCCCGAATATGATGTTTAAATATCTTGAACAATTTTTAGAAAAATTAGATATTTTTTAAATAAGAAAATATGTATAATGAGAATTATATTTTTAATATGGTAATATGATAGTGTTTAAGAAAATCTTTTGCATTTACAAATTTAAAAAGTGAAAAATAAAATAATTATTTTCAAAAGTATTTTAATTAAGATGCCCGAATATGATGTTTAAATATCTTGAATAATTTTTAGGAAAATTAGATATTTTTTAAATAAGAAAATATGTATAATGAGAATTATATTTTTTAATATGGTAATATGATAGTATTTAAGAAAATCTTTTGCATTTACAAATTTAAAAAGTGAAAAATAAAATAATTATTTTCAGAAGTATTTTAATTAAGATGCCCGAATATGATGTTTAAATATCTTGAATAATTTTTAGGAAAATTAGATATTTTTTAAATAAGAAAATATGTATAATGAGAATTATATTTTTAATATGGTAATATGATAATATTTAAGAAAATCTTTTGCATTCACAAATTTAAAAAGTGAAAAATAAAATAATTATTTTCAGAAGTATTTTAATTAAGATGCCCGAATATGATGTTTAAATATCTTGAATAATTTTTAGAAAAATTAGATATTTTTTTAAATAAGAAAACGTATATAATAAAATTATTTTAATATGATAATATGATAGTGTTTAAAAAAAATTATTTTGCATTCACAAATTTAAAAAATGAAAAATAAAATGAAACGCTTCGAAAAATAATCATTTTACTTTTCACTTTTTAAATTTGTAAATGCAAAAGAATTTTTTATAATGAAAATTATTTGAATATAATAATATGATAGTGTTCAAAAAAATTTTTTTGCATTTATAAATTAGAAAAATGAAAAATAAAATGATTATTTTTAGAAGCATTTGTTTTTCAAGAAATACATTTTTCCAATGATGGGAAAAACAAACGCATTAAAAAATAAAGAAACTTATCATGGAAAAACAGTATAATTGCACTTTGTGTTGCGTGCATAAATATGCAATAATATGAAATGATGAAGCTTACACTATTTTATTTTGCCTTTACTCTTTTATTCAATATTTCTTTTGCCATTTTCGAGATATAATTTATCTCAGTTTCGTAGAAAAGGCTGTATATAAACACAAATATATATTAATACATTTTCATTTTAAATGATGACTTTGCGAAATTATTCGGCACGGATTTTTTGCGACTTTTCGTTTCGGAGACGTTATGTCTTTTGCAAAGAACTGACAGATCAATTGGAGGGTTGATTCCGAGACATCATGGGGTTAGTGTATGTGTTCACAGGCCATTAATCCCGGCGAGCACGTCCTATTATATTGTACCGCGGGGATGCTTCTCGAAGGACAAGGATAGCACACGATCGAACGCATCCATCCGACTCTTCCTGGAAGAAGCTTAAGGGTACTTTCGATCGACTTTAGGAGCCGATAATACGTAAGTAGTTACGCGTGGTTGGCGGCTGTCGAAGAAGGAGGATATCGGAAAACAGGGAAAGATTCTTGAATCTCGATGTACAGCTTGCATTATGCAGATATTATATTAAAATACAGCATTCAGCTGGAGATATATTTTCTGGCATTTCTTCAGAAAATATAAATAAATATATTTTGACGAATATATTTTCTCAAAGAGATAAAAACTAATTTCTATATATATATATATATATTTGAATTTAAATTAGGGTTGCACAAGACCCAAGACAAGACAATATTCGTAAAAATATTGTATTGGTATTTGGAAAATTTTCAAAAATTTTAATCTTGTCTTGGTCTTGAGTGAATATTGCTAACAAAAATCTCGTCTTGTATTGTCTTGTCTCGATTTTATTAACAATTTTTTATCTAATATTAAAAAATTATTTAAATAATATTTAATATAATTTTTGTAATATAATTTGAAATAATTATTACTATTGTATTATATTTTAATTATAATTATTACTATGTAATTAATATAAATGCCATCTATTTACATAAAAAAAACATTTACTGTTTCATGGAAAACAGAAATTAATAACTATTTACAGGCTCCAAGAGAATATGCAGATATAAATATTTTGAAGTGATAAAAAAATCAAGTTCATATTTATCTCACATTGTCAAAAATGATTCGAGACATTTCAACTGCCTCGTCCGTGTCAGTAGAAAGACTTTTCTCAATAAAAATTCTAAAAAATAGAACCAGATAACAAAGTAAATCTTTAAAAGCACTAATATGCATCAATTTCTGAAATGCTCTTTAATGTCCAAAATTTGCGACTTTGATTTCTAATTTAAAAATGTTATATTGTATTAATATTAAATGTTTTTAAATTTATCAATATAAATGTTTTTATTGAATAAAATTTTTTTTAAATTCGTATATAGTGATTTTTTTTTATTTACAAATATAAATATTTTAGTTTTTTTGAGAACCAATAATCTTGACAAGACTAATAATCTTGACAGTCTTAATCTTGGTATTGTCTTGATAACTAATTAAAAATCTTGTCTTGATCTTGTCTTGAAAATCAATTTATAAAAATGTTATATTGTATTAATATTAAATTTTTTTTTTCATTTACAAATATAAATATTTTAGTCATTTGAGAACCAATAATCTTGGCAAGACTAATAATTTTGACAGTCTTAGTCTTGGTAATTGTCTTGATAACTAATTAAAAATCTTGTCTTGATCTTGTCTTGAAATTCAATTTATAAAAATGTTATAGTGTATTAATATTAAATGTTTTTAAATTTATCAATATAAATGTTTTTATTGAATAACATTTTTTTAAATTCGTATATAGTGATTTTTTTCATTTACAAATATAAATATTTTAGTTTCTTTGAGAATAATCTTAACAAGACTAATAATCTTGACAGTCTTAGTCTTGATAACTAATTAAAAATCTTGTCTTAATCTTGTCTTGAAATTCAAGACAAGACAAAACAATATCAAGACTAATCTTGATATTTCGTGTAAACCTAATTTAAATATATGATTTTATTAATTTTTGCATTTAATTTTTATTGCAAAACTGATTTTTGAAATTAAAAAACATTTAGTGTAAAAAATTTATATAAGCGAAATTGCGAGATTTTATAAAATTTTTGTTGAATTCTGTGTCATCAAATCGTGTCGAAAAGGAGTTTGTGAAAATAACAATAATATCAGGAAGTGCATTTTCACCGCGCACTTGAATGCACCGGAAATTCTCTCGAAAGTCGAGAAATTCGCGAAATATTCCTTGGAAATTTCACGAGAAATTCGAAAAAGCTTTAATTATTAAAATATAATAACGTTAATTATTGCTAGTTACAAAAAATTGAAGTACATTATTACTTTAACATTATTACGCACAAAATGCGAACGAATACATTTGGTAATAAATATGATAAGTATTGCCTCTCTAACTCGATCACTTCGAAATTCTTTCGTTCGAATTCGAACATCAAGTTTGTATTTTTTTCTAAGTGTTTTTTCCTTTTTTCCTGGTATACGATTTAAAAGAGCTAAAATGCAAAATTGCTGGATATCGGAAATACTGAATGCTTCATTTCCGTTTGCGTGACGAAGAAGGAAGGAAGGAAAAAAAGGAGAATGCTGACGGTTCTTTTTTTTCCGCATCTGCACTTTCTTCACCTCTTTGATCGAGAGTTTAAGCTCGTTTTTTTCTTTTTTTTTTCGAATCGAATAACGAATCGAACGATTTTCTCATTGAAAAACACTACTTAAGTCTTGGGATTCCAAGGCACCTTTTTTGTGACTGAAATGAAATTTTTTGGCTTATCTCAATACGTCTCTATTCGCATTAAACATCATTTTTAGCGTTATTTCAAGCCTCCACATTGCCTTTTAATCCTTGCAATTCGCGACAACTTATAGCAGTTAGGCATATAATGAGACACAGTCGCGTTTTGCGAAGGCAGAAACTCGTTTGAACGAAACGCGATGCACGCACACGCAGTTTAAGCGCGAAATTCTCGACTTTAATTACGCATCGCGTGCAGTTTCCGGCAGCAAGCTGCGAACTCCTCGACCGCAAACGACATCACATTGACTCACGTGTCTCTCTCTCTCTCTCTTTGTGTACGTGATAATTTCGCGAAAATATTCGCGTATTCCAAAAGGAAGAGAGAAGATTTTGTCCTCCATCGTTTCTAGAGTTGCACGAGATACCAAGATTAGTCTTGTTATTGTTTTGTCTTGTCTTGAATTTTAAGATAAGATCCAAGAGAAGATTTTTAATTAGTTATCAAGACAATATCAAGATTAAGAATGTCAAGATTATTAGTCTTGTCAAGATTATTGGTTCTCAAAAAAACTAAAATATTTATATTTGTAAATAAAAAAAAACACTATATAGGAATTTAAAAAAATTTTATTCAACAAAAACGTTTATATTGATAAATTTAAAAACATTTAATATTAATACAATATAACATTTTTATAAATTGAATTTCAAGACAAGATCAAGACAAGATTTTTAATTAATTAGTAAGACAATATTAAGACTAAGACTGTCAAGATTATTAGTTTTGTCAGGATTATTGATTCTCAAAAGACTAAAATATTTATTATATTTGCAAATGAAAAAAAATTTTAATATTAATACAATATAACATTTTTATAAATTGAATTTCAAGACAAGAAAGAGAGAAGATTTTTAATTAATTATTAAGACAATACTAAGACTAAGACTGTCAAGATTATTAGTCTTGTCGAGATTATTGGTTCTCAAAAAAACTAAAATATTTATATTTGTAAATGAAAAAAAAATCACTATATACGAATTAGAAAAAATTTTATTCAATAAAAACATTTATGTTGATAAATTTAAAAACATTTAATATTAATACAATATAACATTTTTATATATTGAATTTCAAGATAAGATCAAGACAAGATTTTTAATTAGTTATCAAGACAATATCAAGATTAAGACTGTCAAGATTATTAGTATTGTCAAGATTATTGATTCTCAAAAGAATTAAAATATTTATATTTGTAAATGAAAAAAAATCACTATATACGAATTTAAAAAAATTTTATTCAATAAAAACATTTATATTGATAAATTTAAAAACATTTAATATTAATACAATATAACATTTTCATAAATTGAATTTCAAGACAAGATCAAGACACGATTTTTAATTATCATGACAATACCAAGACTAAGACTGTCAAGATTATTAGTCTTGTCAAAATTATTGGTTCTCAAAAAAACTAAAATATTTAAATTTGTAAATGAAAAAAATCACTATATACGAATTTAAAAAATTTTATTCAATAAAAACATTTATATTAATAAATTTAAAAACATTTAATATTAATACAATATAACATTTTTATAAATTAGAAATTCGCAAATTTTAAAGAGCATTTCACCCAGGAATTGATGCACATTAGTGCTTTTAAAGATTTACTTTGTAATCTGGTTCTATTTTTTGACAGAGTTCCTATTGAGAAAAGTCTTTCTACTGACACGGACGAGGCAGTTGAACTTAAAATGTCTCGAGCCATTTTTGACAATGTGAGATAAATATGAACTTGATTTTTTACCACTCCAAAATATTTATATCTGCACATTTCTTTGGAGCCAGTAGTTATTAATTTCTGTTTTCCATGAAACAGCAAATATTTTTTTAAGTAAATAGACAATATTTATATCGATTACATAGTAATAATTATAATTAAAATATAATACAATAGTAATAATTATTTCAAATTATACAAAAATTATGTTAAATATTATTTAAATAATTGTTTAATATCAGATAAAAAATTCTTAATAAAATCGAGACAAGACAATACAAAAGACGAGAATTTTGCTACCAAAATATTCACTCAAGACCAAGACAAGATTTAAATTTTTCAAAATTTTCAATGCCAATATAATATTTTTAATATTGTCTTGTCTTGAGTCTCATGCAACCCTAATCGTTTCCCTTTTACAAGTCCCCTTCTCCCGGATTAAAAAAGACACGAGTCCGCGTCCAACGGACGCGAATCGATATTTCCTATTCGATACGCCGCTCGACGATCGTATTGCCGGAGATACGATGCAGTCGTGTGTCAACAGGAAGTGTCGTCTCTCAACAAACAGTCGGCCACACGAGAAACTCGACCGTGTTTCCGCAGCGAGAACAAAACTTCTCGTCGCTGCCGCGAAATGAAGACCCGGAAGAGGTAACTTTCATACCGAACCGCCGCTATTGCCGCAAGTCAGCCGAATCGAGAACGCAGGTCGAGCTCCGCGGAACGTGAAATAAAAAAAAAAACTTTGATCTCGCTCACAAAGGAAACGTTAACATTGCAATTCTTTTGCGTCTATTCTTTTTCCCTTGCGCCTAAAGTAACGTAATAATAAAAGCTTTTCCAGTATATATTTTTCACGTCTTATAAGTTAGCGGAACAAAGTGGGCGGAATCAATTCTAATTGATATTTTTATTTGTTGCTCATTTGTTGCTAAAAAGTTGCCAAAGAAAAAAATTTGTTGCTCTGTAATTTTTTTTTAAAAATCACGTTCCGCTAAAGGAAGATTAAGTTAGCGGAACAATATATATAACAACAAACTTATACGTAATAATAATATAAAAATTTGTTGCTCTTAAAATATTTAATTTGTTGCTTGCAAAACAAATTTAAACAATAGCGGAAAACTTTTTACAGCGTGCAAAGCTACAAGAGTAAACTAGTAGAAAAAAATTTGTTGCTCGCTTAAATTTGGTATTGAGATATGATATGAATTTGTTGCTCTCGAAATATCAATTTTCGAATTTGTTGCTCATGCAATAAGTTTAAATAATGATGAAAAACCTTTCACAGTGTGCAACGCTACAAGAGTAAATTACACTTTTCATCATTATTTAAACTTATTGCGGGAGCAACAATTCGAAACTTGGATATTTCGAGAACAACAAATTCAAATAATATCTCAATACTAAATTTAAGCGAGCAACAAATTTTTTTCTAATAGTTTACTCTTGTAGCGTTGCACGCTATGAAAGGTTTTTCATCATTATTTAAACTTATTGCGAAAGCAACAAATTCGAAACTTGGATATTTCGAGAGCAACTAATTCAAATAATATCTCAATACCAAGTTTAAGCGAGCAACAAATTTTTTTCTGATAGTTTACTTTTGTAACTTTGCTCGCTGTAAAAAGTTTTCCCCTATTATTTAAATTTATTTTGCAAGCAACAAATTGAATATTTTAAGAGCAACAAATTTTTATATTATTATTACGTATAATTTTGTTGTTATATATATTGTTCCGCTAACTTAATCTTCCTTTAGCGTAACATGATTTTTTAAAAAAAAATAATAGAGCAACAAATTTTTTTCTTTGGCAACTTTTTAGCAACAAATGAGCAACAAATAAAAATATCAATTAGAATTGATTCCGCCCACTTTGTTCCGCTAACTTATAAGACGTATATTTTTCCTCGCACGAAGAAACGACGAGCAGGACCGACAGGCATTTTGAATACGAAGAGGAGAAACGAGAGTTTAAAAATATCGAGGCGCTTACACGCGAATCTGGATAACGGCTCGTTTGCGCGAAAAGTGGCTACCAGTTTCGGACGGGATTACCTGTCCGGATAATCTGGAAAGAAAATGAAGCGAATTCTATCGGATGCGCGAGGAATCGTCTCCGTTAGAGGCGAAGGAGTCGCAGATCAAGAGATAAACTACCTGAAATTGGATTACAAAGTAATGGCGAAAGAGTCGAATTACATTTATTCTCGATCTGGAGACACTTTTGGAAACATCTATCATGATGCACTGAGAAAAATCGTTGAATTGTATATGACTGAAGGCATTTTGGTTAAATCAAACAAGAATTTCTAGTTATCATGATAAGACTCGATTTTTTATAACTAGAACGTTTTAGAACGTTTAATAGATTTTACTATAAGGTTTTGGTTAGTATTTTCTGGTTAGATCTATAAAATTTCTTGTTACATTAATTTCTTTGCTTGCCACTCTTAACTTAACTCGTATTCAATATTTGCCATGAAATGTATATAAAGAACTAATATTAACATTAAATCCAAAGTATATTTTTTTTTTCTTACGAGTAGTAGTGCCAGAAAGAGGACGCTAGCTCTCTGATTGTGTGTGTTTGAGCTGCATCCTCTTCTTGCATCACTGTTTATCAGTTTAATTTCTAACAAACTGAATTTAAAATAATTTATTCAATAATCTGGATTGAATTTATCCAATAATCTTGTTGGAATTTAGAATATTAAACAACTTTTGAGATTAGATGAAAAAAATTTTAGACGACTTGATGCTGGCGAGTTTAGTATTATTAATGAGAAATTTGGTAAATTTAACATTTAGAAATTAATCAGATTCATTTCGTAATTCCTTCAAGAATTCTTCCTCCATTCCTCCATTTTCCAGACGTACTGGTTGAATTTACTAGAATTTTAATTAATGTAACCACATTTTTTTCTCAGTACAAGTAATTAAATAATATTTAATTCTTGCATCACTGATTATCAGTTTAATTTCTAATAAATTGAATTTAAAATAATTTATTCAATAATCTGGATTGAATTTATCCAATAATCTTGTTGGAATTCAGAATATTAAACAGACTTTTGAGATGGAAAAAATGTTAAACGACTTGGTGCTGGAGGAGTTTATTATTATTAACGAGAAAATTTGGTAAATTTGATAGGAAGAAATTAATCAGATTCAACTAGTAATTCCTACAAGAATTCTGGTTCATCCATTTTCCAGACATACTGGTTGAATTTACTAGAATTTTAATTAATGTAACCACATTTTTTTCTCAGTACAAGTAATTAAATAATATTTAATTCTTGCATCACTGATTATCAGTTTAATTTCTAATAAATTGAATTTAAAATAATTTATTCAATAATCTGGATTGAATTTATCCAATAATCTTGTTAGAATTCAAAATATTAAACAGACTTTTGAAATCAGATGGAAAAAATTTTAGACGACTTGGTGCTGGGGAGTTTATTATTATTAACCAGAAAATTTGGTAAATTTAACAGGAAGAAATTAATCAGATTCATCTGGTAATTCCTACAAGAATTCTGGTTCGTCCATTTTCCAACAGACCTATTGGTTGAATCTACCAGAATTTTAATTAATGCAATCAGATTTTTTTTTCAGTGTGAGTAATTAAATAATATTTAATTCTTGCATCACTGTTTATCAGTTTAATTTCTAATAAACTGAATTTAAAATAATTTATTCAATAATCTGGATTGAATTTATCCAATAATCTTGTTGGAATTCAGAATATTAAACAGACTTTTGAGATGGAAAAAATTTTAAACGACTTGGTGCTGGCGAGTTTATTATTATTAACGAGAAAATTTGGTAAATTTGAAGAAATTTGGTAAATTAGGAAGAAATTAATCAGATTCAACTAGTAATTCCTCCAAGAATTCTGATTCGTCCAGACATATTTTCCAGACATATTGGTTGAATTTACTAGAATTTTAATTAATGTAACCACATTTTTTTCTCAGTATGTATTATCGTAATCTGCACAATAGAATACTTAAAATTTAATTAATTCACAATTTACCATCTGAATTAAAATCTCTCAGATTGAAATAAATTTTTGTCTTCAATTTATGACAATAAAAAAATGACGCAAACATAAATAATGAAACTTTTTAAAGTCATACATCCTACATAAAATTTTCAAGGGAGAAGCAGGTCGCAAACAAATTGCATAAGTTCGTCACAATGTTTGTGTTATAAGTTTACAACTGCAAATAAAATGGATAATTGGAATATTCTTCTCAAACAAATATAATACGAGCGGAAATATAACATTAGCGAAAAGCTTTGGGAAACTGCTTTTAAATGAGCAGCTGTCATTTCGTTGGAAACTCGGAGAAAAAAAAAATACGGATTAACTCGTTGATTTTTTTACATCCATCGCATAACGATCTCTCCTCCTACGCCTATGCATTTTACGTAAAGCCGAGCTTTTTCACTGGAAGCCCGGTGTAGTCAAACCGGAGAAAACGCCTCGCATTTACGCTCTTTTAAGCTTTCACAGGTCCGAAAGCCAGCCGAGGGGTCAAAGAACTCTAATGCGACTCGCATTAAGCGATGGACTAAAAGATACGTCTACCTAGCATCTTGCAATCTTGTTAAAGTTTTCGTTGCCGCCGACGTAAAATGCAACTGAAAAATTATAAATTATACCAAGCAAAGAGAAACAAATTGTTTAGATCGAATTAATTCCTTTCTTTGATTTTTTTCTTTCCTCAAATGTCAAGTACAGCTGATTATATCCCTGAAAACAATGGCCGATTGCTCGGATGCAATACACTGGTCAACACTCAAATTTTTTCCCGATTTTTTAACATGTATTATAGGTTATTCTAAGGCACTGATTACGAAAAAAAATACTAGTTTAGTTGTATCAGCTCTACTTTTTTTTTTATTTATGAGATTTATTTTTTATTTATTTTTTTATTAATTCTGAAATAGGTTTTCGATATTTTTGAAAGATATATTCGCCACAAATATAACAAAAATCCTATCTGGATTATGTGAACAACGTCGAAGACATATCAAAAGTTAAAAAAATTAAAAATTTTGAAAGTTAAAAATTTTGAGTCGAGTAAAATTCAAAAAAACTGCACGTGATGTCTAAAAACAGAGGGTAGTCTAAAAATATTAAAAAACGAGAGCTGTTAAAAAAAAGCTACAGTCGTACTCGAAATCAGCACACTTGAATAAGTCCAAAACTGCAAAATTAAAAGAGGAAAAAGTTAAAATTATTTTTTTTTGTTGACCAGTGATATATCAACGTCGTGGAACGACAACGTTCTCTTACAAGCCCCACGATGCACCGTATGCTGCAAGAAAGAGTCGCAGTTAGGTACACGGCTGTCATCTTTTCCCCTCCCATCGAGAACCTTTAAAAGGGCTGTCGGGCAGGATCCGTTTGTGCGTGCTGACGTTTGTGGAAATACCGACCTGGGCAGGTCTCCGCCAGCAGGTCATCCACCGTCTGTCGCTGGAACTCCTTTGTTGTGACGACTATGACTAGTCAAACTGGAAAAAAAGACATTCACCGGACCCAGCGACGTTCCTCGGGCATAATAATTGCACCTTGTGCGAACAACCGACGATGATGAATGAAAAAAGTGGAGGAAGATGAGTGGATGGCATTTAAATGCGTGGATCATTCTGCTTTCCTCGCATTCTGGATATCCTGGGTCATTATTATTATTTTACGAGCTGAAGTCGAGCTTCCGAAATCGGAAAAAGCCTGCTCTCTAAAAGTGAATGAATGAAAATATCATTAATTTAAATAGTAAAATAAGATGATCACTGAGAATCAGTATTTTACTGATCTTCAGTGAAAACACTTATTTTTTTCTTATTTTATCTTATATCTCACTGATTAGGATCAATTAAAATAAAATTCACTATAAAATCAGTAAATTTTACTGTAAAACCAGTAATCCCTAGATCGTTCATTTATCGCTATAATCGCTATCTCTCGTATTTAATTTTAGTTATAAGAATTATATAAAGTTTGCAAAGAGCGAAATTTAAAATTAGAAGTATTACTTCGATTTAATTTCTGATACAAGCTCAATAGAGAAGCTTCAAATATTAAATCGTCTTTATAAGTCGAACAATTAAATGTCTGGCGACTTAATAAAAATTATTCGTTCGTTATCTATTTAAAATAACAAGTTCAATATGCATGTAATATAAGTAAAATAAAATTTTTAATATAATAAATATTTAGTAGTAAGTATAAATAAAATTTTCAATTTTATATGAAATAGATAGAGAGATGAATTATAGTTAAATATTACTGACAATAATGAAAGAAATATTACTGATATTGAGAAATATTATTGATTGAAACAGTCAAAATTATTAACTGATTCTTTCAATAAAATATCACTGATTTACAGTGTTGTACTTATAACTGCTGTAATCAGTGACTATTTATTGTTTTTCAATTTTAATTATAAGAATTATATAAAGTTTGCAAAGAGCGACATTTAAAATTAGAAGTATTACTTCGATTTAATTTCTAATACAATCTCAATAGAGAAGCTTCAAATATTAAATCGACTTTATAAGTCGAACAAATAAATGTCTGGCGACTTAATGAAAATTATTCGTTCGTTATCTATTTAAAATAACAAGTTCAATATGCATGTAATATAAATAAAATAAAATTGTTAATATAATAAATATTTAGTAAATATAAATAAAATTTTTAATTTTATATGAAATAGATAGAGAGATGAATTATAGTTTAATATTACTGACAATAACGAAAGAAATATTACTGATATTGAGAAATATTACTTATTGAAACAATCAAAATTATTAACTGATTCTTTCAATAAAATATTACTGATTTACAATGCTGTACTTATAACTGCTGTAATCAGTGACTATTTATTGTTTTTCAATTTTAATTATAAGAATTATATAAAGTTTGCAAAGAGCGACATTTAAAATTAAAAGTATTACTTCTACTTAATTTCTAATACAATCTCAATAGAGAAGCTTCAAATATTAAATCGACTTTATAAGTCGAACAAATAAATGTCTGGCGACTTAATGAAAATTATTCGTTCGTTATCTATTTAAAATAACAAGTTCAATATGCATGTAATATAAATAAAATAAAATTTTTAATATAATAAATATTTAGTAAATATAAATAAAATTTTTAATTTGATATGAAATAGATAGAGAGATGAATTATAGTTAAATATTATTGACAATAACAAAAGAAATATTACTGATATTGAGAAATATTATTGATTGAAACAATCAAAATTATTAACTGATTCTTTCAATAAAATATTACTGATTTACAATGCTGTACTTATAACTGCTGTAATCAGTGACTATTTACTGTTTTTCAGTGATAATACACTGATTCACTTTTAGAGAGTGGCAACGCGCAGCGATAGTTTTGCAGAAATCTGATTACGGTCTACGCTGGAAACCTCTTCCGGAGGAGATGTCAATGGGAGGCTACTAGACTTTTCACTGGCAAACGTATCTTCGCTTTCTATCGGTTCTTTGGTTAGGATAATCAAGCGCGACTCTCGCGTATCTCATCGGAAATTTACCCCTTTTGCGTTAACAGGTCTCTCTGCGAGTCACGGATATTATCTCTTCTATCGGCAATTTAGATACGCGAAAGAAAATTTTTGCGAGTTTCGCGGCAGCAGAGATAACGATTCTTCAACAAAGCATTAATGCTTGTGATAAAATCGATCAATAAAAATATTAATAAAAGCTTAACGATCCTGTTGCCTCTGGTTAAATAAATTTCAAGCAGATGCACTTTCGTGCATCATCAACATTATATGATTCTTCTTCTTCTCCTTTTTTCCTTCAAGAACACTATTGACGATGAATCTTGAATAAGAGAGTTTCTTTTTACGAGAAGAATTTTGTTCGCGACGCATTCGACGTCGAATGCATTTTTTTTTTATGACAGCCGGAAAGAAAGAAACGCGAGCATTGTTTAGTCTGAAAACGGAGCATTTTGCAGCTGGTGCATTAATGATGACCTTGGCTCGTCAGCCGGCGAAGGTGAAGGAATCAACCGAATCAGCTGTCGCACCTGTCAAAATTTGTTATTTCATTTCACCGTTCCATCCCATTGTTTTCGCCACGACAGCAAAATACCAAGCCGCGAAAGCATACGTATGCGTCAAACACACACGCCGATTTATTTACGCGGGACACGGGAATCATGTCGGGAATAAAATGAAAATTCGACAGCCGCTTTTCAAAGGCTTTCAAACGTTACGTATTGAGGAAAGGAGGTAGTATCGCATGTAAACTCCACTTTGTTTCTAATATCTCACGAGAAAGCGCCCCCCTTCGACATAAACGCAACAATGTACGTCAAATTTTCGTATACAGGGTGGCCCATTTTAATCCATCCTGTCGAATATCTTGAAAACCAAGCCCGAGAGAGAAAAATGTTTCGGACAAAAGTTGTGTGGTTTCGACGGGGCCATAAGAGGGTACCATTGATTTGACCTTGAAGAGTCATTTGAAGGTTACGCGAAGGTCAATTCAATTTTTTTAAACGGAACACCCTATATATTTTTGCATATTCTTGTAGCTCATCTCGAGAGCTTTCCAAAACACTATAATAAAGTATTTCTTCATCAAGTACTTTTCGAGTTATGAGAAATACTTGAAATAATTTCTTAAAATATCTAGTAAACCATAAAATATCTAGTAAAATATTCATTTTTCGATTATCTTACCTTAATACTTTTATGTACAAAATAACGAGAGGAATCAATTGGTGTAAAAAAAACATACAGTTGTTTTTAAGAAAAAATATGGAATTTGCAATTAACAATTCCAAATTTTTTTATTTTGTACATAAAAGTATTAAGATAAGATAATTGAGAAATTAATATTTTACTAGATATTTTATGATTTACTAGATATTTTATGATTGTAAAATTAAGAAATTACTTCAAGCCTCATAACTCGAAAGATATTCAATGAAGAAATACTTTATTATAGCGTTTTGGAAAGATCTCGAGATGAGCTACAAGAATGTATAAAAATATATAGGGTGTTCCGTTTAAAAAAATTGAAGTGACCTTCGCGTGACCCTCAAGTGACTCTTCAAGGTCAAACCAATGTGTACCATCTTACGGCCCCCTCGAAGCCAAACAACTTTCGTCCGAAACATTTTTCTCTCCCGGGCTTGGTTTTCGAGATATTCGACTGGACACGGATTAAAATCGGGGCCCACCCTGTATGATGTGATATGTTGCTGCAGGCAAGCCCGAACTCGGATCGCATCGAAATTCCGAGGATGAATCCCCGCAGGAGCGCGGGCGACGACTTTTCCGAGGGAGGATCGAGGGGGAGGCGAATCGCGGGGGAGAAAGGGGTGGGGAAGGGGGAGGGGGGGGGAGAAATGCGAGAATTAATTTGCGGCCAGGACCGGGGTACTCGCTCGCCTAACTCTCGGCCAACTATCGCGTGTGCTCTGTACGCGCGAGGTTCAATGTGGCACACAAAACTCACAACTCCAG